>CM069916.1:43999809-44531300 GCA_036172215.1 Camellia granthamiana
CTCAGCTCGGCGAGGTACCGAGCTTTAGTAGACTTCATGGCCTTCTGCTTGTCCGCTTCAGCTCGGTCCACTTTCAGCTGCAATGCATCCCGCTCGGGCCGCCATCATCACTCTTGCGCGGCCTTGAGTTTCGCTATCTCGGCCACATGTGACTTATTCTCTGAGATGGCATCTCGCAGGCTTTGACGCAACTTGATCATCCTGTCGTGCGCCAAATAGTTCTTCTGCGCGGCCTGCAAACCAGCGTACAATTAAGTATGACGAGAAACCGAGCAAAAAACCGAACAATAACTTGAAGAAAAAGGTGGAGAACTTACCAGCACGATGTCTTTCGCCGCCGAGCGAAGGACCTTGAGGTCAGATAGCTCGTCGTGCTTTTTCATATCGGCGGGCAGGATTAACCCCTTGGTCATATTAAAGCCAAGCGAGAACTCCTTGTCCGCGTCGACCGAGTCTTCGGCAGAGACTGCTCGGCCCTGGTAGACAAAACTCGGGCGCCCAGACCGGGGGGGGCAGCAGGGCCCTTGCCCTTGGATTTGCGGGCAAGTGGCTGCTCGGTCTGGGTCGCCCAGCTCGGTGGAGGCGACTTCTGTGGAATCTTCATCAACAAGGCTCTGGCCGGCCTTTTCCTTTCTTGGCCTCTTCCTTGCCCGGCCAGCCTATTGCTCGCTGGCAAGGGCGAGCACCGCCCCTTCTTTTTGCCCGGCGGGGGTGGAAGATGTTCCCCCGGTGGTTTCTGGAGGTTGGGATTCGCCTTCGTCCCCAGTGATCATGGACTTGATAGCTCGGATTTTCGCCATCTCTTGCTCGGCGGTGAGCGGAACCAATCTGATGGGCGGTAGGTTTGGATCTGGCTCTGGAGATGGAGCGCGCAGAAAGTCAGTCACGCGACTTTTGCGCGGCGCTTGGTAGTGATATGTTTGCTCGAGAGCCGAGCAGTTTTGAGGCTTCTCTCTCTTCCTCGGGGAGACGGAGTAGAGCTCGGATCGCTTCGGGGTTGGCTTGGTGATAGTCCGCTGCCAAATGTCTATCTGCAAAGAAGAGACCAAGTGTTAGTCCGGCTAAACAAAGTTGTATTGAAATGCAGAAAGAGGATTGCGCGGTCAGCCGGGCTACTTACCAGCGTGGCCAAAGTCTTTCCTAATGTACCACCCCCGGTATGGGTGCCTCGGTGTCTTCAAAATTACCGGACACCCACAAAAAATCGTCATCATTCGTTTCTTTGTCTGGGTTGCCTTCTATAAGCTTTGCTCGGCCCTTCTTCACTTTGAGGTACCAGCAGAGCCCGCTTTTATTCCTACTTAAGCTATACTGGTGGAAAATTTCTGCAAGGCCGAGATTAAGACCGAGCATGCGGTTCAGCTCGGCGACGCCGTTTATTATCTTGTATGTGTTATTCGAGACCTGGCTCGGGCAAAGCCTTGTCTGCCTTAAAAATTCGCAGAGCAAGGGCTGGACCGGGAAGCGGACTCCGCCTCTACTATGGAAACGACCGTGAATGGGCACCGGTCTAAATCTCCCCAAGGGGTGTCCCCTTTTTTGGCGAGTTCCAGGATGACGTCATCAGGAATGTTGTACTCCTCTCTAAACTCTGCCATGGCACCGGGCGAACTAACCTTATAGCGGTACTTTCCCATCTATTGTATCTCGGTCTTATTGGCTATAGGGTATCTCGGTCAAAAATGTGTAGTGGCTGCTCGGACTTTGAGCTCCGCCAACAATAATGCTGGATTGGACGGTCCTACTTGTTTTGCATATTGAAAAATAAGTCCAAGGGTTAGCACGGCATGTATTGCGCGGCCTCTATTGGAAATAGCTCAGAAAGGTTCTAGGTGTTTGGCCGGCCCCTCCACCTACCTCGGCCCATCAGGATGGCTGATTTAGCCTTCCCCTTTTCAGTGCTAGTTTCTACTCGATCTAGGAGTTTTTGATCGGTTCGGTTCTAATGGAGGTTTTAGCTCGGTCAAGCCAAGATCACGATATTGGCTTATGATTTCAGGCCTTTAGTCCGGTCAAACCTATCTGCCGATCTAAGGTGTATATAGTTCGGCTGTGACCTCAGTACAAAGCCACAAACAGTTTTTGCTCGGTGTAAACCCTTCCATCGGATCTAAATGAGCGTTTTGCTCGGTTTTCCCCAGTATTCATTGTGTTCATCCTGTTCGTCCTAAGTTCAAGACTCTTTCATTGAAGCTAAAAGGAACCAGGGGCACGAAGGCCCCCCCCCCCCAGTATTCCAGTTACAGTTTTGCCTAGGTTGCATGAAGGGAATGCTAAGAACGACAAGAATGTAAGCAAGAACAGTAGGGCTTCAAAATGGAAACAGAAAAAACGCAGTTGGAAGTTGTAGAAACTTACCGAAGACGAAGGAGGGCCTCGAGAGCTTGAACACAGTGTCAAAAATGGCAAGAACGAACGAGTGAGGAAGCAACAGAGAGGGATGCAGAAGCTGTGGGGGGCTAGGGTTTGGAGTTCTAGAAGAAGATAGAGAGAATGGAAGTGAAGGGTTTAGACCCTTCGTTTTGGGTTTAATGTTGGGGGGAAAAGACACCAAACGGCGCAGCCGTTTGAATTTCGCGCATGCCAGACAGCTGGCTGCACGACCCAATGGCCTGGTGACACGTGGCACTGGCAACGTGGCTGTCAGTACGGTTGTACGACCTTTGAGGGGACAGCGATGATGATGGCAGGCCAATTGAGATTGCTCTGCGGCGGAAGTGTTCCCAATTCAACCATATCTCGGCGGCAGACGTTGCCTCATTCTAGCTCGGCCTGGCGAGGGTGCAACTCGATCATAGCTCGGACACGTCGGTAAACCCAATCACGATAGCTCGGATGGGTTTAAGGGGCAATTGAGAGGGAAGATTTCTATCAGATAGTACGGCCGAGCAACAGTAACGTCCAGCGTTACGGACTTCGCGGCGCCGAGCAGATTGGACGGTTGAAATGGCCGAGCGGCCTGGCTTGCGCGGGCGACGAGGTCAACCTGTAACCTCCCGAGGACCGAGCTGGAGGTCGCTCGTGCAGGGCGAAGTTCGCAGTGGAGATTGCAACCGAGCTGAAGGATTGACCGGGTTACGTGGAGGATGCAGCCAGGCCGGCATGCCTCCGGCCGTCCAGCCAAGGCGAAGCGGTTGCGTGTGACCGAGATTGGAGATAAAACGGTTGGAGGCCGGCATGCCTCGCGACCGGTCGATCACGATGAACCGATCAAGGATGGCCCGGCATAGGTGGTTAAGTTCTCGCCTGGTCCTAAGTTACAGGCCGGCGGTACGTAGCACGGCTAAGTGATGGCAAGTCTCCCAAGGGTTAGGCCGGTCATAGTACCCCGGTTAAGGGTGCCACCTGGGCCAATGGTGAGAAGGAGAGGACATCTGCTCCACGAACGCCTCAATACCGTTAGACAGTTCTGTATGTACTGGTGGAGGGACAAAACCTTTACACGCGTAAGGTGGTGAGAGGCGCGCGCTGCCACCTGTCCAGGGAAGGACAACAGAGGTAATGCGCGCACAACCTTGAGGCTGCATGGCCAGCCTAGAAAGGGGGGAGGAGACGAACGTTGGAGGTATGCGAATTCACTCTAAAAAAAACTCCTCCTCTCTGAAATTCTCCTTCTCCCTGAAAGCGGTCTGACTTGAGCGTCGGAGGGTCTTTCCGGCACACCACCGCCGGGCAGCTCACCATTTTTGTGTTGCAGAGATAGACGCCGTTGACGGAAGCTTGACGTTCAAGGCGTACGGAGAGCAAAGGATTTTTCGCCCCCGTACAAATATGCACAATTTACTTCTTTCATTTGTTGAATGTCTAAATCCTCCAGGTGGAAAAACAAATTCATTAAGCCCGGAAGTTGCCTTAACAGCTCTTAGCACTCTTAGCATCGTTTTCTGTATATACCCACGGACAGAACTTTCAAGTTGCATTTTTGGGAAGATGCGTGAGTGGATCCCTTGGATATATGAGCAGGTTCAGTTATTATTTGTATATTGCTCATTAACTTACCCTGTACTTGCACTCATATAACTGAGAATTATATCTTGCAGGCCAAACAGTGTAGTTCACTTCCACTTGATTTAATCATCTTTCTGGAAGCGGTTCACAGTATCTTGCTTGTGGAAAGTAAGCATGTATATCTTGTTTTTAACTTTTCATCAAAATATTCATCAACTTCTCATTTGCTATGAGGGTAGCATAAATCAAAGAAATTATTGTTGAAAACTCATGCTAGGAATATTTGTTCATGATCAATTCAATTTAATAGTTTTTGGACGAAGGAAGGTTAAGTCTCGTTTGGGAACAGGTTATTTTAGTAACTTTTTGGCTTTTTACGAAAAGATGTGCAGAAAAGTAAAGAGGTGATGTGACAACTTTTAGTAACTTTTTGGCTTTTTGGCTTTTTGGCTAAAATAGCCACTCCCCAAACAAGGCATTATTGGGAATCACCAAGATGCTGCTTCTTGTAAATAGGTTATTGTAGAAGCCCTATTTATGCAGAAAAGTTATATATTTTCATATTGTATCTTTATTTATCTATTTTTAGATTTTCTTGTTTTTGGTATTACTTTGTAACTTAGTGAACATAAAATTTACATTTAAGGTCCTGTGTCATTTTACTTTTGCAATTATAAGATTAAGAAACACAAGAATTTAATATTTCCTGAGCTGGAATGAACTTGCTGCAGAGAATAGTTTCATCCCGTTTTTATTACTTTTTAGCTTGTTCTCTAGAAGTGTGCTAGTTTAATCTACTAAATTCTGCTATTTAACATATTATGACTTTTGTCAACCATATTTTTTTTAGGTTCCCTTCCTGAGGAGAATAGGCTTTTAAGAAATATGGGTGATGGTGCAGATCATTGGCTATTACTGCTAAAGCTTCCATGGACTCGTACTCTTGTTATTGCAGAACCTAATCCTCCATGGAAGACAAAATGTCTCTGTGTCCAATTCTGTCCAAGATGGGATGCATATTGAAAAGTGAAAGTGATTTCGAAGTTCTGGATTTTGGTCTTCAAGATGAAGCAGAAGAAGTTAGAACTGAAGCTGGCATTTCAATGCCAGTAATTGTTTTGTGGTCTGGTTTTGCTATACTGACACATTTGTTCAAAAGGCTGCAGTAAGTAACCAATATATTTCTTGTGTGTGTGTGGCACTAGTATTTTTTAGTGTGCTTTGGGATTGGACCTAGTTAAAGAGGGAAAAAAAATGCTTTGAGTGTATCATGTGAAGTTTTTGTTCAAACAGTTGCATTCATCACATTATACGCATGGAGCTCCTATGATTGATGAATGGTCTTTTACTTTTCTTGTTCTCTTTGTTTTCTTTTCTTCTTTTTTTTTTTTTTTGGGGGGGGGTTGTTGGAACATTTGATAACCTTTCCTTGCACAGGTATTGTGTGTTCAACTTAATGTTTCTCTTATTTATTTTTCCAATAAAGGACGCCAAGTGTTAGGGACATATACTTCAAAGTGATGCAAGTAAAACCATGAAGAGATATGGAAACAAAAGGTCCTAGAATCAATACAAGATTGGGTAGTGTGGTAAGAAGAACTATAGAGAGGAGTTTTCTTTTGTGTTATTTATTAGGGGAATTATTTGTTTTGAGTTGCGTTGGGTTTTAGGATAGGGGTATCCATCCAACTTCAATTGTGCTATGGTTCGTATCATTAATGCATGTTGGCATCATAGAATGTGATAGGTGCCTGAGTAACAGATGCAATATCCAGAATTGTTCCTAGATTTATGCTCACTGTGTAGTTGTACAGGTTAGATTTAATTGTGGCCATTAAACCTAATTCTTCTATTGGTTTCCTTTTTCTAATTTGCAGATTCTTGGAGGAAGAGAAGAATGAACAAGTCAAGAAAATAATTCCTCTTTCTCTTGGTTATTTGGCATGCATTTATGGATCTTGTAATGGTGTTGATAGTCTTTGTGAAAGTGATTGCAAATTATTCCTGGCGAAGGAGAATGTTAAACACAATTCAGCAGTAGATCATCTATTGCGTGGATTCTGGTGTTCAATGTGTGACAGAAGAGCTGTACACAATCATGAGTTATATTCGAGGGTTGTGCATCTACCTGACATTCAAAGCATAGAATTTGGTTTGGATTCTGATTTTGTCAATCTACAATCTCTCTTCTTCAAGCTTCTTTATGATGAGTCGTCGGAAGAGGTTCAAGTTGCTTGTGTAGGAATAATTCAGCGGATCATTGCACATGGAACCAAGGATATTCTGCTTAAAAAATACCTACTCCGCCACAGAAAAAGGGCATTGAGAGAAGCATTTAGCAGACAGATTGGCTTCTTTACTCAGCAGCCCATCTTAAATTGTTTGCTTTTAGATGAGGAGGAATCAAACAAAACAAAAGAACAGAAATTCTTGGACAAGATAAAACATGCTTTGGCAGCAGCTGATGATCCGCAGATATTTGAGACTCTTCTGGAATCCACAGCAGAGATTGTGATTCCAGTTGATATTGACAGTCAACTTTTCTTGTTCTCGCTTATTTTATTGGTTGATCAGCTTGATAATCCACATTTGACAGTGAGGTTGACAGCATCAAAGCTAATACGTTGATCTTGCTTCTTCCATCTTAAAGGAGGATTTGAGCTAATCCTATCGAAAGTTATTAGTGTTTGGAATGAATTATATGATTATCTATCTGCGATGCTTTCAAGTCATCCAAAAATGGCCGGAGAGTTTGCAGAGGCCGTTCTCAATATTGAAACTGAAGAACTTGTCAAGAAAATGGTTCCTGTTGTCCTTCCAAAGCTCGTGGTCACTCAGCAAGATAATGATCAAGCAGTTGTTATCTTATACGAGTTAGCCAAGTGCTTAAACACGGATATGGTGCAACTGATTGTTACTTGGCTACCAAAAGTGCTTGCTTTTGCTCTTCATCGAGCTGACAGTGGAGAGTTGCTCTCTGTTTTGCAGTTTTACCATGTGCAGACCGTGCCACGACCCGCTCCCCGTACCCAAGGGTTAAGCATCGTGATGGCCAGTAACTGAGGTTACCTCCGGCCAATTCTTAAACATATCAATAAACGCAAGCGGAAGTAATATTTAAATAAGGATACCAAAATAATCATCGGAGTTTCTATTTTTATTACAAAATTTACTGACCAAAAAGGTCGATATTTACATAGAAAAATATCATAAAAATACTGTGTGTGTCTATTTCGCAGCCCCGCATCTAAAACTTTCCAAAAGCTATTTCTGAATTGCATTATTTCTTGAAAATTGGTAAACAGCTATAAGCACATGGTAAAGTGAGAAATATTATACCAAGAGTATAAGGGATACGAAATAACTATGGATAGTTAATTAGGCCAAAACATTTACATAAACCAGTTTGGTAAATAAATCATTTGAGTAGCAGAAACTGAAATACAGAAATTATGTAAATAGATAATCATAACCATGGTACTGAACAGAACAGAACAGAGGTCACTGAAGTGACAGTCAGAACAGAGGTACAGATTCAAGAGGTGGCTCATACGGATTCTAGAGGTGGCTCCCACAATAGTGTAGCACTTAGTTCCGCACAGCACTTTGCTCCGCACAGAACAGAAGTACAGATTCAAGAGGTGGCTTGTACGGATTCTAGAGGTGGCTCCCACAATAGTGTAGCACTTAGCTCCGCACAGCACTTTGGTCCGCACAAAACAGAGGTCAATGGATCCATGACAAACAGAGGACCACAAGGTGGTCAAACAGAGGCCAATGGTTATTTAAGTCCCTCAAGGCATGGGACTCCCGTTGTGGTACTTACAAAACATAATTGTATATAAGGTCATAGCCAAATATTCTTTAAAATATAAACAAACATAGCCATGAGTTTCCTTTTAAGCAAATAAGGTTCAGAAATAAAACCACGTAACTGAAATGTTTATAAAACATAATTTTTATTAATATACTAATAAAACATAACTTGTGTAAAACAGATTTTGGTAAATCAAAATATACGTAAAATATATTTTGGTGACTCAAGGTATAATATAACTCACCTTAACTTTAATACCTTATTCTTTCTTTCCACTATCAAAAACCCTTTTAGCTTTCACTATTCTTTCTTTCCTTTCTTCTCTTTCTTTTCTTCTTTTCTTTCTTTCCTTTTCTTCTTTCTTTTCTTTCTCTCTTTTTCTTTCTTCTTTCTGTTTTCTCTCCGGGCGTGACATGCCTCCCTATTTATAGGGGAATAAGGCGCTACGTGGCAGATTCGATAATGATTTCACAGATTCGTTCTTATCCTTAATAGATATTTAAGATAATTACCCTTTAACCTAATATTTTAATATAATTATATAAATAAATTAATTCTTAATTAAATTATACTTTATCTTATACTAACAAAAAATTACTTATTTATTTTAGAATCACACCTATTATTATTATTATTATTATTTATATTATTTATATTTTGACCCTTAAACTTTTAATAATTATATTATTTTACAAAATTACGCATAATAATATATAATAAATTATATATTTTTCAAACTGAGATTAAATAATATTAGTATAAATTTTACAGAATAATTAAAAATCTGGTTATTACAGACCGGGTCTGACAACCAAGAAATATTTGCAGCCGCATTGCCTGCACTTCTGGATGAACTTGTGTGCTTTATAGATGGTGATTTGGACGAGACAAACAAAAGGTACAAAATTCTTTGCCAATTTGAAGATTTTAAGGAAGTGATGTAGACATTGTTGGTTGATCAGTCTAAAATTAAGCATGTTTTCAGTGTTCCCCTAACTTTGGCTTTGCTTTACTTGTAATGCGCTCTTAACTACAGTGGAATTACATATAAGTCAAGTGGCAATTCTTTCTCTTATTTACTTTTATCTAGGGTTTGGCTGTTGACTAAGTTCAGCTGTTGCTTTAATGTCTTTTTGGTCCTTATGTCAATACTTTTCAAACCTGAGTTGGTTGGACATGATTTCTGATTTTGGGGTTTCTTTAGCTTAGAATTTATGCTTCATTTCATGTTACTTACTGTTGTTATATCTGTAAAATGGGACATCAGTCAGTCAGTGCTATTACATTTTGTGTTTACAGGTTAGCTAGGGTGCCTCAGATGATAAGTGAAGTCGCAAGAATTCTGACTGGTACTGAAGATCTTCCTGGATTTTTGAAGAATCATTTCGTTGGTCTTCTCAACAGTATGGATAGAAAAATGCTTCATTCAGAGGATCTGTCACTGCAGAAACAAGCCATGAAACGTATAGAGATGCTGATTAATATGATGGGTTCACACCTTAGCACTTATGTACCTAAACTTATGGTTCTTCTCATGTATGCTATAGATAAGGAGTCACTGCAGGCTGAGGGTCTCTGTGTCTTGCATTTTTTTATAAAGCAGTTGGCAAAAGTGTCGCCTTCTAGTACTAAACATGTAATATCTCAAGTTTTTGCTGCTCTTATTCCTTTGTTGGAGCGAGATAAAGAACATTCTTCTTCAAATTTCAGTAAAATTGTGGAAATATTGGAAGAACTTGTTTTTGAGAACAGGGGTATCCTAAAGCAGCATATTTGTGAGTTTCCTCCTTTGCCCAGTATTCCTGCTCTAGCAGAAGTGAACAAGGTGATATGTGAAGCACGTGGGTCGATGACTTTGAAAGACCAACTGCGAGATATTGTTGATGGGTTAAATCATGAGAATTTGGATGTTAGGTATATGGTGGCTTGTGAGCTGAGCAAACTGCTGAATGTGAGAAGGGAGGATGTCACTTCTTTTGTCACTGGGGAAGTAGGTTCAGATATGGATGCCTTGAGTTCTTTGATTACTTCCTTGCTTATAGGCTGTGCATAAGAATCAAGGACTTTGGTTGGACAGCGGCTGAAGTTGGTATGTGCTGATTGCCTTGGAGCACTTGGTGCAGTTGATCCTGCCAAAGTAAAGGGTTTTTCAAGCCAGCGCTTTAAAATTGCTTGTTCAGATGATGATTTAATCTTTGAGTTGATCCACAAGCATCTGGCCAGGGCTTTTAGAGCTTCACCTGACACCATTATCCAAGACTCAGCTGCATTGGCTATACAGGAGCTGCTGAAGATTGCAGGTTGTGAGGCTTCACTTGATGAAAATGTTACAACTTCTGCATCACAGACACTAAAATGTAAACCTCCTTTGGGTGTCCCTCCATCTGGGATCAAGAGCACAGCTGATTCCAGCGGAATGAATGGGAGGGGTCAGAGATTGTGGGACCGTTTCTCTAATTATGTCAAAGAGATAATTGCCCCTTGTTTAACCTCACGATTTCAGCTTCCAAATGTGGCTGATTCTGCATCTGCCGGTCCTATTTACAGGCCTTCGATGTCATTTAGAAGATGGATATTTTTCTGGATAAAAAAATTGACTGTGCATGCAACTGGTTCTCGTGCAAGTATTTTCAACTCTTGCCGAGGTATAGTGCGTCATGATATGCAAACAGCAATATATCTGCTACCTTATTTGGTCCTTGATGCTGTCTGCCATGGTACTGAGGAGGCACTCTGTGGCATAACAGAAGAGATCCTATCTGTTCTTGATGCTGCAGTGTCAGAGAACAATGTGGCTGCAATTCATAGAATCAGTTCCAGACAAAGTGAAGTTTGCATTCAGGCTGTGTTCACTCTTCTTGATAATCTTGGCCAATGGGTGGATGATGTGGAACAAGAAATTGCTCTTTCTCAGTCTCTTCAGTCATCAAATTCTAAGCAACAGGCGTCCAAGTTAAAAGAGAAGAGCACTAATTCTTCAACGGATTCAGACCAATTCCTTATGCAGTGTAAATATGTTTCAGAGCTTTTGGCTGCAATTCCTAAGGTAACCCTTGCTAGGGCCTCCTTCAGGTGTCAGGCTTATGCTAGGTCCTTGTACTTTGAGTCTCACGTTCGGGAAAAGTCAGGATCTTTCAACCCTGCTGCTGAGAGAAGTGGCATCTTTGAGGATGAAGATGTCTCATTTCTGATGGAAATATACAGCAGCTTGGATGAGCCTGATGGTTTATCTGGTTTGGCATGCTTACGTAAATCTAAAAGCTTACAAGACCAACTCTTAATAAACAAGAAAGCAGGAAACTGGGCGGAAGTTTTGACTTCTTGTGAACAAGCTCTGCAGATGGAACCCACTTCAGTTCAGAGGCATTCAGATGTCCTTAACTGTTTGCTAAACATGTGCCATTTGCAGGCGATGGTTACTCATGTCGATGGATTAATTTCTAGGGTTTCTCAGTACAAGAAAACATGGTGTATGCAAGGTGTTCAGGCTGCATGGAGGCTTGGCAGGTGGGAGCTGATGGATGAGTGCCTTAATGGGGCTGATAAAGAAGGTTTACTATGTAGCAGTTCGGAGAGTAATGCCTCCTTTGACATGGATGTTGCAAAGATTCTCCAGGCAATGATGAAAAAAGATGAATTCTCAGTTGCTGAAAGAATTGCACTCTCAAAACAAGCTCTGATTGCTCCTTTGGCTGCTGCAGGCATGGATTCCTATATCCGGGCTTACCCATTTGTTGTAAAGCTTCACATGCTAAGGGAACTAGAAGACTTCCACACTCTCCTTGTTGGTGATTCTTTCTTGGAGAAGTCATTCCATCCAGGTGAATCTGGATTCTCAAAAGTAGTGGAAAACTGGGAAAATCGGCTCAGATTTACACAACCATCTGTCTGGACGAGGGAGCCACTCTTGGCTTTTCGGAGACTGGTTTTTGGTGCCAGTGGTCTTGGTGCTCAAGTTGGGAACTGCTGGCTGCAATATGCAAAACTCTGTCGATCAGCTGGTCATTATGAGACAGCTAATCGAGCAATTTTAGAAGCGAAGGCTTCAGGTGCACCTAATGTTCACATGGAAAAGGCTAAGCTTCTGTGGAGCACTAGGAGATCTGATGGTGCCATTGCAGAACTGCAACAAAATCTCCTGAACATGCCAGTGGAGGTTATTGGCTCTGCTGCAATGTCATCCATCACGAGCCTTTCATTGGTTCCACTGAACCAACCACCTTTACTTTCTGATACTCAAGATCTGAATGAGAATCTGGATATTGCCAAAACCCTCCTCCTGTACTCAAGGTGGATCCATTAAACTGGCCAGAAGCAGAAGGAAGATGTTATCGGTCTTTATTCTAGGGTGAGGGAACTTCAGCCCAAGTGGGAGAAAGGATACTTTTATATGGCTAAGTATTGTGATGAACTGCTTGTTGATGCCAGAAAACGGCAGGAGGAGAATTTCGACCTTGGTCCAAGGATGATTCCATCTGTTTCCATTACCGTTGTTTCTCTGAATTTAAATTCTGAAAAGCGTTGGTGGTCTTACATTCCTGATGTATTGTTATTCTATGCAAAGGGTCTTCACAGGGGCCACACGAATCTCTTTCAAGCCCTTCCAAGGTTGTTAACCCTTTGGTTTGACTTTGGGAGCATTTATCAAAGAAGTGGTTCATCATCCAATAAAGATATGAAAAATGTTCATCTGAAGGTAGTGATTTTATTGTACTTATCTTCATATTTTTCAACCAAAATTGTAATTACTATCTCCGACATCATCTTTTAAAAAATATATGTTTATACTGTTCTATTCTTTCCTTTGCAGGTAGTAAGCATCATGCGAGGGTGTTTAAAGGATCTGCCTACATATCAGTGGTTAACAGTTCTTCCTCAATTAGTTTCTAGAATTTGCCACCAAAATGAAGAAATTGTCTGGTTGGTCAAACACATCATCACTTCTGTTCTCCGGCAATACCCACAGCAAGCCCTTTGGATTATGGTAGCAGTTTCAAAATCCACAGTACCTTCAAGGAGGGAGGCTGCTGCAGAGATAATACAATCTGCACGAAAAGGGTCAAGTCAGGGAAACAGTGGCAACAATTTGTTTGTTCAATTTGCAACCCTGATTGACCATCTAATCAGGTTGTGCTTCCATGCGGGCCAGTCAAAGGCAAGGACGATCAATATCTTAACTGAATTCAGTGCGTTGAAGAGGATGATGCCGCTCGATATCATAATGCCCATCCAACAGTCCCTCACAGTTAATCTACCCACATATGATACAAATCTGACTGACTCGCTTAGATCTGATATCTTCTCTGCCTCAGAGCTTCCTACAATATCAGGTATCGCAGATGAAGCGGAGATCCTTTCATCTCTTCAGCGACCCAAGAAGGTAAGCTTCTTGCATGATCTGTGGTTCAAATCAGATTGCTTGAATATGTTTTACTGAATTTTGTTAATGCACTCCCATCTGATTCACAGGTTTCGCATTTTGTTGTTCAATTACTTCACATTTGTAATGTGCCACATAATAGTGTATGAGGGCCCATGGCCATCTTTATGTCCAAAAAAGCATTTTACTATATATCTTTGCATTTTACTATAATTTTGGACGGGTATTTCCTACTGTATATCTACTGAATGAACTTTATGATCATGAATTAGGGAGGAAAGGAACTAAATGTCTCCTGACACACCTAAAAGGACGTGAAATAGCTCCATTGTCAGCTTGGCCATTTATGCTATCATCTGATCTCAGGTAGATAAAAAAAGGGTGAACCAATGCATGAGGCTTCTGCTAAAGCAGGCTTTGCATACATCTTGCACTCCCCAGACCCTGCTTTTTCAAGAGTCTTGTGCCTTGGGTTGTCTTCTTTTATCGATCTAATCAAATAGTTGTAACACATGGGACCTATGAAGCACAGGTACGGGTACGAGTACTGGTACTGGTACGATACGGGTATGTCGGTACGGTAAAATTAAAAAAAAATAGGGTACGGGTACGGCTTGGTACGCTTGTAAAAAAATATTTATTTTTAATTTAGAGTAATGCAAAAATTAATTAAATGGTTTAATTTGTTTAGGCCCAACCTATAATTAACATTTAATGCCAAAAGGAAAATTATAAATCAAAATTAAATGTCAATATATTAAATAACTTACAAACCATAGTTTAATTTGAAAATCATGCTAAGCATAAAACAAAAACTAAAAAAGAAATTTAGTAAAATGAGTTTTATCTACATAGTAGAAGGAAAATATTGTTTCAACTGAGGTACGGTACGGTTTGGATATGTACTAGGTACGTTTGGGTACATCAAAAATTAAGAAGAAAAAACTTGGGTACGTGTTTCGTGTACCCGGTGCGTATGTAGAAGCACCATACGAGGTACGGTACGCCGGTAAGTATCCGGTACGGGTACGGCATGTTTTTCAAAGTACCCATGCTTCATAGCATGGGACCTTTTGTAAACTTTATGGTTATGATATCATACCCCGTATATAAGCCTGATAGTCTGTCCTGATGGTCACTGAACATGGTAACCACATATCATTGTTGTAACAAGGGTTCTATTGTTTTGCTGTTTACAGGTTGTTCTTTTGGGCAGTGATGGTATCGAACGTCCATTCCTTTGCAAACCCAAAGATGACCTCAGAAAAGATGCGCACATGATGGAATTTAATGCTATGATAAACCGTTTATTATCCAAGTGCCCAGAAAGTTGCAGGAGGAAGCTTTACATTCGTACCTTTGCAGTGATTCCACTAACAGAGGACTGTGTTATGGTAGAATGGGTGCCACACACTCGTGGGCTCCGACACATACTTCAAGACATTTATATAAGTAGTGGGAAATTTGACAGGCAGAAGACAAATCCTCAAATTAAGCGAATTTATGATCAAGGCCAAGGGAAAATGCCAGAAGATGAGATGCTGAAGAACAAAATTCTGCCGATGTTTCCTCCAGCTTTCCACAAATGGTTTTTGAACACATTCTCTGAACCAGCTGCCTGGTTCAGGGCTCGAGTTGCTTATGCACACACTACTGCTGTTTGGTCGATGGTTGGGCACATTGTGGGCCTTGGAGATCGACATGGTGAAAATATTCTTTTTGATTCTATTAGTGTGGTAGGTGAGTGTATAGTGTGGTTGGTAATATGGACAGCAGCAACCAAGGACCTTAAAAATTTCAAAGATCTGGAACTCGGAGATTGTGCCTGAGACCGAAGTGAAGAACGAAGCAGAGTCTCCGACTTCCGTACAGGAGGACGAGGAAATCTGTGATGAGAAAGCTGGAGTCAAATTGGAGGAGGAAATACTCCTTGATGCAAAAAATGGAGATTCTTCCTCAGCCATGGCTTTTGATATAAGAGAAGTTGTTGGAAGCTCGGGTGAAGGAAGAAGATGACAGAACAAATGAGCCTGAGACACCACAATTGAATGACACCCAGTTCACCAAATTGGATGAGCTTCTAACACAAACCCAGCTTTATTCAGAATTTCTGCTGGAAAAGATGGATGATATCACAACTAATGGAGCAGATTAATACAATGAAACTGTTAAAGGAAATTTGGGTTTGTCCGGCGGGCGGCCAAGGCGAGGCTGCCGCCCGCCGGTGAAGCGGAATTACTAGGTTCTTAACTTAGCTCTGATACCATGTAGGAAATTAATGTATAGATAATATTGATTCAGTGTCATTTTACAATGTGAAGATGACTCTGCTTTTATAGAGGGGAGAGTGTACAAAGGAGCCAAAAAAGAGCCGAAAGAACAAAGCAGAAAGTGTGCACTAAGGAAGCACTAAGAAAACAACATGATTAAAGCTTGGTAGGTAGATGTGAGTGTGTTAGGTGAGTATTAGTGTGGTAGGTGAGTGTATTAGTGTGGTAGGTGAGTGTGTTAGTATATTCTCTTCCTCTCCTATATATAGGAGAGTTATTGTATACATTCTAAATCAATCAATATTATCTATACATTAATTTCCTACAGATTCTACCGCAGGTGACTGTGTTCACGTTGATTTCAGTTGCTTATTTGACAAAGGTTTGCAGTTGGAGAAACCTGAGCTGGTGCCTTTCAGGCTAACCCAGGTAAGAAAAGCGCCATTGATGTAAAATGACCTGACTCACTGAGCTTTATGACCAAATTTTCTGCTGTATTCAAGAGTCTCAAATTGTGCAAATTGCTTATCAAGCATGTGTAACTGGATTTTTGTTCTCCTAAATTTTGTACTTGCATATTGCAAATAAGTCCTCTCATTCTGGATAACACAAAACATAGAGTTTTTAAATGCAATGTTATTCCCTCAATCGAGTGCATTCTTAACACTTCACAATGTTATTCACAATATTTTCTATTAGATTTTCTAATTCTTAACTATCCCTGGTGGCTAAATTCTTGAATTGTCTTTTCTGATTGGATCTGCAGAACATGATTGATGGATTGGGTATTACTGGATATGAGGGTGTTTTCCTGAGGGTTTGTGAGATCACACTTTCAGTACTCAGGGCCCACAGGGAGACTCTAATGAGTGTTCTTGAAACTTTCATCCATGATCCTCTTGTGGAATGGACTAAATCTCACAAGTCCAGCGGGGTTGAAGTTCAGAACCCCCATGCACAGGTTAGAATCTTCATTATTCTCCTTTTCCCACTGTTTTTAACATGTTAGCTTTATGATTGACTACAAAATTGTTTCTATTTTGAAGTTTAGCTCATCAACTTACAAGTAGACTCAAATCCACTTTTGCAGACAGCCAAGTTGAAATTAGTCATTGGCTTTTTAGGCCTGAAAAATCTGTTCCAAAGTAAAACTAGTGTCTAGTTGTGAGTCAACTATGAATTGACCATGTTCTAGCATTTTAAGAACCCATTAACTGCCAAGACTACTTAATGTGTACAATGTTTGCTCTGGCTGGAAAATTAATTTAAACTTTAGGGGAAACTCACCAGTGTGTGGATCAACTAGTAAAAGGGAACTGTACTCAATCTGAGTACTGTTATGTACCCCATTCCACAGGCTTGTATTAATAATATCTTACTTTTGGATATTTATGTAGACTTCATGCTTAAGTTTATATTATGCTAGTTCCATTTCACCCAAACAAAACCAAACCAAACCAAACCAAGTTTTGTGTCCCAATCAAATGGGGTTTGCTAAATGAATACTTTTTTTACCATTATGCTCTATAGAAGGCTGTATGCTAGTTCCATTGTACTCAAAAAGAAAAATGTTATGCAGTTATTATACTTATGTTTAAGTTTGATTATTACCATTAAACGAAAAAAAGGGACTGAAATTGTGGATTAAGTGACTCTAGCGGCTAGGTGTAATCACTCTTAGTTTAACTGTAACATACTTGATTCTTGACTTTCTAAGTTTGGTATAAAAGATCATTTTGTGGGCAAAATCTTTTAAAGAGTTAACCCCTTAAGTATGCTGTGTTTGAAATTGCAGCGAGCTATCAGTAATATTGAAGCACGGCTGCAAGGACTTGTTGTTGGTGTTGGAGCAGCACCATCTCTGCCTCTTGCTGTAGAAGGACAGGCACGCCGCTTGATTGCAGAAGCAGTTTCACACAAAAACCTTGGAAAGATGTATATATGGTGGATGCCTTGGTTTTAGGACGTGCAAGCTAAAACGTTTCCATTGTTATGCATCAATGCTAGGTATGCCATTTTGTTGAGATAGTGCCTTGGTTTTAAGAGGTGCAAGCATGATCCCCATCCCACCATTTTGTACGAGTTAATACACTTGACAGAATGGGGAGCACTCTTCTTTATGTTGTTTGATAAGAAAACAGATGTATATAAACATCATCAGATGGAAGACTTTGTGATTGTTCTTATGCATGTTTTGGCTTCTTGTAGTTGCCATTATCACTTACTTTTGAGCATTAGAATTCCCTATGTGACTTTGGACTTGTATTGGTGTCTCTATGTCTATCTATCAGCTCGTAACCGGGATCTTTTTTTTTTTTTTTTCCCTATTTCTTCTTTCAATTAATTTGAAATGACAGTGGAAGGGGTCAGGTCCGTTAATACTGCCTCATGTAGAACAGCCACAAGATCACACAGAGAAAGTGACACTAAGCTTATCAACAGTTTCTATCTTTTTTCTGAATATGGGTATCCAGCTGAATTCTGTCATTGGTGAGACACAATAACTGTTTCTCTTTGCAAGACACCACTTGCCAGTGGCAGGTTAGTATTCTTTCATTTGATTTAGTATTATGCACCGTAGGGATGAACTAAAATCTGTGCTATTAAATGAAAAATCTGCCTTTGCCTTGATTTTGTGTCTCAGATTGTACCTGTGACTTTTTAGCAAAAATCGATTTCTCAATAATTTGCCATTGTCTGAACAAATTGTAAATGTGGAGTTGATTTTTCTTTCTAGGAGAATTAGCCAAGTTCATTTCTATGATGTTCAAGTGATCTGTCTTGATGAACCTTTTTTCACAACTTAAGAAATTCATTTCTTTGTGTTTAAGTGATCTCATGTATGCTATAACTGGCATCCATGGAATCATAGAGTTGTTTGTAATGCTAGGACACACTCGGTGGCAATCTAAATTTTGCCTTCAATTTGGAGATGACTTGAAAAGATGTAGATTTAATGGATTGTTCTGTTGCTTGCCATTGCAGTTTAATTTCATTACAAGAGTACTACTTGGGCATCTTTTTTGCAAGAGTTGTGGTGTGAAGGCCAATGAGGACAGGAATGGTCGAAGGCTCACAGGAGATGCAGACTGGAAAGAGCTGAAACTTGAGTATTATGCTTCAGCAAATCCGCAGCACCACAAGAAGTAACGTCATAGAGAGAGTTTACTTATAGGTAAATTAGAGCCATGATGGGATTGGGATGGTAAATTTTGTTCCCTAACCCTGCCCCCCTGCTGGATTTTTGTATGTGGAATATTTTACTTTGTATATTCATGTAAAACTTCATTTGTTTAGGTCAACTCTAATGGCAATGTGCAATATACAGCTCCCATGGTTCTTTTTATTTTAATTTTAATTTATTTATTTTTTTGTTGTAATGTCGATTTCAGGTTTGGTTCCATTTTTGCCAATAGTGATAAGTTGACATTTGAATTCTACGTGACCACAATTGAGCAAGAGGACTCTTGAATTCACATAAAAGCACTACACCACTTATAAGAACTCCAATATTTTGTTTTTTGTTTTTTACCACTTATAAGAACTCCAATAGTACGAAGTACAAATCAATAATCCCCCACCATATGCTCTTAAATCTTTTAAAACTCACCCTAGCTTTGTATACAAATTACTATCCCTGCAAAACTCATTTCAACTAGTCCATGGGTGCTTCCAAAAATAAGAAAAAGACATACAAAAACTAACTATACAATAAAAGAACAAAATCTAACTTATCTATTAATCAAAATTAAGATAAATCTAACTTATCTATTAATCAAATTAAGATAAGAACACAGATGAAAAGAGAGATTTGCAATATGGGTAACAAGGCAAAATCACTTCAAGAATGTTTTAGCCCTAAAAGAACACAACTTAATTCTACTCTCATAAAAAAATTTGATTATAACCTTTCACATACACTTCTGTAACAGCAATTTTTTAATTTCCTAAGACAAATTAAAGACCCAATTTGCTAAACTAACATAACATCACTAGAAGCAAAGGTAAGTTAAACCCAAGGAACTCAAACAAATTTTAAGATTTACTAAATGTATTCAAGGCAAATTAATTACCAATGGAGAGGGCAAGTTGGCATCTTGGCTGAAATCTTGAAATGGGTCTTGAAGTAAGAAATGGGAGCAGAGGTTTCGCTCCATGTATGCAGTGCAGAGAGAGTTCCATCTTCAGGCCTTTCATGGCCGCTTATCTCTCTCTCTCTCTCTCTCTCTCTTGTGGTTCTCACTATATTTCGAATTGGCGTTATTTTTTAGAAAGAGAAAGAGGGTGAGGGAGGGCGGGAGAGGTGACAGAGGGAGAGAGGGGGGGGGGGTGTGGTTTAAATTACACTATTCCCCTATTTTATTTAGCCGTCGTTTGGAAATAGGTAATTTTAATAAATTTTTACTTAAAGTATGAGATAAAATTATTAGTATTTTTTGAATGATTTTTAAATTTTTTATGAAAAAATATATAATAAATAAAGAAAAATAAAATTTTAACTTTTTAATATAGGTTATATACTTTTTGGAATGTGTATTGAAAAATGATTAGCTAAACTAATAAAGTGGAATTTCGGGGGGCTAATCTGAGAATGATTGCTGGAGATACCCTTAAATTTCATCAAAAGTTTTTAAAAAATTACTTGTTCATCTTAAATTTTATTATTCTCTCCCACTCACTCAAAATATAAGTCTTTTGTTTTTAAAGTAAGGAATAAAATAATATAAAATTCTTATTTTATCTTTTTTTTTTTAATTTATTAACAACATAAAGGATAATTATGATAATTGATATTTCTTAAAAAATGTATTGTATTGTATTATCAAAGAATAATTTTGAAAAATTAATTTTTTTTAAATGTAATATTTTTATTATTAAAAAAAAAATTAAATTCTCCAAAATAGACTATTATTTTAGGACGGAATCAAATTTAAAAGGAAAAAGCTTATTGAAAATTTAGTGCTTGTTTAGGATAGTCTATAAAAAACAAAAAGCCAAAAAATTACTAAAAAAGTCAAAAAATTATCACTATTCACCAAAAAAGTACAAAAAAAAAAAAAATATAAGCCAAAATTGTACCCTCCAGTGATGGTACAAGCTCACATGTGGGGGCTCGTGGGATACTTTTCATATATCTTATGAAAAAACTCATATATATATTCATCGAACTAGAGGGTACTGTTAGGCCCAGGACAGGCCACTACGGGTCCTGTTTCGATAATCCGAATCGTTCAATATGTAGAATTTGTTGAGTAATATATGGTTGTAAAAAATCACGTTGATTGAATATCGATAGCTATGTGATCAAATCAAATTTTTGTCAGCCGTTTATTTTTCATCGTCCATTTTTTTACAAAACTGATTTGATCACATAACTATTGATATCCGATCAATATGGTTTTTTAAAGCCATATAGTACTTGACGAGTTCTACATATTGATCAGTTTGAATTATCGAAATGGGACTCGTGAGTATCCTCCAATTCAATGAATATATATAGGAAAGCTTCATCCTATATATATATATATATCTTCTGAAGGCACCATCTCATTTCAAAGCAATTCGTACTTGTTCCTTAGAGCATCAATGTCAGTACGCATAGGACATGGGGTTACTACGGTAATTTTGCTATTTTATACAATATTTTAATACATATTTTTTCGTAAAAAGTCAAAAAGTTATCTCAAACAATTATATTTTTTTCTCTACTTTTTTATCTAAAAAGTCAAAAAGTGTACTTATATAGTTTATTCCAAACAATTAGTGAAATATTTGGTTCATCCTTAATTTGACAAAAAAATTGGCTGTGTTTGGAGAAGCTCTCTAAACACATTTTCACCCATTGATTGCAGTGTGGTATTTGTTTTGAGTTTTCAAATTATGATTCTATACCCACTTTTAAAAACTCCTTTCTAGGCAGGAAAATTTGGCTAACCTAGACGTTTGGCCGATTGATCAGAACAGTATTCGGCTTTTTTTTTTTTTTTTTTTTTTTTTTCACCTATTATTTTTATATTTTAAATAAAAAATATTTCTAAAATTTTTTAAAATTTTTTTATGAGTTTTGAATAGGATTTTGGGTTATGTGTTTAGTTATGAGTTGTAAGTTTTTGAATTAAATATCATATATCACATCATTCATTTTAAACTCAATTCAAAACTCATAACCAAATAAATTTTTTATACTCAAATTATAATTCCAAAACTCACAAACTCAAAATATAATTCTATTCTCAAATCATATTTATAAAATTCTACCAAGCGTTACCGTTATTTTTTTTCCTTTTTTTTTTTTTTTTTACAAAATGTGACACCCTAATTGTCTAATTTAATACCCCCCCCCCCCACATATATATATATATATATAAACATAATTATGGTGATATGTGATAATATATCATTAAATAAATAATAATAAGTAAATAAATCAAATTTGGCATTGGGTTATCAAATATGGGATTAATTAGGGATTATTATTTGAGGCTAAATTAACACAAATATGAAATTATAATACTAGTCGAGCAAAATTAGAATTAAAGATAGTAAATAAATAAATATAAAAGTAAGAGTAAATAAATAATAATAATAATAATAATAATAATAATAATAATAATAATACTAACCTAATAAGGCCAACATCAATTACTTAGTAATTAATTAAGAAGATTTGTGATCCCCCTAAGAGAGAAGGTTGTGCGCCACTTGTACCCCTTGACCTGTAGGGGGAGTGAGTCATCACTGTTTAGGCATCATGGGTTGTGTATATAAGGGGGTGGGGGTGGGGGTGGGGAGGGAACAAAATGAGGAAAGGTATGAGTGGAAAATGGAAGAAAAATTCTGAGGGATATTGTGTAGAAGAAGGTCTCGAAAAGATAGGAAAAGTAAAAAAGAAATAGTAAGACTCAATCTTAAGGTGAGTTATATTATACCTTTAGTTACCATAATATATTTTACGTATGTTTTGACTCACCATAATTTATTTTATACAATTTATATTCTATTAGTTATATTAGTACAAGTTATGTTTTATAAATATTTCAATTACGTTGATTAATTTCTGAACTCTATTTGTTAAAATGAAACTCATGAATATGTTTGTTTAAATTTTAAAGAATATTTGACTATAACCTTATAAACAATTATGTTTTGTAAGTACCACCACGAGAGTCCCATGCCTTGGGGGACTTAAATAACCATTGGCCTCTGTTTGGCTACTTTGTAGTCCTCTGTTTGTTATGGATCCATTGACCTCTGTTTTGTTTTGTACCGTTGTTATGGTTATTTATTTACATAACTTCTGTATTTTAGTTTCTGCCACTTAAATGATTTATTTATCAAATTGAGTTATGTAAATGTTTTGACTTAATTAACTATCCATGGTTATTTTGTATTCCTTATACTCTTGGCATAATATTTCTTACTCTGCTGTGTGCTTATAGCTGTTACCATTTCAGGTGACAAGATGTTGGGGCAAACCCATAACCTCACGAAATGGAACCCGCACGTGGATTGATGTTGAACCACTATTTTGTCTTTCTTTTTTTTATGTTTTTGCTCCTTTTTGCTCTACTCGGGGCCGATCACTGAATAACAAAATAATAAAAGCCCTATAAATATATTTTCTCTTATTAAAATAATAAAATGAAGTAATTTCCTATTTAATTATTTTTATTTCCGCTTGCGCAGTTTAATTTGCTACAAATAGAAAAAGTTAGTAAGTTGCGATTCCAACCCTAAGCCCCTGGGGTTAAGTCGTGACAAAGATGGTATCAGAGTAATGATTCAAAAATAATAATAATAATAATAATAAAATATATATATATTTACCTGCAACGTTAGTCTTTTTGTGTAGAATCTTACGTTTATTCTAGTGATGTAGGAACGTCAGAGTTTAATCTTGATGATGTGTTTTGGGATGAGCTCGGGGACATTAATTTAGATGAGATTTTAGCCGAGCACCCTGCCCCCGCCTCACCTGAGGGTTGGGGAGATTCAGAGGACATAATCAGAAGACTGCACCCAAGCCTTGCCCAGTTGATGGGTCGGCCAGTTTATATCTAGGCTGACCCTACCAATGTCCCACATTTACTATGGAGGCAAAGTCGTGCCTAATCAATAATTAAGGAGAAATTCTGAATTAAATTGCATGTGTGCATTGCATTATAGTGTTTATATCTGTTTAACGTAGAAAGATCTGTTCATGTTTTAGTTTCGGTTTACGAATTGAAGGCCTTATCGGCATCTGAAACTGAAATTGACTTCAATTACGTGTTATTTGGAATTTTTAAGAATTTTTGGTGAGTTCTATTTGAAATTGATTCGGGATCAAATTATTAGAATAAAATAATCCCAATTGATTAGTCTAAGCTTGCATTGATTAAATACCACTAAGTGGGCTTTAACAAGGCCACTTCTATCACTCTTATATACTTTTGGCACTCTTATTTCCTCATCCTTGAACTCAATGTGTGTGTGTGTGAGAGAGAGAGAGAGAGCAAAAGAGAGTTGAGATCGATACTTGAGCTTGAAAGAAATTGCTAGAGAATTCAAGGAGATTGGTTTGGAACCTTGGAGAATTCGCCAACTAGAGCTTCATTGAGAGGTTGAGGTATGAGTTCCACCCTTGAATTGTATACTATGATGTCTAGACCCTAAATTCAAGAGAATTTAGTTGTTTAATGCAAGGTTTGAGCTAGAGTGGATGAACTTGGGCCATATCATGCATGCATGCACTTTTTCTTGCATTCTGAGTTAAATTTCAAGTAATTCTCTCATGCATGTCTTGAATTCACCTTGATTTTGAGAAATTATCAAGTTTTATGTTGTTTTATGGCATTTGATCATGTTTTGAGAAGCTTAAGATTAAGAAAATTCATGCATGTTATGTTCATGAAACATTCATAAAGTTTAAGTTGAATTTTTGAACAATTGGCATGCTTTTAGGCCTTGATTTCAAGAAATGATCTTTAAAGCATGATATTTCGTGAGTTTCTAAGTGTTTTCCAGAATTTTGGCCCAAGAGGATGAGTTTTGAAGTGTTTAGTTTGAGCTTGAAGCTTGGAGATCAAATCTAGAAATTCCAGAATTTGAATCTATGCTCGAGCATGGGAGTTCACGCTCGAGCGACGTACTTTGAATGCATGCACTTCCGCTCGAGCGACATGAAACCCGCTCGAGTATCAAATATATGTATCCAGAAGTTCATATGTTTTGCAGTACGCTCGAGTGACAGAAGTCACGCTTGAGCGAGGGTCTGAGTCTCACGCTCGAGCAGCGGTCGAGCGCCCCGTCGAGCGTGAAAATCAAGCATCCAATACTTTTGTCAAAGTTTACAGTCCGCTCGAGCGAAGGAAGTCACGCTCGAGCGAACCTTCACATTTTGCATGTCTGCTTGAGCGAGGAAAGCCACGCTCGAGCGTGGACCCTGTTTTCAGCAAGTTTTGAAAAATGTTTTCAAGTGCATTTTTGCATCCTCATTCTATCCTAGGTATTCCTAGGCCATGATTTAGACACCATAATAAGAATAAGAGTATAAACACACTAAGAACAAGAGAAATAAGTTATGTACAATTCGAACGTATGTTTCAAGTGTGTATTTGTTATGTGTTAATGTAGGTCACATGCCATAAACCGTTTGATTAGTCTGCTTTATCTATTTGCACCCGGAGCCAACTGTGAGTAATAACTAGTAAAGTTATGTTCAACTTTATTTATTTTCTGTATAATGAATTAAGATCTGTTTTCTGAAATGATATGTTTTGTACAATGAATGATTGTCCAATTTCTAATCATGTGATATCTGTTAGCTGTTACCCAGTATCGGAGGTTCCATCATGGAACTTAATATGTCTGCAATCTGTTATCTACACCGGAGGCTCTATCATGGGGCTCAGCATGTTTATTCTTTGTTACCTGGATCCGGAGGTTCCTTTATGAAACTGGTTATTCATAACCACTACATGTTTTGCATCTGTTCTGTTAGCGCTAATGGATGTACCACGTATGATTAAGAAGGAATTATGATTTATGTATATGATCTGAACAAGAATATGAATCTGAATCTGTTATGAATCTGAATTATGATTTCTAAATCTGTATGGACTTCATTCATTAAAACCCTTTACTCCGTTATTATTTACTTGGCTTCCGCTCACTATTTATATTATGTATATAGGTGAGCAGGACGTGACCAGGCCTAAGCTGATGCCTGGAGTTTTGGTGTCAGCTAGCCATCGTGCCTCCCGTGGAGGTTCCTTTTGAGATCTATCCAAGCTTAGTGTTTTGGAACTTTTGTACTCCTAAATGTTTATACCTGGATTGAACATGTGTTGAAAGTTTAAGTTTTGTATAAATGGTTAAAGTGACGTAAGATTGATACTTTTATAACGTCACATATACGAATATAAAGTTTTATATTCTGTCCCATGTATGTCATCACAGGTCATTGGACCTTGTATATTTTGTATATTTGCTTTCGTAGCCTCTAACTATATGATGTTCTGTTAAGAGGCCTTTGGTAATCCAATGATTATTGGCCGGTTACGATGCTAAACCCATAGGGGCGGGTTTGGATTGTGACACAACTCCAGGAACTATTGGACAAAGGTTTCATTCAGCCTAGTACCTCGCCTTGGGGAGCTCCAGTATTGTCCGTAAAGAAAAAGGATGGCACGATGAGATTATGCATCGATTATTGGGAGCTGAACAAGGTCACCATCAAGAATCGGTACCCCTTTGCCGCGAATCGATATCTTGTTCGATCAACTTCAAGGCACCCAAGTATTCTCCAAAATCGACTTGCGTTCTGGCTACCATCAGCTAAAAGTCAAAACAGAAAGCATCCAAAAGACTGCCCTTCAGAACCCGTTACGGACACTACGAGTTTCTTGTCATGCCTTTTGGCGTCATAAATCCCCCCAGCAGCCTTCATGGATCTCATGAACCGAGTGTTCAAACCCTACCTTGATGAGTTCGTCATCGTCTTCATTGACGACATCCTCATATACTCCAAGTCACCAGAGGCCCATGAGCAGCACTTGCGAACGGTTCTACAAACACTACGTGATCACAAACTTTATGCCAAGTTGAAGAAATGCGAATTTTGGATCACTAGTGTACACTTTCTCGGTCACGTCATTAACAAAGATGGTATCTCAATTGACCCCCCAAAAGTTGCAGCAATCGTGGACTGGCCACGACCTACTAATGTGTCAGAAATCTGAAGTTTCTTGGATCTAGCTGGCTATTATCGACGCTTTGTGCAAGATTTCTCAAAGATAGCATCACCCTTGACCCAGCTAACTTAGAAGAACACACCCTTTGAATGGACTGATAAACAGGAGTGTTGCTTTCAAGAATTAAAAAGTCGACTTGTGTCAGCTCCTATACTAGCACTCTCTGCAGGAGTAGATGGGTTCGTAATTTATAGTGATGCCTCATACAATGGTTTGGGTTGCGTTCTCATGCAAAATGGAAAAGTCATTGCTAATTCGTTGCGACAATTAAAGACTCACAAGAAGAACTACCTGACTCATGATTTGGAATTGGCTATGGTAATCTTTGCCCTCAAAATCTGGCGTCATTATCTTTACAGTGCAACCTGCGAGATTTACACTTATCACAAGAGTCTTAAATATCTGTTCACACAGAAGGAACTGAATATGAGGCAACGGCGGTGGCTAGAATTTATGAAAGACTATGATGTAGAGATCCATCACCATCCAAGCAAAACTAACGTGGTGGCAGACGTACTAAGCCGCAAGACGACCAGAGGTTTGGCATGTACTCTCATTTCCCGCAAGATCAGTGGTCTACTCACTAACATAATCGTGGAACCTACATTGATTGAAAAAATTAAAGCACGCCAATGTGAAGATAAACTTTTGAAGAACAAGTACGATGAGCAAAGGAGTACGCCTGATCCTAATTTCACTATAAGCAATGAGATACTAAAATTTTGAAATCGAACTTGCATACCCGACATCTCGGAACTCAAGAAGAAGATACTGGAGAAAGCTCATAACTCGAGATTTGCAGTCCACCCTGGCAACACAAAGATGTACCATGATCTGAAGGAACACTACTAGTAGACGAGAATGAAAAGAGACATAGTCTCCAAATGTCTGCATTGTCAGCGTGTTAAAGCAGAACATCAGAGACCTGCAGGACTGCTGCAACCACTCCCTATTCCTGAATGGAAATGGGAACACATTACTATGGACTTCGTGGTTGGGCTACCACAGTCATTTTCGAAGAATGATGCAATATGGGTTATAGTAGACCGATTGACGAAATCAACGCATTTTCTACCAATCAAGATCATATACTCCCTTAATAAGTTTGCCACTTTATACATCAAGGAAATTATTCATTTGCATGGTATCCCAGTTTCGATTGTGTCTGATCGAGACCCCTGCTTCATGTCTCACTTCTGGAACAAATTGCAAGAAGCTTTGGGAACCACATTGAAGTTTAGCACTGCGTATCACCCACAAACTGATGGATAATCTGAAAGAACAATCCAAACATTGGAAGACATGTTACGTGTGTGCATGTTGGACCTTAAAGGTAACTGGGATGAGTACCTATCTCTAGTGGAATTCGCCTATAAAAATAGCTACCAAGCAAGCATTAGAATGGCACCGTACGAAGCTCTATACGGAAGGAGATTTCGATCACCTCTATGTTGGACGGAAGTCGGGAACAGGAAATTGTTAGGCCCCAAGATCGTGCAAGTCACAAGTGAGAAAATCCAATTCATCTAACAACGAATTCGCACTGCTCAGAGCCGCCAAAAAAGTTATGCAGATACTTGGAGACGGGACTTGGAATTTCAAGTAGGGGATCATGTGTTCCTCAAGATCTCACCAACAAGAGGAGTGATCCGATTTAGAAAGCGAGGAAAGCTAAACCCACGTTACATCGGGCCATTCGAGATACTGGAAAGGATTGGTCCTGTAACCTATCGTCTTGCACTACCACCTAAACTATCCAATATCCACAATGTGTTTCACGTTTCAATGCTTCGGCAGTACCTTCAAGTCCAGAGCACGTTGTTGATTTCGAGGATCTGGAAGTTCAAGAAGATCTCTCTTATAAAGAGCAACCAGTGCAGATTCTCGATCGTCGTGATCAAGTTCTCTGAAACAAGACCATACCGTTGGTAAAGGTCTTCTGGCGAAATCATCGTATCGAAGAAGCTACGTGGGAAACAGAAAGTCAAATGCGAGCCAAATATTCACACCTCTTCGAAAATTAAAGTACGTCAAGTTTGGGAACAAACTTCTTTTTAGGAGGGGAGAAATGTGACACCCTAATTGTTTAATTAAATACCACACACACACACACATATATATATATATATATATATAAACATAATTATGGTGATATGTGATAATATATTATTAAATAAATAATAATAAGTAAATAAATCAAATTTGGCATTGAGTTATCAAATATGGGATTAATTATGAATTATTATTTGGGGCCAAATTAGCACAAATATGAAATTATAATACTAGTTGGGCCAAATTAGAATTAAAGATAGTAAATAAATAAATAAATATAAAAGTAAGAGTAAATAAATAAATAATAATAATAATAATAATAATAATAATAATAATAATAATAATAATAATAATAATAATAATAAGCATACTAACCTGATAAGGCCAACATCAATTACTTAGTAATTAATTAAGAAGATTTGTGATCTCTCCAGGAGAGAAGGTTGTGTGCCACTTGCACCCCCTAACATGTAGGGAGAGTGAGTCATCACTGTTTAGGCATCATGGGTTATGTATATAATTAATTAAGAAGATTTGTGATCTCTCCAAGAGAGAAGGTTGTGCGCCACTTGTACCACCTAACCTGTAGGGGGAGTGAGTCATCAATGTTTAGGCATCATGGGTTATGTATATAAGAGGGTAGGGTGGGGTGGGGTGGGGTGGGGTGGGGTGGGGTGGGGAGTCCGGATCCTCTCCTTAATGTTCCTACTTGGCTCCCTACTGGGAACGGCTCAGATTGGGTCAAGGGAAATGGGCAGCTCAGATCATTTCATTAAAAAAAAAAAAAAAATTTCAAACCAATTTTTTGCTGAAAGTGTGAAAGAGGAGAGAGAGAGAGTATTACCTTCACCCTCACCCTATTCTCCTCCACCTCACACAACCCATTTCATCAGTGACCTATCTCACCGACGACCTTGTTTACGATAACCCACTTCCAACGGCGACCCTAATGGCTACACTATCGCCTAAAACAAGGGCCTGAAGAAGATCTTTCAATTCATTCCAAAGTTTTCCATAACTGGGTTGCCAATGTGTATATATATATATATGTAATTACAATAAATTGAGCAAAAAGACCAAGAACCCATCAAGATTTTTTCTCATATTATACACCAGAGCTAGTTTTAACTGTTTGATTTCACCTATCTTACAAAGCAGAGAGATCAAAAGAGTGATAGATATAGATTCACACACATATATATATATATATATTTATTGAGAGAGAGAGAGAGAGAAAGAAGGGTGGAACACGTATAGAAAAAGAGTGAGGGGAAAGAAATAAGCTGTTGTTAATTTTGTTTTCTTAGATTTTGATTTATTATTTTTGTGAAATTTGAATTATTGTTTGGCATTTGATCAAAACTTCAAAAATCTAGGTTTGATGAATTTTTTTTTTTTTTTTTTTTTTAAATTTCTCCAAGTTATGGGAAGGCATAAAAGTAGCAACAATGGCCGATGGATGGTGGTCGCCGGTGAAAAATAGTAGACGGTGGTTGCCAGCGAACAAACGACAATAGTGGTTTATTGATGCTTATCTCTCTTCCTCACTTTCTTTTCGATTGCTCAACTCTCTCTCCTCTTTCACACTTTCAACAAAAAATTGGTTTGAATTTTTTTTTTTTTTTAATGAAATGATCTGAAAGTAGAAACATTAAGGAGAGGATCCGGACTCTCGGGGGGGGGGGGGGGGCTGCAAAATGAGGAAAGGTATGAGCGGAAAAATGAAGAAAAATTCTGAGGGATATTGTGTAGAAAAGGGTCTCGAAAAGATAGGAAAAATAGGAAGGAAATAGTAAGACTCAATCTTAAGGTGAGATATATTATACCTTCAGTTATTATAATATATTTTACGTATGTTTTGACTTACCATAATCTATTTTATACAAGTTGTATTCTATTAGTTATATTAGTATAAGTTATGTTTTATAAATATTTTAATTACGTGGATTAATTTCTGAACTCTATTTGTTAAAATGAAACTCATGGATATGTTTGTTTAAATTTTAAAGAATATTTGATTATGACCTTATAAACAATTATGTTTTGTAAGTACTACCACGGGAGTCCCATGCCTTGGGGGATTTAAATAACCGTTGGCTTCTGTTTAGCCACTTTGTGATCCTCTGTTTGTCATGGATCTATTGACTTCTGTTCTGATTGTCACTTCTATGACCTCTGTTCTGTTCTGTTCTGTATCGTGGTTATGGTTATTTATTTACATAACTTCTGTATTTTAGTTTCTGCCACTTAAATGATTTATTTACCAAATTGAGTTATGTAAATATTTTGGCTTAACTAACTATTCGTGGTTATTTTTGTATTTCCTATACTCTTGGCATAATATTTCTCACTCTGCTGTGTGCTTATAGCTATTACCATTTTAGGTGACGAGATGTAGGGGGAAACCCATAGCCTCACGAAATGGAACCCGCACGTGGATTGATGTTGAACCACTATTTTGTTTTTCTTTTTTTTTTTATTTTTATTTTATATTTTTGCGCCCTTTTGCTCTACTCGGGGCCGGTCACTAACTAATAAAATAATAAAAGTCCTATAAATGTATTTTCTTTTATTAAAATAGTAAAATGGAGTAATTTCCTGTTTAATTATTTTTATTTCCGCTTGCGCAGTTTAATTTGCTATAAATAGGAAAAGTTAGTAAGTTGCGATTCCAACCCTAAGCCCCTGGGGTTGGGTCGTGACACAAAATAAATTATTTTATTGAGAAAAAGCACAAAATCAAGAGAGTAATTCCCCTCAAAACTCTATCTCCACCATAATTTTTAAAAAATTGACTGTTGTGCCTCCTCGCAACAGTGACTATCGTGCGTTGTGACAATTGTGCGGTTATAAGAACTTATTTCGAGACTCGTTTTAATAATTTGAATCATTTATTTTTAAAAAAAAATAAATAATAAAATATATTTGTAAAAAAATAAATTAATTAGATATCATTAATTCTTTCATTCACTCACATTTGTATTCAGTTTTATAATTCAAATCACATTTGTCATTTATTGTTTAGATACAAATGTAATTCGATGAAATAGTTAACGATATTCAATCAATTTGATTGTTTGCAAATATGTTCTAGTCAATATATTCTAAAAAGTTGAACGGTTTGGATTATCAAAACAGGTCCTAAAATGGGTCCATATATCTCCACAACAGTTACTATTGTGCCTTTCGTATAGCAGTCACCCCTTCTCCTAATTTTCAAAACTATATTTTGTAAGTTTTGTGGGACCTTATTATGGTGATTTGAATGGTTTATTTGGTAAGTTTTAAAAAGAAAAACATATGTGCAAAAAAAAAAAATAAAATCAATTTGATTGAAAATTGATTGACACACTAATTAATCTTGTTTTGTTTTATAAAATTGATAGTAAATATAATTTTATTTAGAGTGATCTAAATAAGTATACTTTTTAATTTTTTATGAAAAGATATACAGAAAAATAGAGAGGTGATGTAATTCAAATAAGTATACTTATGTGACTTATGTGAATAAGTGCACTTATATTGTAGATGCCAAACAATTCATTTTATAAAATAAAATACAATAAATTAATATATTTATTGTTGTCTGATTAAACTATTCTTTTATATATATATATATATTTTAAACTTATAAAATAAACTATTCAAATCATTCTGATGAGACCACAAAACTGTCTTAATAGTTACGAACCTCGTTTGAGAACAGGCTAACTTCGTAACTTTTTAGTTATTTGGCTAAAATATAACCTAAAAAAAACCAGTATGTTTGGGATGACTTTTTGACATTTTACGAAAAGATGTGCAAAATGTAGAGAAAAAAAAGAATTTTTGACTTTTTGGTATGAGTTGTTGGCTTTTTAGTTCTTTTAGTGACTTTTTGGCTAAAAAAACCACTTGCCAAACGAGGCCTATGGCCTGGTTTGGGAAGTTGGCTATTTTAGTAGGCTATTTTAGTTTTTGACTATTTTAGTAGGTTAAAATTTTTGTGTTTGGAAAGATAGTTGGATTTTTGTATAGTTGGATGTGATGTTTGTGAAAGAAAAAGTGAAATGATTATGCGTTTGATGTGATATTTTGTCTTATTGGCTATTTTAACCTATTTTGTCTTTTTGTAGATTTTAGCCTAAAATTGGCTATTTTAGCCTTTTGCCAAACAAGGCTTATAAATGAGGGCTTTGTGGCTTCGTTTGGGAAGTCAAAAGTCAGGTTTTTTTTCGTTATTTTAGCCACAAAAAATAAAATAGGCTTTTTAATCTAATAAGATAAAACATCACATTCAATCCATAATCATTACATTATTTCTCTCACGAAAAAAACTAAAAAACTAAAAACATCAAAAATTCTTTTCAAACCAAATCTTTTAGTCTCAGGTCAAAATAATAAAAAAAACCAAAAAAATTAAAAAGTCAACCCGCTTCCCACACAAACCCATATAATCATGTGTTTTTGCCGAGAAGAGATGAGAGGTTATAGTCAAATCAAAATTCATTCTGGAGAACTAAAAAATGTAGTCAAATCAATATATATATATGTATATATTTTTTTAGATTCAGTTCATAGATGTGTCAAGAAAATTATTAATTGATATTTAAAAAATATTTAATTATAAATCAATCATATTTTTGACGTATCACTAAGTTTATAAAGTAAATTTAATTTTTGAACCTAAGTAACAATGTCAATTAAAATAATATACTCTCTTCATCCCAAAATAATAGTCCCGAAAAATCTAACTTTTTTGATACTATAATTATTGTACTTTAAAAATATTAATTTTTCAAAATTACTCTTTGATAGTATATTTTTTTAAGAATATCAATTATCATAATTGTACTTTTTATATTGTTATTGAATTTAAAAGAAGATCAAAATAGGAAATTCATATTATTTTAGTTCTTGATTTTGGAAAAGGAACTAATATTTTAGGAATAATAAAAAATAAAATAAAAAACTAATATTTTGGGATGAAAGGAGCATTAATCTTTGAATTTATGCCTTTAGATGAACCTAAAAGATCATATTTAAGACACAATTCCCAATTATTAAAACAATCATTCACTACTATTACAATACAAAAATGCTTGGGACCCCATGACTCTCAAAATGATGTGAACCAATCATGTGTTTTTGTTTTTTATATATTTTTTTCTTTACTGAACCAATCACAAGTAAGTGGGGATTGTGAAATTGTGTTTTTTTGGGATCTGTAACATTGTTGATTATAATATTCAAAGACAAATGTAAAAGAATGTTCTTGTTTAATATTATGATGGTGACACTTTGTTAAACATAATTAATGAGATATATACATCATTAGTAAAATATCACTCTTAAAATGTTAGTTCAAATATGAATTAAAACAAAAACAAAAAGAAAGTTTCATAGCAAAATTCTCTTTTATCCTATGCATGGTCATGCCAAAGTTTCACTACACAACCTTCCACTTGCTATCATGGACTAAAAAATTGAACAAGAATCAGCAAATACAAAAATCAAAAGACCTCAATGCCGACTTCATAAAAGGAATATACAATCTCATGTCACAAGATTTGTACAAAGATTACCAATGCATTAGTAAATTTTGCCCAGCCCTTCCAGAGAGAAGGCGAAACTCCTGGAGGCTGTACAGTTGGTTCATGTATGTACATGGTGTACTAAATAGAAATTGAACATGGTAAACACAAAAAGAAAAATACAAGCCAAATAAAGATAGGATAAGAGAAAAAAAAACAAAAAAACTACACAAGAATAAGGCAAGGTAACGGAAATTCTCTCTCCCACACGTATAATGTGATTGCTCACTTATCAGAGGCTGTCCAGTTAGAAGAAACTTGTTCAAGATCATCAAAAATTTGTTCAAGATCATCAAATTTTATCATGCTCAACTTCATAATGGTCATGATGATTGGGACAGCAAGTGGAGCTTATAGGGGGCATGTTGCGGATGTTGATGTCAAGGGGAAGCAAGCGGTATTCCATATCAAGTTCTTTGAAAATTTTAATCATCTCTTCTATCACGAAGGCTCTCCTTAACCACTTCTCACCCATGTCTTGGTGGTTCATACGATGCCTCAGCCACACTGATAGTTTCAGATCGTTTAACCCCACCAGGTCCATCGGTACCACCAACGGTGAAGGATACCAGTGGTCCTTCTTGCTTTCAACATAACTGCATAAGCAGCCATGAGGATTAATCAATCAAATTCATATTTATCAGAATTATTACATTCTCAATCTCAATGCATTGTCACTGCAATTTCATTAACATTCTAATAGTTGCCAAGACTATGGTGCTGTCAACCGAAGAAATCTTCATGAAACTCAAAATATCAGTAATTGCTCTTCATTTCTAAAGTTTTTGGTCTTTATTTTATTTTGGCTCAGTAATTCATCCAAGTGACCTGACTATGACCTTAAGCTTTAGAAACCAACGGGGTAAAATTTTTACCTTTTAAGTCCATCTAAACTAAGGTCTCGTTTGGGAATAGACTATTTTAGTAATTTTTTGATTTTTTGGCTAAAATACGAAAAAAAAAAAAAATAGTATGTTTGAAATGACTTTTTGATTTTTTACGAAAAGATGTGCAAAAAGTAGAGAGAAAATGAAATCTTTGACTTTTTAATATAGGTTATAGGCTTTTTGATTTTTTAGTAACTTTTTGACTTTTAGGTTAAAAGTGTTGTATGCCAAACAAGGCCTAAGTCTAGTCTAGACGAAGCGAAAAAGTAAAATAGTTGGACTTAAAATTGAAAAAAGTTTACAAAAGATCAAAATCAGCCTAAAATACACCATTTATAAGCTGCAACCAAAACCGAACTTACTCTTACTATTCATATTATGTGATCAAAACCGCACTTGCACTAGCAAAAAGAATAATACTAAAAGGAAGAAGAAAAAGAAGAAAAAGAGAGGATGCTGAAAGAGGGGGGAGATTGCCTTTCTATACCTTATTATTCTTTGCCTAATGATAGCAATCTTCTCTACTGGAGTCGCAATATGGACACAGAAATCAATTGCATCGCCCATGTCTGGACTACGATAGTAGTTACTGATGGGCTTTGTAGAAAGAATACTATTCGGATATATAATCTTCTGGTTGTCTAATCTCAGGAAAACGGTAGTCAAGATATTCATCTCTTCAACTACCATCTGAAAGTCAAAGCACAATACATATCAAAAGTTGAAATTGAATAGAGGGAAATGTAAAAGAAGGCACATAAGCACAATTTCAAATAAAATATGATTATCATACCTGAACTCCATCAATCTCACACTGATCACCTACATCATATGGGTGCATCACAAATAAAAAGACAATGGCTTCAAATACAGTCTTGCACGAGTTTCCAAATATGAATGCCACAACGACGATCTGAGAGCTTATAAGGAATAGAAATCTGCTGGTTGCAATTCCTAGTATGAAGAGAGAAACAACCGCTATAACGATGACAACTAGTACATTCACTATATGGTGAAGTTTGTTGACAGCAGTTTTTGTATCATTAAGTGTCAAGGCAAGCGCTCTTCGTTCTCTAAAAGCATTAACCTAAAAGAATCAAGCATAACACATTATCATATTTGCATGATGGTTTTAAAGGCAAACAATATGTAAGCTGATGGCAATACTCCTTGTTAAAATAAATAAATGAAACACTTTTACACTATTAATTAATCACAACAGTAAAACTAAATAAAGAAGAAAATAATTTTACACAAATAAATGCACCATCTATTGCCAAGTTCTTACCACCCAGTTCTTCAGAGAAGACTGGCTTATTTTTTCACTTTCAGGTGAGCCTCCCAAAACACTCATGGTCTTCAAAGCCTCATCTTCTAACATGAAACGCAACACATCTTCTAGGTAGATGAACCTGCCAGAAAAAAATATTCAAGATCCTCCATGATGTGGAACTAAATCTTCACTCAACAAAAGGACTTTGTCATACTAAAATTCACATCATTGGATAAGTTTTGCCAACATTAATAATTAATATTCTTCCAAAATTGCTATCAGAATTTGAACTTCTTCGTAACTCTAATTATGTGGCCCTTCTTATCATCCTTTATTGTCATTGGTTCATTCTTCAAAGTGGTCATTACTCTGAGAAAGCTCACCCCAGCCTTTAGTCAAGAAAACCCTTTTTTACATCTTTCAACAAATCAATTGTTAATACTATAACCTTCGGTGTTCTTTTGACAACGAACAACTCCATTACAAATGAACCAGAATCAATTGTGAGATTGTGAGCAGTCACTATTGTACTTCAATGTCCAAACCATGACATGTGAAAACAATCCTTTACTGCAGGATTGTTAAGGTCCATAAAAACTCAAGAAAACTAATGTGAAACCTAGACCACGTGAGGTACTTCATATATGCAAATTTCAAAAATCAAAAGTAACCATACTAGACCAATACTCTAGCATATAGACCTTGATAGAGCAGAATTGAGAAAAAATATTCATGTTGCCGACCCCACTTGATTGGAACACAAGGCTCAGTTTGGTTTGGTATACTAAATCAGTCTCTAGTTATTCAGCCAACATAGTTGTGACCTAGAAAGCACGGGTACGAATACGAGGTACAGATACGATACGATGCGAATACAGCGATACAGCAAAATCTAAAAAAATAGGATACGGGTACGGCTATGATACGTTTGTAAAAAATAAAAAATAAATAATTATTAACAGTGAGTAACACAAACTCAAGAATATTGAGAAACCACAGTAACTTTATGATGCAAAATACTAATCTTTAAGAATTATATATTAATTTAAGGCAGTAGCTAGTTTAGTTTTTAAATTTTCAATAAGTCTTGCAAATATTTCATTTCAATATCAAGTTTAATATGTTGATATTATAATATCAAAATAATCCACAACTTGACCCTATGCTTTTTCCTTTTGCACTAGTCAAAAATATTCTATGCAAGTTTATTTGCTTATTTATTTATTGATATTTAATTTTACTATTGTTATATTATCTTATTAATCCTTACTTCTATTACTTGCATGATACAATGATACAATGAAGATATGTCAATTAAATGAATTCTATTACTTTAGCTTACTATGTTATTTTTATAAAAAAAAAACTAAGCAAAGTATTGTAAAAATATTATATTTATCCTCGCAATTATATTATATTATGATGTTTTGCAAGAAATGATAGAGTTTTAATTTCGAAAAAGGAGTAATATGTGACTTATAGCATTTGATACTTCAAAAGTATCCGATAATATGTGACTTGGAGCATCCGATACTTCAAAACTAAGTATTTGATACTTCAAAATTAATGAAAAATTAATTAAGAAATATCCGATACTTTTAATACGTATTTGATATGTATCCGTAAGTATCCAAGGAGTATCGGTATCCGATACGGATACGATACGGACACGTCTTCCTACTTGAAGTATCCGTGCTTCATAGGTTGTGACCTTTGTGTTCATGTTTCAATTCTAATTGCCAGCTCTCTCTCTCTCTCTCTGTTTGTTTGTGTGTGTGCGTGCCTACTTACAACCACCTCCATTTGTCAAGTCACATATCCTTAAGCACATATGACACTTCCATATACATAATTCTTTTGTGCTGTCTAGATTCAACTTTTTTTGGGTGGATAGTCTACATTCCACTTAATCTTTAATAAAGTCTAATCTCACAACTGAATTGACACATGAATATGTTGACAATACAAACATACAGCTAACTTGAAGATATGGTTCCTGATACAGTGAAAGGGTCTATAATGGATTCATGTAGACAACCATATAGTCAGGACAAAGTTTTGTAGAAGTTCGGTTTGTTGAGATTGCATTCATACACTCACAAATTTTGCTACATCTAATGTGAATTAACTATTCTTGCGTTAATAATCACCTCATGGGGTAGCACAGATGCAAAAATGGAATGCAACAAGTAGAAAAAATAAGCACATACCTGGAACCCCTCTTAACCACATTTTGGAAGATCTTCCTCGCTGCAACTTTTGCCTCTGATTCGCTTCTAATCTGCGTGATAGGCTCATCACCATTAGTTGATTCTAGTATCTGCTTATCCAGCATAGACAACTCCCCATGACGAACAATTCTAATCAATCTCTTCATATTCCAAGCAGAGATATTCTTAGGCTTCAGCTTATGCAAATGATCAATTAGTATCCCCTCGCCTTGCTTTTCGGAAGATTCCCTAGAAAACTTTTGGCTTGAAGTTCTCTGCGGTTTTTCATGCTTCCAAACCTCAGCCGTTGTCCTCTCCTCATCTTCCTCAATGTTCTTTATTTCAATCGAAGGCAGACCAGACAGCGTTTCAATCACATATTGATTGAACACTGACTCCTGAATTCGATCAAAGAACGTGCTCACGTGGAAGGAAGACGCAAGGATCTTAACCACAAGGGTCTTCACAAGCCATAACACTGCAGCAACCAAGAAAGAAACCAGAACCTTATTCACAAACAGAAGAAACTTGATGTTTGTCTGTCTCTCAACCGTTTTATGAAACAGGTAATGCCAACCAATCAAAACCAAACCCAACCAGATACAATTCTGAACCGCCTCCCTCACTCCATACACGAAATACAGAACCCTTTTTCGCAGAAGAAAATTGCGGTCGATGAAGAAAACTAGAATTCTAACCCCCCAACCAGAGACCAACCTACCACATATCAAAACCAGAACCAAAACCTCCCATTTCCACCATAGGAGTCCTCTGAGTTTGCGACCTTTCAACTTTGGAACCGAAAGGCTGCAAATCAGAGCTCCAACAATCAAAACAAGACTAACCCATTGGACTATAGTGAATGCATTGACATTGGTTTTCTTGTACTCGTCTGGAATGTCTTCATCGAACAATGGGTCATCCTCTTCTTCCTCTGTTCCTTTCGCTAACATCCCGGTGGCCCTCCCTAGCAACCCAGACCGCAATTTTCCCAACTTCACAGCTTTTCGAGTTCTCGGTTCCGGATCCGGGTCTATCAATCTGGACTTCGTCTTTGTCCTCAGCATGCTCGGTCTCCTCTGGTACGACGCACTCCTCACCACCTCTCCTCCGCCGTTAGCGACGGCCGGAGAAAAACTCGGCCGCCGCAGAGAATTTTGAAACTCTTTTGAACCCATTTCTTCTTCTTCTCCTACTTCACCGTTCTTGGATGTTTCTTCGTAATCGATATCATCCACATTCGAGGACTGTGATAGAAAAGAAAACTTTGAAACTCGATTATTGTGGTGGTTGTTGGGATTGAAATTGTAGCTTGTTTCCCGCCAAATCTTGTTCCCATCACCTGCGGGACGCACTCCGGCGTCCACGTCCTCGCCGCCGTCAATGTTCACGGTGAAATCCCTGCTGTCGACCATGATACTTCTCTGTGGTGGTTTGTGATCTTCATCGTTGTCGTCGAGGAGATATATATAGGGTTGTTTTGGGAAGTAGCTGGCTTTTGGTTTTTTACCAAGCTTTTTGGCTTTTTGGAAGTGATTTGGGAAGTTGGTAAAAAGCTGGCTTTTTGCTTTTTAGTTTAATATTTATTTATGGTGTCAAATCAAATTAAAATTACCAAAATACCCTTACCCAACATAAGAGAGTTACTTTTTTATTTATTTTTCATAGGCCCTAATTTGTAATTTTAGGGCTGCGTTTTTGGCACTTGCCAAATGACTTTTCTGGCGTTTTTGACAGCCACGTTTTTAGACATTTTGTCCAAAAACGTAGCTTTTTACCATGTTCCCAAAATGGCACATAATATAGTGTTGTCGCGCATGTAATGGAGGATTAACTTTCTTTTGAGTGCTTGTATTGTATGAGTCAATCATGAGACTCAGTGGAGTGCAGGTGGGACCAAATAGTTGACACAAATTATAGGGTGGGACCAAATAGTTGACACATTATATTTATTTGGTGTTAACTATATATCAACACTAAACAAAATTTTTTTTTTTTACTTTCTTCTAGAAACTAAATTATTTTATTGGGAAATGCCACAAAGCTAAACACCGAGCTCCTAAAATATTAGTGCTCTAATTATCAAATTGTATATTTGTTGACTCTAATGCACATAATTATATAGATATTGACGGTAAGAGATATCGATAATTTAATTAGCATAATATTTTTGAGTTAATACTTTTTGAGTGGACTTACATTTATCAAAATAATATGGTGTTACTATTGCAATAGTCAAAGACAAATGTCGAAGTATGAGAGTCTTTTGACATTGTTTAATATTGTGAATAAAATAAAATAAGGTTTAAATATTTTAAAAATTATTAAAAATATTTTTTTTTTGATAAAGATTAAAAAGTATATTTATTTTAGTAAAAAGTGTATTTACCTGTTAGAAAAAGAGTACTCCCATACCATTGTTTAATATTGAAATGAAGACAAAACTCTATCTTTACAATATGTGAAAATATTAAAACATATATTAATTTCAAATGAAAAATATCTCGATTATGGTGGATGGTGCCATTTTTGTAATGTATAATAATTTCTCTCTTTATGGTGATATCATATGTAGCTAAACTGTTGGGAAAAATTATGTGCACAAAAATAGTTCACGATACCACTCTATATGTTTTGTCTGAGATTGTTTCTGTAAATTAATTTCGTGTTTGTTGCATAACTCCATTTTTGTTTTCTTTTTTTAGCTAGCCATTGACTTTAAACATTTAAGTTCGACTCTTGTTAATCAATACATGTGAATTATGAATAATTATGGATATCTGCAGTTTATTGATTCCAATATGAAAGGTAAAAAAATAACATTGCTCTACATATACGATGAAACTAATTTATAATTAAACATAGGTTAAATTTAGTACCCAATTACATACAGAGGTGACAAATCACTACAAGAATTTACACATTTTGCGACTACTTTTGCCGACCAAATAAATTTTGGTCGCAAAAAAATGACATTTGGCGACCAAATATTAATTAGTCGCGAATGATCATTATTTTTGGCGACCAAATATTATTGGTCGCAGAAAGTTATATTTTGGCGACCAAAAAATGAGTTGGTCGCAAAAAGTGATATACTTTTGCCGACCGACTACAAATTTGGTCGTAGAAGGTCACATATTTTTTGGCGACCAAAAATTTGGTGGCCAAAAATGTATTTTCAGCAACCAAAAAAAATTTGTCGCCAAATTAGTACTTTTAGCGACTAATGTTTTAGTCGCCGTTGAATGAGATTTGGCGACTAAAAAAGTTTGTCGGCGAAGGTATCTTTTCTGCGACTAATATGGTCTTTTGGTCGGCAAAAGTTTGGGAGGGAAATTTGATTTTTATAGAGGCGGGAATTGAATTTTTTTTGCAACAAAAAAATTTGGTCGTCATTTTTAAAACGACGTCGTTTTGTACCACACATTCACCTTCTCATGCTCTCTCTCTCTCATTTCCTTCTGTTTGCATCGCTCTCCTACTACTGATTACCCCAACCCACTCCATCCACCACTCCAGCTATGAAAAAGCATATACATACACTTTCAAAACCCATATCATAAATTTCTAGGGTTTGAATTTTCAAATGCAAATCCATTCTTCTTCTTCATAGATCAGAGAGAGAGAGAGAGAGAGAGAGAGAGAGAGTTTGTGATAAATTGAAATTGATAATGCCAAGACAGAATCGGGTTGTGGAGGGTTTGATTCTCGGATCCTGCAAGATCCAAAAGAGGGGTTGCTCTTCGTCTTCGTCCTCTGTGTTGCAGAATTACCGATTCAAGTGGGCCATTTTGGTGGGTAAGCCTCGGGGATCCAGATCGAGCACTCCGGTTCCGTCTTGGAGGACGACGGCGGCGGCTTTGGATTCTCCCAAGTACGTGCCGTCGCAGAGCGGTGGTGGGAGGTCGAGGCCGGTGTCTGCGAGGAAGCTGGCGGCGACGCTGTGGGAGATGAATGAGGTTCCGTCGCCTAGGGTTGGGGACAATTTGGAAGAGAAGAAAGCGATCAAGAGAGAGATGAGAGTTAGAGAGAGAATGGGGGTGCCGAGATCGGTGCATTCGGGTTCTCTACCTCCGCATTTGTCTGATCCATCTCACAGTCCTGTTTCAGAGGTGGGTTTCTTTTTCTTTTTTTGATAAATTTCTTTGATTGCTGTTTGGTTGCTGAGAAAACAGTTGAATAAAAAGGAGATTTTTAAATTTTTAAATTTTAAATTTTTTGTTTTTGTTCGAAATCTAACTCAAGATCTAAGTGCTCAAGATTTGGTATGTTCCCTTCATGATTCTTGCTGCTTATGTTCTACTTTCCATTTACTGTTGCAGAACTGAATTGGGTGAACGTGTTGATTAGATGATGAAAAACCTGGATTGGAGAAGAGAATTAAAGGATCTACTGCATTTTCAAGGGGCACTCTTGATACTGGTAAGATGGTTACCCTGAACTGTGCAGAACAATATGGACAATTGAGTGTCTCCATTAGGATCTCTTTGTCTAAACAGTCGTTCTTTTAATTTTTTTAATCACTTTTACTGAACTATTTAAATCGAATGAGGTTGATCTCTATGTTGCCTCCTCAGAGCCCCTTTCTCACCATTTGCTTTATTTCTGGATGTTTTAATGAGTTGCACATGGGAATATATGTTTGTGGAGTTTGCAGCATGTTCTTAATTAATAGAACATGGTTGGTTGTGTCTTGGGCTATTTCAGTTCAAGGAACAGTTCATGTATTGGTATTGAGAAAAGTTTGATTCCATGTAAGTGTGTGCAAATGTATGCAAAGTATAGTAATAACCAATGTTGCATTACTTGAATGAGTTAAGCACAAATCTGCTAATCTAAATTGCTGAAAATAAATACTTGATGCTGGAAATTTAATTTACATACTGAAGTTAAAGATTTAATGATGGAATTAATATTTAAATGCTGGAAATTGTATTTACGGTGATGTACAACTCATAATAGTTGCAAAGGCATGCATTTTGAAACTAAAATTCTATATAGAAGCCAAAACTACAATGTTAGGAGCAACAATTATTGATTACCCATCTGATATGTAAGAAAGAGGCTTTCATTTCCAGTCTCCTTTTTTCAATTTATTTAATAGCTTGTTGAATTGAATGAATAAATAGAAAATCCTCACTTTTTCCAATAGCTAAAAATAAATAGAAAAATATTTGAAGTGTCTTCCTTTCTTTGACCCGTGGAGAGATATAGTATGGGGTTTTGGATTCATTTGATGGAAAAAGAAACATAATAAAGAAGACACTATAAGAAAATGAAAAAAAAAAGAGGGGCAAAATCAAACAAACAAATTAATTATAAAAAAAAATTCTAATACTATAGTAGTTTAGTATACATATAAATTAGAAGAATCTATAAAAATATATTAATTCCCTCAATATGACTAACAAGATCCAAGAATAAGATTATGATTACTTGATGGCACAAAGGGATAGGTCTTGAATCAACTGGTAGTGAGAGAGTTAAACAAATCACGACACCCCTTTTTATATACATTAGGAGACTATTAATGAGAAGTGGCTGGGGAAAGTTTGAACCCAATTCTTATAGCCTCTTTCAGATATGAATCTATCTGATTCAAAAGAGAAGGGATAGTGTTTCTTGTTAAAACTAAAACTATGTTTGCCTTTTTCTCTATATATAATCTTAACATATATTTTCTAGTTATTCATACTAACAATAGCGCAATAAAAACGTGTTTTATCTCTCTCTATAATGATGTGCGCATATTTTCTCCCGTTGACTTGTATCAATTACATGGAAAATATTAACAACTTATCTGCCCCAAGAGGAATGACCAATGGTGTAATGCTTCATCGGCAGGTATTTTCCAAGTATGTAAGTAAGTGGATCTGCATCGCATGCCCTTTTCAAGGTGATTTCTTAGCACCACGTGTTTGCTTGTTTGGCAAACATTATGCTTATTAGGAGTTTCAACTTTGCCTGAAATCTACATTTGGCTAAGCTCAGGAACCCTGGAGAATCATGCATTATGTTATAACTCAACATAACAAAACAGGTCTTTTGGATCATTGCCATTGGTTGCCAATTGTCTTCTGTCAGTGATATCAATCACATGAATGAGGTTTAGTGGCTAGTGTCCAAAACAATTTAATTTCTTCCGTTTTTATTATCTTTAAAACTAAAAGGTAAACTGGATATGGTTCTAGTTAAGTAGAAAGAATGAATAAAAAATTGGTTTCACTCATTTTAGGTATTTGTAAACTAGTAAAGAATAGGACAATCTCCTTTGTCTCTATATATGGTATTTGTAACACATAAATATATTTATTGTTTTTGTCTCAGAAATATATAACTAGTAAAGAACAAAAGCAGATACATAAATAGAGCAAAATTTAGTTGATATTGATGATAATGAACAAGAAGGGGAACACAAATAAAGCGGGAATAAGTTTATACAATTATCTTCTCTTTGAATAGAAAAAGCGGTTCCATGCTCTTTGAAATACAACTTAGAGCATTGTTTTTACACAGTTTAAGCTGTTTTTGTGTTTCTTTAGATTTTTCTTAATGTGTTTTGCAAGCATGTTTCAATAGCAAGTCTGTTATATGCTTAACAGGTGCACCAGGATGCATCAATGATTCTCTCTTAACTGGACTGCAATTTGTTGAAGGCTTTGAAAGCTTTTTCTTTGTGAAGAGGTGGACAATGCATCAGCTGGTAACTTTCATGTTCTAAGGAAGTTTCTTGCTATGAAACTAAGCTATGTATTTTTATTGTCAAGAAGGATCATATTTCAAAGGCAGATAGATACCTTTAAAGGGTTCCCTATCCTACATGTGATCATTTGATAAATTGAATCCACCTCATGCTATGTTTGATGTGCATTAATTAATAATGTCATAATTACTTGTCGTAAGAGTTGAGAACATTTTATTTTTTTAACATAAAATAAAAAAGGGCAAAAAGCCATGCTTAATTCAAAAACCGCGCTTTAAGCATATTTTGTAAATGCGCCTTACTTTAACTACTATAAGCTTTTCTGCTATTGCACTTGAAGCCCACTTTTACCAACACTGGTCGTGCTGCTTATCATTCTCTGAAATAATGTTTCGTTAATGTAACACTAACCTGCACAGTGCACGTGCATGATCATGTCTGTGTGCACGTGTGTTAAGTTTAACCTTGTTGTCATGCTGTAAATGAGTAAGATATCATAATAATAATTTGAATATATAAAGAATAAGTGTTGTGATTGGAGACCAATGATTTATAACAAGTTCGTTCCTGCTTTCAGAAAATTAAGAATCCCAACTACCAGCGCAAGTGGAAGACACCTATGATTGATAACCCAGGTTGCTTTTCCTTCTTTTTTTGAAGGCTTCATGTATTATCTCTAGTCTACATCTTTAAGTTACATGTTTCATTAACACCGAAAAATTGCTACTATATGCAGAGTTCAAAGATGACCCTGAAATCTATGTTTTCCCGAAGTTGAAGTATGTGGGCATTGAATTGTGGCAGGTATTTCTGTTTTTTCCCTTATAAATGGTTTATCATTCTTATGGAATTGTGACTATGACTAAGCAAGTTGCATGAATTTTGTCAGGTGAAATCTGGAACCCTGTTTGACAATGTCTTGATTTGTGATGATCCAGATTATGCGATGAAGCTGGCAGAGGAAACATGGGGCATACAAAAGGATGCATGTTGTCTTTTGCCCCTCAAAAGCAAGTTTTGATATATTTGAAAATATCTTCCAATTGTTGAAGTTTGGGATTATATTTGATTTTTGCAGGCTGAGAAGGCAGCATTTGATGAGGCAGAGAAGAAGAGAGAGGAGGAGGTATTATTTTTTGTTCATAATTGCTGTTATTTAATATCTCATTTAATAAATCTTTTACATTTTTTCTATTATTAATATATCCACTGTGAAATCTAGATTGGCAACTATAAATAATAGAGAAATAGTATCCTCTTAGGATGTGTTTGGATCATGGATTTAGGTAAGGATTTGAAAAGGGCAACAGAAAAGGGAAAGATGAGGCAAATGAGAATGAAATATAAGCTAAATTTTTTTCTCTATTTTCATTTTCCTTTTCAAATTGCTATACCCTAATCCATGAACCAAGCACTACATTAGTATTTATTTTGCCAGAAATGCATCAATGCAGACATAATGGATATCAGAACATGCATTAACATTTGTCAAATTTGAACATGTTTAACTAGCTTCTCTGAGTCATCAGTGCATTTATTTGGTTGAATACAATATTGATTGTGCTATTCCATGTCTTGTTGCCAACTTATCAATTTGATTTTCTGCCAGGAATCAAAGGATGATCCTGTAGATTCTGATGTAAGTGCCATGAATTCATCTAATCTTGATAAACTGGTTTTTACAGGCTAAAGGTGATGATGATGAAACTGACAAAGATGCTGATATTACAGAAGAGAGTGCACATGTAGGATTTCTTTCTACTTTTAATTGTTTAAAAATATCAATTCCACAAAGGATCCACTTTGATATATCTTGTTTGTTGCTTTGTATTTGCAGGATGAGTTGTAGGGAGGGAGAGCACCGTTGTGGTTTTCTGCTGACAATTCACTCTCTCGAGATCTCTAAATTTTTTTCTTGCTTAGTTTATTTGTAGCTTTTAGTTTTGTTTGTGTTTTAGGGAAAGAAACATTGGTGGCTGCATAGCAAGCAAGAACTGTGGCTAATTGTTTTAATCTCATTTGACTCTTCTGAGGAATTGAATCAGTAGCTGTTGGGCTTACCACTGTATTGAATCAGTAATTTTTTTTCACAAAAAATGACAATTGCCGACCAAGAGTTTTGGTCGCAAAAAATACATGTATTGCTGACCAAAACAGCTCTTGGTCGTGGAATCTCACTTTTGCCGACCAAAAGTTTTGGTTGCGAAAAGTAACAAATGGCAACCAAAATTTTTGGTCGTAGAATGTCACGTTTGGCGACCAAAATTTTTTGGTCGTGGAATGTCACGATTGGCGACCAAAATTTTTGGTCGCGGAATGTGATAATTGGCGACCAAACTTTTTGGTCGCGAAATGTGTCAATTGGCGACTAAGATATTTGGTCGGGAAAATATCACTTTTCGCGACCAAAGTGTTTTCGTGACTAAATAAATTAGTCGCGGTAATGATATATTTCGCGACCAAAAATTTAGTTGGCAAATCTGACTTTTCCCGACCAACCAAAATTTTGGTCGCGAATTACTTTTGCCGACCCTCAATTGGCGACCAAAAAAATTGGTCGCGGATAACTTTTGCTGACCAAAAATGGGCTTTTAGCGACCAATTTTTTGGTCGGCAAAAGTGTTAATTCTTGTAGTGAATTCACTCCAAAATTGTGAACCCTCACTTTAGTGTTGTCCCCGTCCAAGGACCAAAAGAAATCCACCATGATTTCACTGTGTCTATCCTCTCCTTCATCGCCTTGTGATCGTAGGGCTTGTGTTCTATAAACGTCTATTCAAAAGAACAATCATAAACAAATGCCAAAAAAGTCAAAGGTCCACAGCAAACAAACTAGGTTCACATTACTTCATTTCCATCCATCAGAAGATTGGCAGCCTTCAAGTCTTTGTGAATTATACTGTTTTGGTGTACGTAGTGCATACCCTTCGATATATCAATTGCTACTCTTAGTAAAGATGGTAATTGAAATGTACCCTTTTGTTTGTGGAGATAGTCATACACACTTTTACCAGACATAAATTCTGCACTCAAAAAAAAAAAAAAAAAAAAAAGGGAAAAAGTAACTGATAGTGTGTTGACAATAAGATAAGACTCCAAAAGCGGAAAAGGAAAAAATTGAAAATTCAGGATATACCTGTAACAATGCACAAGCTTGGAGGTTTCATGCATGCGCCTGTGAATTGTTCAACATTCTTGTGTTGAGCTATAGGAGAAGTTAGACAATAGTTTGCCAAGACTGCTTCTGCATAGCAACTCAAAATCCCTAGTCATACACACTTCCATCCCCGATAAACTGGATTTCACATTATAGATAATAACATATCCGTCTAATTTTATCTTAGCGTCCAGCTGCAATGAGTCAACATGGATAAATCACCCAAATAAAGATTGGATGTGCAGTGGGTTTCAAAAATGTATTAGACACAGCTCCAACCACAGAAAGCCTAAGTCACAAATGCTCATTGTGCCTCAACAGCACTTGAACTGCATTGCTCCACGTTCCCTATTGAACAGCGTTCCCCCTACGCTCTGATCTCACATTTGTAAATCTTCTTACGTGTTCTGTCACTAAATTAGCAACAATTTGAATGAAATATTAAATATGTAAGAACTTGATTGCAACTTCCCATTAGTGCATAAATACCTTCAATCACGAGGAGGAATCTACCTAACTATACCCAGCTTTCTAATTTTATTTCTCTCTATCACCATCCTCACTTCAGTTGCATCATCCCATCGCCCAACGTCAGCATACATATTATACAGCAACACATAGGGGGCTGAGCTTTCTGGTTCGAGCCTCGTCAATGCTTTAGCTGCAACTCAGGCTAACTCCACATTGTTATGCACCCTACAAGCATCCAATAATGCACCCCACGCAGCTTTATCTGGCTCAAATGGCATATTATTAATCAGAGCCATGGCCTCTTCAACCTGCCCATGACGACCCACGATATCCACAAGGGAGGCAAAATGTTCCACTCGTGGTTCAATACCAAATTCAATCACCATGGACCTGAAATGCATCTGGCCTTCTTCCACTAGTCCAGCATGAGCACATGCATTCAAAACTGAAATGAATGTAATATAAGTTGGCCGAACTTTAAGCTTCTTCATCACTCCAAAAAATTCTAGAGCCTCTGCAGCAAATCCATGGGATGCATATCCCCCAATCATTGCATTCCAAGAGATTACATCTTTCTGCAATTTCATCTCGTCAAAAATGGCCCTTGCCTCGATAATTGCTCCACATCTTGCGTACATAGTAATCAGGGAGTTATTTAACGGAACATCTGGGACAACCATCTTTATGACCTGCTGATGGATTTACATACCCAGTTGCAGAGCCACTGACTCAGCACAAACACTGAGAAGAGAAGAGAAGGTGTGTCAATCAGGTTTCTCTCCCTCAGCTTGCATCTGAATGAAAAGCTCAATTGCTCCTTCACAGTCCCTATTTTTCTCATATCCTGATATCATGGAATTCCATGAAACTAGGTTTTTCTGTGGCATCCTTTTGAAAAAATCATAAGCAAGTTCCAAATTACCCATATGGGCAAAACCCGAGATCATTGAATTCCATGGCAGTATATCAGGATCTGACATTTTACAAAGGAGGTTTGAAGCTTCGTCCATATCTGACATGTTAACATAACCACTGATCATGGTGTTCCATGAGAAAGTGTCTCGGTCCACCATTTGGTCAAATAGCTCTTGAGCAGAAACAATATCCCCCGCTTTCACATAGCACATAATCATAGAATTCCATGACACCACATTTCTTTCAAACCTCCGATCATCTCCTCTTCTGCGATCAGAATAAAAAGGGATTTGATCAAAAAGGCGTCTAGCATCATCAACCCTTCCTCTTTGACCATACCCAGCAATCAAAGTGTTATAAGCATGAACTAAATCTTCTCTATCATCATCCCTTTTCCCACTTCCAAGGAGAACCATGGCAGCCTTGTCTAATTCCCCATTATGAATTAGACCCGATACAAGCGCACTAAGAGAAGCCGCATCACGCTCAGGCATTCTCTCATATAATTCAATCGCAATTTTCACATCACCATTGTGTAAAAAACCAGAAATCACTGCATTCCAAGAAACCACATTCTTTTTAGGCATGCTATTGAAAAGATAAAATGCTTCATCCATCCTCCCATTTCTTGCATACCCAGTAATCATTGTATTCCAAGAAACAAAGTCTCTCTCCGGCATTCGGTCAAACAAGTACCTCCCCTCCTCTATATATCTGCTCCCGCGGCATGACACATATCCCGATATCATCAAATTACACGACACAACATCTCTCTCAGGCATTTCATCGAACAGTTTCCGGGCCTTGGTCATCTCTCTACGTTGTACATAACCCGTAATAATCGAATTCCTAGTTACAGTATTTCGCTCAGTCATTTCGTCAAACAGTTGTTTAGCATCATCGACTCGTCCACTTCGGATTAAATGGGTGATTTTCTTGTTTAGTATACGGAGATCCGGGGCATGAGAGTTTTGGGTTGTTGATGTAAAACGTAGAAGTGACCAAGATGGGTTGTTTTGCATGCAAGTTGTGATTGAAAGGTGAGAGAGCTGCCATTGAGATTGAGGTCTCCTCCTGGAGAAGAAGAAAAATGTGGACTTGAGGATGAACATCTTGCTTCAACAGAAGAAAACCAAGACCCATGCCCTTTTTCTTTCGTCAAACAATGTCTTTGCTAGGTTTTGTATCAAATGTGTTTGTTAAAGATACTCTGAGAAAGCTGTGCAATGCATGATCCGAATCTTTCATCATCGATCGAGAACTATGAAGACTACGCTACAGCAACAAATCTCCGTGAGGAGTCTCCAATCAAATATTGCAATTGGGGAAGGTTATTGATAGTTTGCAATCTGTTGGTTTCTCACCTATTTTTTGGGAGCTGTTGTAGCGTGCAAGGCTTGAAACTTGCACACCATATGCAAGTTAATTCTCAGTCATTAGATTTGATTAAATTAATCTAAACCCTTCAATATTTTATACAGTTTATACCATTCACCTGCTAAACCGGTTGAATCCCAGCCATTCTCTCCACTTTCATCAATCACCTCTCTCTCTCTCTCTCTCTCTCTCTCTCTCTCTCGTTTGGCTAAACAGGACTCCCCACTCTCTTCTCTGGTCATCTTCCATGAATGGAGATCGAAGTCGCAGGCTGTGCAAGGATTGAAGAGGTAGGGCTCTGAAATCCCTAAAAATTTCTCTCACTTGCTCCGAATCTATGGTTTCTCTCTCTCTCTCTCTCTCTGATTTCTCTGTCCGTTCTCTTGCTCGTTATCATCTGCCACTTTCGTCTCTTGCTCTCAAAGGCTTCTTGAAGATCTTTGTCTTCTCCAGTAGCTTATTGGTTCAAAAGAGTTCTCATTGAAGAGGTATGACTTGAAATTGCTAAAGTCGCTAAAGCTCTATTTCTCGATAAATAGGCAATTCCATGAATCAAACTGGTACTCGCACAACTTGATTGTAGTTAACTTATTATATTTTTAATTGATTATTTCTGTATCCATTGTAGTTAACTTATTATATTTTTAATTGATTAAAGGGTTGTTTAGGGTGTCCTAAATAAGTGCACTTTTTTACTTTTTATGAAATATGGGTTGGGTATGGGTCGGGTTTGAAGTGATGTGATAGAGAGGTGATGTAACTTAAATAAGATGATGTGACTTAAATAGGATAGTAACTTTTTGACTTTTTTTGGTAATGCCAAACCAAGCCTAAATTGTCTGTGTAACTTGATTTTGATTTTCATTCAGTTGGTAAATAGGAGAAATTATTCAATGCTCGTGGAGCAATGGTAAATAGGCAATTCAAGTTGTTCTGAATCAAGTTCCTTCAAGTTGTTCTCAATCGACAGTCGACGACCTTCTGGAGGTGCAAATTGCAAATCTCTCTCTCTTTCTCTCACATAATGAACAGAGCTATGTTCCCAATCGTTGTTATTGTACATTTTCGATGTCATTAAGATCACACTGATTATCTGTGCGTGAGGTGAGTTCTTGTTGGTTCATTCAAATTTGTTCGATTTTTATCATTTTGATTGCTGTTAAGAGTGTAATTTTAATTTATATTTTGGTCGATTGATGCTTATTTTATATTAATCTATAAATCTGGAGTGTTCTTGTTCTGTTTCTTTAGGTTTTGTAAGTTGATTTTGTGTGTATGTTTTTTCAAGTGTTTGGTATAGAACACAAAAGTTTCTAGGGTTTTGATTTTGGTTTTTTAATTTTGTATAATTTTGAGTTTTGAAAGCTGTTAATTGATGAAGCTAGGGTTTATGAGGTTAATTTGATGAAGCTAGGGTTGGGTGGATGTTAATAGGGAAGGTGCATTGATACTTACACAACTATGGCTTTAGTTTTCGAGTTTGAATAAGACTTTTTGATTGGAAAAATAAAGCCCTAAACAAGTGCATGTGGGTTTTCACACTATGTTGGGTTGCTTTGACTTCATCCACTAGCATTTTATACTCTCCACCTCAGCATTTTATAATCTCCACCTCTACTTTTATTTTTGGGAAGCCATTCCAAAATGAAAGGTAAAATTGAATTCATAAATTAAACTGTATCTAGCACAACTTGATAGTTTCTAGCATTGATTGTGACCTATGATGACGTTGAGGTTGTTCACTTAGTAAGATGACACTGCCTTAATGAAATTCAATTTTATTTAATTTTTTGATAAGTACATCTATTAGGATAGATAAACAAGTGCTATAGTGGCTGTGTTTCCTTGGTGGAGGCCCGACCTGCATGCTCTTTGCTTTCCAAACTAAACCTTGGGGAAATTGAATTATATAGCAGCCTGAGTTTAGTGTTGCATGATATACTGTCCTCTGTCTCTATTCTCTTCTTGCTTCATTTTTTTCTTTTTTTTTTTTCTTTTTTTTTGTTTTCTTCTTTTATAAAATGTTTTGATCGTATTTTCTTTTCCTTTGTCATGTTTTTGTTAGGTAAGGTAGAGAGACTCAAACTTTAGTCTTTTTATTAAGGTAATGCGACCTACGCAGCTTGGGTATCGTTTTTTTCTTATTATTAGATTTTTTTAGTGTTTTTCTTTTTTATGTTGGAAACTTAGTCCAAGTGTTTGTTAATTAGATTATTATTCAACAAATCCATTCATGTGTGCATGTGGTGCAATTGATGAATGTGTTGTACAACCTAGATGTCGTAGGATATTTTTAATTCCCACATTAAGTATATAAGTCAACTGATGAATGTACTATAACTTTTAAGATTTTTGTTTGTTTTTTCCGTAATCAAAGATACTAGAAGTTTAGTCTTCTTGTCTTTTTTCACAAGGAATTCAGATTGAAGCTTGATGGATTAGTTACATGTGGTATAATCCTATTTCTAACCATTTGCAATTTATCTCTATGCCTCAGTTACATGGATGTAGTTAGTTATTTTTAACCATGTGAGGAACTATGCTTTTAATCTTTGGAGCAACAAGGGATTGAGGGAGGTACTGTCTACTACCACCGATTTTATATTTTTCTTATTTGATTGTGTGAAAAGTGGTACTAATGTTGTTAAGGATGGACGCTGGTTTTTTTGGGGGGCACTTTCTTGTACTGAAAAAGTGCAACTGATGAAATTATTACTGCGTGCCCCTCTTCTCTGTTTCACACAAACACTTTCTTCTCTGTTCTCTCTCACATACACATAGAACAGTCACCACCAAACCTCACCTCAAGCTGTTGTGCTCGATTATTCGCTTTTACAGAGTAGAAGTCATATAGCGGAATGTTCTCAACTTGCCATCTCAAAAACTCTTTCTTCCATATAGCCAGAATGCCTCTTGGCAGCACCACCAGTGGTCGAGCATAGGGATACTTGGCCAGAAAACTCTGCATAAAACTAATTATCATGAAAGTTTTTCTAGAGCCTGGAGCATGGGCTATGATGCAGCCACCTGGATTCTCTGCAACCAAGTTACTCAGTAGAAAATTGAAGCCCTCAACTTGATGGGGTTTCATCTGCTTTTTGTGCCTGGAATGAGTAGTAATTTCAGTGACAGCAAAATCCTGTCCACATAATTTAACCCCATCATGAAATATTTCAATTGCTTCCTTGTCCTTTATAGTCCAGCCTCCATAAAAGTATGTGCGTGTAGACCTTGTTCCCTAAATCAAAAAGAAAATGGAGCAAATTAGTCAAAGAAAATCCAATAGAGAGAAAATCAGTAGCTTCATACCTACAAAAAAAAGTTACGAAGAAAATTGAGAAACTGGTAAATTAGCAACATTGTAAAGCTACTGAACATATAAAGAAAATCGGTAGCTCCATACCTACTTTACTTATTCTGTCCTATGCACTGCAAGTTTCTCTTTCAGTTGTATGACTTATTTTCTTGGAGTTGTTTGCTTAATCAAGAGTTCTTGTTTGCATGGTAGGATTTACAGCTATGCCAGGGCTTATGTTGTATTTGTTGTCACTATCTAGGTCCAAACTTACTCAGAATGGGTAATAGATGGAGAGTATGATTGGCCTCCTAAATGCTGCCTATGCCATGCTGCGATTGAAGAGGGGACCAATCCTCAAACTACTTGATTGGGTTACTTGCGTATGTGATCTTGCACATTGTTAAACCTCATGCATGCAATTTTTATCTTGAATGAGAGCTGGATGAATTATACCAAATTTTTATTTTTTTGGGTTTATATTAGATATTGTACATACAAGCTGCTTGGATTCACATATTAAGGGTTTTCCTCCACACACTACTCCAGCTGGATATACTTGTCCTGCCAGTTCCACCCTGGTATGATTTTTTTTTTTTTTTTTCTAATGGAAGCTGACCAAAGTTTTATTTATTTCCATTCATTTCTTTTGTTTTTTAATGAACTTATCGTGGTTGCATTCCTTTATTACTCTCTTGTCTTGTACCTTCAAACAGTTAGGTTCATAACTACTTTTTGTTGAAATTTCCTAAGACAAGTATGCATGTATCGTATTCGTGTTTTGTTTCTATTGTATTAGAAGCTTCAGATAAGAAGGGATTCATGCTAGTAGTGAACCAATGATACTTGTTGATTTACCTGTGAGAAAGTATAATCACTATGAATCTTGAAAAACTGACAATCATATCTGAAAGTAATCACGATGGAGTATACAATTATAGATTAACTATGCTCCAGAATCTAAAAAGCCTTGTCTGAGGCAACCCAAGGTATCAGCCCCAAGCCTCATTTTTTGAAGGCTGAATTTAAACCACTCATTGCAATAAATAGTAGCAGATAATCAGATCAATTGTGATGGCTCCATTGCTGTCAATTATTTTTTCATTTACTACGAAGTTTTGAGTTGTTTTGATATATATGACTCAAAATACTTCTTTTTGATGTCTATTTTTTCCCTTCTATTGCTTCAGATTCATACAATTGATGAAAATCAATTTTCATCGTAGATTCCCTTCTTAAATTTATCATATAGCTTTAATTGAGTTGTGAATATTTTTTAAGCCTATTACAAAATTTCAAAAAAGTAAAAGATGAGGAATGCCATTTTTATGTTGACCAAAGTTGACCTGTTGAATAAAAGATGATGCCTTTATTTATGTTTTGGGCAAAAACTTTAAAGCCAGCTCCACCACCCCCTAGTTTTATCTAACAGTCTATATTAGAGAATGTGTACATCACTCAACAAATGGTTGTTACACTTATTTGACATATTTCACTCTGATTAGTATCTCAAATATGTAGTAGATATCTGAATTAGACAGTTTTGTGTGTCTTTGATGGTTATGCCACTCACTCAATGGCTCATATGCTTATTTCTTGAGCTCAATAGGTGCAAGAGAAGAAAGTGAAAAATTTTCTAACATGAACATTGACCCTTTTAAGGCTGTTGGAAATGGCGGTGGTGCCAGTTCAAGTGGCTCTTCTAGCCTTGGACCATATCTTGCAAATGGAGGAAACGCAGATAAATCTTACCATTCTTTGAGCAATGACTTCTCATTCCCACCAGGGGGCATTGCATCGCTACATTTTCCTGCGGTAGTTGTACTAATCTTTTTTGGGTTATTTTCCTGCAGTAATAATAGTTTTCAAAATAAATAATGTAGTATCAGTATCTTAGATTATGCCGTCATTTCAATATATATATTTTTTGGGGTGAATAAGACATAAATAAAACTAGAAAATATACAAATTTACAAGGAGTATGCCCCAGGCCCTACCATAACTATACAAAGCCATACATCAAGGAATTACTCCTCACTTAAAGCCCTAAAAAAAAACAGACGTGCCTACAGCCATACAAAGTTCATATATATCTAAGATGTTCAACAACAACCATATCCCAATAGAATAGGGGTCCTGTACATCTTTAGACCAAAAATGGGCAGCATCATATAGGATATAAAGAAATCCCCCCCTGAAAACAAGAGCTGTAGTGATTAGGCATGGAGAGCTCCACAGTAGTCACTGTAGCTTCATCTAGTAAGACTATACCAAGATGGCAGCACTTTAACCATAATGTAAATACATTCGGCGCACACAAGCTACTAGCCAGATCCCAAAATATAATAATTCTCCTACACAACCCGTAGGAGTAGGCCACAAACCTCAAAATATGATGCTCTATACCAATCAACACAGGTTTATATAAAACATAATTACAACTGTAGAATAAACTAAAACTAAAAGCATGACTAGGCGCAAGCTGCTGCCACCACCAAGCTTTAGTTCCTTTGGATAGGCGCAGATTGCAGCCACCTCCAATCCACCAGACCAGGACTTCAGTTATCCAAAAGGTCTCTATATAACTAGCATAACACAGCTGCATGATTACAGGGAAGAAGTACCCATCTCCTGGATGCACATGTAATATGGAATCAATCAACATAACCTGCCAGTAGTGAAGTATGAAATAAGTATTACCAAAAATGGGGTTGTACAGATTAAATAACAGCATTAGGCTACAACACACAATATATGGTCTCACAACACTCAACCCACACTTTAGAATCTCACTACTTTTGTGATAGCTTCCTTAACCTGCAAATAAAGATGTACTAGATAAATAGAGATTAGTGAACCACTCATATATTGGCTGACTGCACTCAACCCACAGAATATACACTCTAATCTTTGGAGATATTTCATTTTAAGTATGTTTCTCATAACACAACCCTCAAAATCTGCTATAGAGCTCCTCAAGCTGCTGCACAAGTTAGCAAACAATTAGAATAACACACATTTTTGCTGACCTTCACTCAACTCTTATTTAGAAAACTCATATCACTCAACAGTTCCCATTATTGATCATATGGGCTTCAAAACAGTCACAAGTAGGTTCCAATGAGCAAGAAGCCAACCATCACCTGTGTATCTAGGCAGATTGTTAATAGACAAAAGTCTCCCTCTTATCATATGAATAATAGATTTAATGACCACCTCTTCAGGTTTGAATTCTTATTAAAAATCCTATTATTCTTTTAAGCCAAATATGGTAAATAGAGCACAACAGAGACAGTTTAAGAATATGTGATCTCAAAGATCTGCCCTTGGTTTCTTTGGTAGCCAAAGTAATCAAATTAGGCCGAAGAAGATCATGCCAATTCACATTGCACTTAGTTTTGAGAGCACTCCACACCCTAGCAGAAAACATGCAATTAAATGAAGAGGTGAGAATGACTCTCAACAGGATCTTGACAGAAAGAGCAGATTGAATTAAGAGTCAAGCCAAATTGTTGTAACCTATCACCAGTATTCAATCTTTCATGAAGAGCAATCCAAACAATAAAACTAACTCTAGGGATCATGTGGAGTCCCCAAAGTAGCTTATGCCAAGTAACTTTATCACACTTATACCTCCAATGATTCCAAGCAAAGTTGATAGTGAACTTACCATCAGTATTTAACTTCCAAATAGGTTGATCACTTCTGGATGGATCAGGTTTACAATTACAGGGAGTAGATGAAATCAGTTCCCGAAGTTCCCAAGAATTAGGAGTAGGCCACTTCCAAGACTCACCATCAACAATTTGATTGACTTTAGTCTCACTGTAGAGACAAGAGTCCTACAAAATTCTATCCCCAAACTTCTCCCAAAGGGGCCAAGAGGATGCCAATTATCATACCATAAGAAAGTGGAATCACCATTCCCAATCCTATGGGTTATCAGAGAGGAGACAACATTCCTAAGGGATAGAATCTTTCTCCAGACCCAAGAGGGGTCATTAGGGTTTCCAAAAACTGTTGCCTTTGAGTAAATAGGATTTAACTCATTGACACCACATTGATTTCTTCCCACCTGAAAACAGGAACCAGATATGCTTAGCAATAGCCATAGCCACCGTTGCCTCAACCAAAACATGGGTTTCACAAAAGATTACTTGGTTACGCCGTTGCCAAATACCCCAACATAGAGCAACAAACAAACCGAGATTAGACTCATCTCCATGGAACATTACCTGCCAAAACCACTCTTTAAAGTCCTGATTATGGGCCCATTATACCAGATTCCTCAATGTACTTAAATTCCACACCTGCACCGCAACATCACAATAACAAAGACAATGCATCAATGATTCCCGATCAATCCCATAACTTGAACACATGTCATCAATAGGAATTTGACGCCTTCACAACAATGTCTTTACTGAGAGAATATCATCGCACGCCTTCCATGCAAACACCTTAATTTTGTTTGGTAGTTTAAGCTGCCAAACTTTCTGCCATAGCTTGTCCCAACATGATCGACCCACAGAAGACTCCGTTGATTGGGCTGCATTAACAATATCTCAGCATAAGTAATTGGCCGAATGAACAGAAAAAGCCCCATGCTTCGTATAGTGCCAGACCATTATAGTGTTCATTAAAGAACGTAAAATAGGGAGAGAAAATGAATTGGGCTCAATTGTTTGAATGCGATTCTATTTCTAAACTTTGTACATTCTATTAAAATATTTATTGAATGCTTTAAAGGACTGTCGTGAAACTGCATGATTTTTATTTTTATTTTTTAGCTTGATTTTGAAGTTCTACTTTAGGATAATTGTTCAGTACCTGATATGAATATGGAGGAATTACTTGAATTTGAAATATTTGTTTAGAATAACGTTCTAGTGTTTAAATCAATCATGAGGTGTGTCAACAAAACAATTTTCAATTTTTCCATAGGCAATTCAAGGCAAAGTACTGTCTTACTTTATTGGGAATTTGAAATTAGTTAGCAATTAGCTAATTAGTAAACAATGTAATGTAGAACAAAATTTCTTATTTTGGGAGGGTCTAGAATATTCAATTTCATATTTTTACTTCGTTAAGGTTGGCTTATACAATAAAATACGCCTATAGAGACAAACAGCATGTAATTAGGACTTGTAGGTTGAAAGTTAGAGTAAAATACACCTTAAACCTTGTCAAAAAAGGACGTGCGGGGGTAAAAATGTGAAACAACCCGTAAACCGCTTTTGGGGATGTCATGAGAAGATTGCTCAGTGACAAATACGACATGTGGGGACAAAAGACATATAATTAGGACACGTAGGTTGGAAGTTAGAGTAAAAAAAACGCCTAAAACTTTGTTGAAAATGGCGTCTGGTGGGCAAAAATGTGAAACAGCATGCGAACCATTCTGGGGATGTCACAGGAAGCTTGCTTGTGATAAATATGACTTGTGGGATAGACGACATGTAATTAGGACACGTAGGTTGGGAGTTAGAGTTGAAAACGCTTTAAACTTAGTTGAAAAAGGGGCGTTGAGGGGGCAAAAATACGAAATAGTGCCTAAACCACTCTGGAGATGTCACTGGCAACTTGCTCGTGACAAGTACGACCTATTGGGACATATGGGATGCAATTAGAACACGTATGTTGAGAGTTAGAGTAAAAAACGCCTTCAACTTAGGGGTGGTTTGGGATGATCTAAATAAGTGTAATTTTTGACTTTTTATGAAATATGGGTTGGATATGGGTTGGGTTTGATGTGATATGTTAGAGAGGTGATGTGACTTAAATAGGATAGTGACTTTTTGACTTTTTGGCTTTTTTAGATCATGCCAAACAAGGCCTTAGTCAAAAAAGTGCATTGGGGGGCTGAAAATGCAAAACAATCTTGAACCACTCTGGGGATTGCGCGGGTAGCTTCCTCATGCCTAATAGAACATATGGGGACATATGGACTGTAAGTAAGACACATAGGTTGGGAATTAGAGCTGAAAATGCCTTCAACTTAATTGAAAAATCGCATTTCGGGAGAGGGAAACTTAGGAGAAACTTGTTTGAACATGCAACATATGATTACGACTATAATTATACAATTTTGAAAAGATTATATACATTTGAGTTTTATGTAATTTTCTTTTATAATTTGAAATGATAATGTTATTCAATCAATACTAATGGTTAATTTATTTTTACAGATGGCTTTTGGCGTGGAAATGTGGATATTCCTTATTTGTGTGCGGAGGACGTTGTTTTTTTATAATCCGTTATTATGTTGTCTTTTGTTTTTTTGTGGATTACTATTGTTTATATAGATAACTATTGGCGTGGTACAAATTACTTTTGGCATATTACATATTACTTTTGGCGTCGTATATATTACCATTTGACATGGTATTGTGGATATTTTTTCTTGTGTACGGAAGACATGATTTTTGTATAATCTTCGGTTTTGTATAGAATTATTATTTTAAGTTGGATAATGCTTTGTTTGTATAGAATTTCTATTATATTTAAAATTTGACGTTAAAAGTTGAATTTTCTTGGATTGTTATTATTTTGTTTATATATAGGGTACAGGTTGCTTAGAATAAATACAGGTTGTGGCGAAATTTATAAAAAAAACACTAAATAAAGTTTTTGGCGACTAAACATGTAGTAGCCAAAAAGAAGTGAAGTTGTTGGCAACTAATCAATTGATAGCCAAAAGGAAATCAAGGTTTTTTCATGGCTAAATATTTGGTAGCCAAAAGAAAAAAAAGATTTTTGGTGGCTAAATAGTTAGTAGCCCAAAAAAAATAAAATGAAAAATAAATTTTATTTGGTGATTAAATATTTAGTAGTCCGAAATGTTTGAAATTTTTACCTACAAAAAATTTAGTCGTCAAAAAAATCGTTGATGATTATTTGGTGACTAAACATGGTTTTTATGGTTTTTATATTTTTTTTGCAATGTATACATTATTTAAAAATCATTTTCATAATTTGGTGGTGTTCGTATAAGAGGCGGTACCTTTTTTCCAATCCATTTGAAGCTAATTATAATTGAGTTTGTACGATAAAAGTCATTTAAATTATAATGAATTTCTCACATAAAATTACATAATTATTTAATACTAATTGAATTTATAAATTTTTATACACAAATATCAACATACACAATTATAATCTTATAATCGTTACAATCACCACTAATATTGTTGCAACCGTCATCACTGTCACTGTCATCACCACCACCATGATAGCTTTAGGAAGGTCAAATAATACTAGGGCTGAGGTAAGAAATGCGTAAAATCTATAATCCGATCCGTTTTAGCCCAATCCGGTAGGTTTGGATTGGTTTTTTGAATCAATGGTTCGGTTCCGGATTGAAAAATTAAAAAATCGTATTCCACGGATCAATTTCATTCGGAACCGATTCGGACCGTATGCAAATAACCTACATCTATATTATACACTCTCCCGCATAAATATCTTCTCTTATTCCATATAAAACCTAAACCCGCATAGTATCTTCTTTTGTTGCTTTTGTTTGTTGGTTTTTAGTTTTAATTTGTAATGGTTTAAATACTTATGGTAGAACCAGTTTTCCTATGATTGTTTAAATTCTAAAACAGTACGTCGCTATTATGAAAAGACATGTTGCTATTATAGAACTAATATGATGTTGTGTTCATATTTTAATGAAATTAAAATGTTTTATATATATTTTTTATTATTTAATTATGTGAATCAGTGGTCCTAAACCGATCCAATTCGTGTTTAAATTGATTGGTTCGGATTGGTTACACGGTTTAAAATTAGAACCAATCTGTTTAAATGGATTTGATTGGTTCTAATTTTACCCCAATCCGAACCATGCTCACCTTTAAATAATACAAGGGGTGTGGGACGTTTTTGTATAGCAGAAGAGAGACATATAATGACGTAGAATTGTAAAAGAATCACAAGTTCAATGAGAGAAAAGTATGTTTTGAACCCTTTGACAATAGCCTCTACAAATTTTAATTTTTCTATCGACAAAATAGAGACAAAGAGACATCGATCTAGAGAAAATTTGACCCAGAGAATTTCTGTGGACAAATCATAGAGAAAATTCCAAATTTCTCTGAACACATTACAGAGAAAATTTTACACATCACTAATGTCGAATTTCTCTGGACACATTACAGAGAAAATTTTACACATCACTAATGTCGAATTTCTCTGGACACATCACAGAGAAAATTTTACATATCAGCCACACCAAATTTCTCTGGACACATCACAGAGAAATTTTACACATCTCCAACACCAAATTTCTCTAGACACATCACAGAGAAAATTTTAACACATCACCAACACCAAATTTTGTTGGGTTCAAACCAGAGAAAATTGAAATTTCTCTGAGTTCAAACTAGAGAAATTTTTTTTTCTTTTCCTTTTCTTATTTCAACTTTTGTTTATTAACAATACTGTTGTTGTTGACCATTACTCCATATTCAGTTTATGCAACCATTTATGTGTAAACTAATATTTTTACAAAACCCTTTACAATGACATTAGAATTAAACATTCAAAAAATACAAGGACCAACCAACATTTCAATACTTAGTGAGCATTTTGTGTTGTATGATTTTCTTACCTGGCTAGATTTGGATAAACTTAGCCGCCTTGATCTCGCACGTCTCTAAACATCGAAAGAAATGAGTTGAACCCTTCAGATGAAGCCTCGCCGAAGATCCACAGTGGCAAGTTACTAAACGAATTCATGATCCCAGCTTTGTTCACATATAATTGAAATTTCTCTGGCTCTATTCACAGAGAATTCCTCTGACTTTGTTCACAAATTTCTTGGTGTTTGTTCACAATTTTAAACCAAAGAAAATTGTTTTAACTAAATCAGAGAAATTTTAGCACAATGATTTTAAACCAAATAAATTGTTTTAACCAAACTAGAGAAATTTTAATCAAACTAGAGAAATTGTGTTTGTTCACAATTTTAAACCAGAGGAAATTGAGTATAACAAAAAATCAAACACCTTCTTCGTTGAATAACAAAAATTCTCTCCTTGGCATTTCGTCAAACACCTTCTTTGCTGAATCTATGTCCCCGGCTCCCGAATACATCTTTTTATGTGGATTTCTTCATCAAATGTTGTATGAGGATTTTAAGATTTAGTTTATTGAGATCAATAACAAAGACAATGAAGAAGAAACAATAAAAAGGTAAGAGAAGCAATGATGAATATTTTCTAATTGTGCTTCTGGACATGTAATTGATGCATTTTGTTTTTGCTTTCATATCTGCTATAATGCTTTATAAATCTTACTAGTGCTTTGCTTCTTGATATTTGTCCTCCGAGGGTAGTGATATTTGTCGACGGAGGAATCTTCATCAGAGGACTAGTGATCGGAGGAGCAACAATGAGGACTAGTGCTCTACTTCATATAAATCTTGCTGTATAAAGCACTATCAGGAATCTTCATATAAATCGATGATCTTCATCGGCAAAGCTTTATAAATGTTGCTTATGCGAATTCCTCCATCGTAGTCAATGCTAATGAAGCTCTGAACAATGTTGCAAACGAAGAGTAAAGAGAGAGGAGTTATGCTCGCACGCGCGCGCGCGTGTGTGTTGGGGGGTGGTTTGAAGGGGCAATTTTTCTAAGCATAATAACTCACACACCACAACCACATGTTGCTAAAGAAGTCTAAACCCATTCAATACCTCCAAAGGGCCGCACCCAAAAGTCAAAGCATCTCTCAACAGTAAGTAATGTATATGAAAATTTACATAGCCTAACCTTTCACTTGCACATACAATTAAAACTACAAACAGCCTAAGTTCCAAGTTAAACCTCTCAATATACTAGAAACAAGCTAACTATCCCAATTAGTTACAATAACCCACATTGTCATGCAACGGGTAACAAACAAGAAAACTCACTTAAAAAAATTAGTCATGATGATATTATTTGAATTCATCGATCCTACTTATATATTCAAGATCACCTATTCAAACTTCCAATATGGAATGGGATTGTTACACTTCCTCTAATTAGAAAGCCTAGAGGGCATAGGCCCTAGAACCTTTAATAAAAATAAGAAATTGGTCAACGAATAACTGAGATCAAGAAATAACCTAGAGGGTAAGGCTATAGGAATAACTGAGATCAAGGATTTTCAATGATTTGAGCAATTGTCAGAAAAAAGTAAGAAATTGGTCACTACAAGAATTCATATGGATCCCAAAAAAAAAATAAAAAATAAAAATAAAAATAATAAAATCAACAGAAAACAGGATTAAAAAAAATTGAATCATACCTTGGTTCTCTTCCAGAGTTGTTCCAAGCTACTATTTTGCATTTCAAGGGCAAACAGACTATCCAAAGTAAAATCATTTGGTATAGATTTTAAAGGGAATCCATGCCAACACAACCATCTTAATTTCTTAGGAAATTTTTGATATCCGCCACTGAGTCTTACATTATTAAGCTGAAGTAGTCTTGAAGTGTGCATCTGTGAACATGCATCAGTTTTCAAATCATCTTCATCTGATTCTGAAAATGATTCTGTGAAGGCAGGAATAACACGGAGAAAAGAGAATAAGCCTTGACGACGTCGCTTCAATGAATTGCCTTTGTTAAACATTGTATGTTCTGCAACAAAATCTTCATTTTGGGATTGTGCACCGCTTGCACTCTAGGCTGGCATATCTTCTAAGTTGAGGCTAAGGCCTTCAATTGTCGCTGTTCCCTAATAAAGAAAAGTTGGAAAAATAGTCACTACAATGAAGAGAGAGAGAGAGAGAGAGAGAGAGAGAGAGAGAGAGAGAAGCATAATTCTTATAGTTTTATCCCTCAACACATTGAAGGCATCCTTATGACACCACACTCTGCTGCGCTTTCCAGGTTCCTTTTGTGATTCCCAGTGAACAATTTCCCTACCCATGTCTCTAAGCACTTAGTGCATTATCAGCTTGTTGTTATCTTTATTAACTTTTTTAGCATTTGGATTGGCAAAATGTTAGTGGTAAATTGCTATAAGATTTTAGGGGTTTGTAATGGCAGTAAGACAGGCTTGGATTAATCAATCCAAGTCCAAATCCAATCAAGTATCTCAATGTAAAAGAGAACCTGTTTTTAATATAGAGGAAGGGGGAGAGAGAGAGAGAGAGACCGAGATCGACAGAGGCAGAGAGACCGAGATAGACAGGGATCGACAGAGAGATCGGCAGAGAGAGATCGACGGAGATCGACAAAAAAAGACTAAGAACGACGGAGATCGACAGAGAGAGACCAAGATCGATAGAGAGAGAGAGAGAGAGAAAAAAAACCTGCAGCAGCGGTGGTGGTGATTTGCGGCGGTGGCGATGTGCGACGGTAGCCAGCGATGGTTGGGTGGTGAACGGGGGTGAGGTTTGGTGGTAACTGTTCTTTGTGTGTATGGGGGGGGGGGAAGGGGAGGGGGGGTGAGAGACAGAACAGAGAAACCGTTGGTGGTAACTGTTTAGTGGTTGTCCCAATTTGTTTATGAACACTTTGAAATGTTACTCCTTTTATGAAATAATCTTTTTTTCATAAAATTTACACCTTTTATTGAAACTTACATCTTTTATAAAAATGAAACTTACACCTTTTGTGAAGTTATTTACATTTTTTGTGAAATAACTTATACTATTTCTGAAAAGTTATACCTTTTGTGTAATAATTTCTTTCATAAAATTTATACTTTTTGGCTAAAACTTACATCTTTTCGTGAAAATACTTACACCTTTTTTGAAATGTTACTCCTTTTGTGAAATAATTTTTTTAATAAAATTTACATCTTTTGTGAAAACGAAACTTACACATTTTGTGAAAAAACTTACACTATTTCTGAAAAGTTACATCTTTTGTGAAATAATTTATTTCATAAAATTTACACCTTTTGCTAAAACTTACACATTTTCTGAAAATTTACACCTTTTCGTGGAAATACTTACACATTTTTTGAAAAGTTACTCTTTCTGTGAAATAATTTTTTTCATAAAATTTACACTATTTTTTTTTGGAACTTACACCTTTTGTGAAAACCAAACTTCAACCTTTTGTGAAGTCACTTACATCTTTTGTGAAATAACTTACATTAATTCTGGGGTTAATTACACTAATAGTCCCTATAGTTTGGGACTTGTGTCACTTTAGTCCCTGACTTTTCAATTGTAACACATTTGACCCTGAATTTTGAATCTTGTTCCAAATAAGGACAATTGAAAATATCATTAGATTTTTTAAGGGTAAAATCGTCAATTTGATAAAATATAAACTAATTTGACAAAAATAAATGTCAAAAAAATATTTTAAATTTTTGAAAAATTATTTTTATCCACCAATGATAAAATTATGTAAAATTAATAAAAATTACATGATTAATTTTTTTAAATTATTTTACATGATCATCATCCAAGCACATAATAAAAATTAATTTGGTAAAATAAATAAATAAATGTCTAAAAGATTTATCAATTTTACATAATTTTATTTTTAGCAGGTAGAAATAATTTTTAAAAATTCAAAAATATTTGTTTTGACATTTATTTTTGTCAAATTAGTTTATATTTTATCAAATTGACAATTTTATCCTTGAAAAATCTAATTTTATATTCAATTGTCCTTATTTGAAACAAAATTCAAAATTCAGGATCAAATGTGTCACAATTGAAAAGTCAGGGACCAAAGTGACACAAGCCCCAAACTATAGGGACCATTTGTGTAATTTGCCCTTAATTCTGAAAAGTTACACCTTTTGTGGGAAAAAAAATTCATAAAATTTACAACTTTTGCTAAAACTTACACATTTTTGTGAAAATACTTACACCGTTTCTGAAAAGTTACTCATTTTGTGAAATAATTTTTTTCATAAAATTTACACATTTTATTGAAACTTACACTTTTTGTGAAGTCACTTATATCGTTTGTGAAATAACTTACACTAATTCTGAAAAGTTACGCATTTTGTGAAATAATTTCTTTCATAAAATTTATACCTTTTGCTAAAACTTACACATTTTTTGAAAATTTACACCTTTTCGTGGAAGTAGTTACATCTTTTCTGAAAAGTTACTCCATTTGTGAAATAATTTTTTTTATAAAATTTACACTTTTTGTTCAAACTTATTTCACAAATGGAGTAACTTTTCAGAAAAGATATAAGCACTTCCACAAAAAGGTGTAAATTTTAGCAAAAGATGTAAATTTTATGAATTTTTTTTTTTTTTTTACAAAATGTGTAACTTTTCAGAATTAGTATAAGTTATTTCACAAAAGATGGAAGTGACTTCAGAAAAGGTTTAAGTTTGGTTTTCACAAGAGGTGTAAGTTCCAAGAAAAAGTGTAAATTTTATGACAAAAATTATTTCACAAAATGAGTAACTTTTCAGAAAATGTATAAGTATTTCCACAAAAAGGTATAAATTTTCAGAAAATGTGTAAGTTTTAGCAAAATGTGTAAATTTTATGAAAAAAATTATTTCACAAAAGGTGTAACTTTTCAAAATTAGTGTAAGTTATTCACAAAAGATGTAAGTAACTTCACAAAAGGTGTAAGTTTTGTTTTCACAAAAGGTGTAAGTTCCAATAAAAGGTGTAAATTTTATGACAAAAATTATTTCACAAAAGGAATAACTTTTCAGAAAAGGCGTAAGTATGTCCACGAAAAGGTGTAAATTTTCAAAAAATGTGTAAGTTTTAGCAAAAGGTGTAAATTTTATGAAAAAAATTATTTCACAAAAGGTGTAAATTTTGTTTTCACAAAAGGTGTAAGTTCCAATAAAATGTGTAAATTTTATGACAAAAATTATTTTACAAAAGGAGTAATTTTTCAGAAAATGTGTAAGTATTTCCACAAAAATGTGTAAATTTTCAGAAAATGTGTAAGTTTTAGCAAAAGTTGTAAATTTTATGAAAGAAATTTTTTCACATATGGTGTAACTTTTCAGAAAATGTATAACTTGTTTCACAAAAGATGTAAGTATTATGTGTAAGTTTCAAAAGTTACACCTTTGGTAAGTAATTTCACAAAAAGAGTAAGTGTTCACAAAATGTGTAAGTAATTTCACAAAAGGCGTAAGTTTTCACAAAAAAGGTATAAGTTCTCAGAAAATGTGTAAGTTTTCACAAAATGCATAAATTTTTAAAAATCACTTACGCCTTTTTCTGAAATTACTTACGCCTTTTGTGAAAATTTATGCATTTTGTGAAAACTTATACATTTTCTGAGAACTTACACCTTTTTGTGACCATTTACACCTTTAGTCATATAATATATTATTTTATTAATTTACTTGGAAAGTGACCTGCTTAGCAGGTCATCAATGTGTAAGTTTTTAAATATTTTGATATAACCCAATACATAGAAAGGTGTAAATGCAAAATAGAAAGGGTGTAACTGCCTTGCATACCATATGTAAGGCACACCTAAGAAATGTCCTTTTTTAAATTATGATAACAATAATGGTTGTTTTACTTGAAAATAAAGAGATTACGATAAGTCATATTATTTTTTATGAAAATTTCAATATAATGGTGATATCTATTATTATTGACATGCAGACATAATTAATCTCAATCAAGATATGGAATTTATTGGATTGTTAGTTACATTTTGACACATGAGGTTCATCCTCCTTGTGTTTCTTTACTATTGATTAGTGATATCACATGTCAATAATGATGTAATATTACTATTATATTGAATTTTTACTCATATTTTATATAAAAAAATTATTTTTTCATTTTATAATTTATTTTAAAACTTATATCCATGACTTTTTTATATTGTCTATAATACACTAGTTACAAATAACATTTTTTTTTTTTTATCTTTCTTGAAGTCAATCGTAAAAATTTATAATGTTGTAATTAATAAGTGTCCCCTCTAGTTTAATTTCTTGGCTCCGCCACTGACTATACTCGTAACAATTGCTTTTGTAGACAATATATTTCAAAATGAAATTTCATAAAATCTTATAAATGTATTTTCAATTTAACAATTAAAAAGGGCATTTTACAAAAACTTGATTACAAAAAAATAATAATAATAATAAATAAATAATACACTATGAAGTAACTTTATATTACAGAAAGTAAGAATTTAAAAACTATTTTTGATGAAACTAAAATATGAAAATTTTAATATTTAAATATAAAATTTGCACTTGAAAATGTTGTCATAGACTCTTCACAAGCAAAAAAATAATGTTATGATATCTTGATATATATATAAGCATTTAATAACCTTCATATTATATGTTGAATGAGTTCGCAAATATATAAACGGTACCTAATATAAGCATTTAATAACTTGCATATTTTTATTTTGTTAGTTGATAAATTGAAACCAAGTGCATACCACAGTTTCACTTTGTCCATTTTTTGGTTACTTGTAAATGAGAATTCACAAGAAATTTTAAGACTATGTTTGAATATTTTTTTTTTTTTTTTTTTTTTTTTTTGAGTCAATTAAAGAAAATAGTACATTATAGTGTGAATTTGAAATGGTGGCGTGATGGTTGTGTTGGTGATGATAACGATAACGATAGTGGTGGTGGGAGTGATAGTGAAGGGGTGGTGGCCATGGCAATTGTTGTGGTGGTGGCGATAATAGGAGTGGTGGTGGTGGTGACACTAACGATTATAAGACTAGTGGTAGTGATGACGGCAGCGACGATGATATTATAACCATGTATGTCGATACACGTGCATAATTATTTATAAATTTAGTTAGAATTAAATAAGTTTCCTATCACTTAAATTTTTCTTCATTTTTAACTTACATTTTATATGTCACTTAAAATTCAAAATGATATTAATTATGATTATAAACATGTTTAATTAATTTTCACTTCATACGTTAAATTTTAAGTGTTAAATTCGATAATTGTGCACCACCTAACAAGTGTAATGGATGAGCCAGCTCATCTTTGAAATTTTAAACCAGTACATTAAGTTTTAAGTGTTAAATTCGACAATTATGCACCCCCTAACACGCGTACTGGATGACCCAGCTCATCTTTGAAATTTCAATCCTGTACCATTTGCATCCACCGAACCTATCATGAAATGTCAGTCAAATAATAATTGTTAACTTCACCTTCTAACTAGTTAATGGGGTTGTTTGTTTCAGCTTTTCAGAGTCAATTTATGACTTTTAGCTTTGAAAAAGTTATTTTGGACTGTTTGGTTAAACTTATTTCAAACAGCTTCTGATTCTAACAGCTTATTTTAACTCAAAAAAGCTGATTCTGAGAAGTTACTCACCCCTTGCTTCTGATTATCAGCTTCTGCTGTGGACATGTTAATTTATTGTTATACTCTTAAATTTTTTATTTTTTATTTTTAAAAAAATAGAAAAAGACTCAAATGGACTATAGATTATTATTATTATTTTTTATGAGAAATGTAGACAAACAAAAAATAAAAATTAATTGAAAAAGCTATTTCACAGCTTATTTAACAAACACTACTCAGCAACTTAAATTTATAATCCAACAGCTACACCAAACAGATTAACAACTTCTGATTAAAGTCATAATCTATAATCTGTTAAGTTATAATCTATAAGTTGTTTTAACAGCTACACCAAACGGAGGTTGTTTTTTTTGGCTATTTTAGTTATAAAAGATAAAATAGGTTATTTTAGTCATAGCAAACAAAACATCACATCTAACCCATAATCATTACACTCTTCTCTCACAAAAAAAAGTCAAAAAAGTCAAAAAAATTTTCCCAAACCAAGCTTTTTATCCTAGGCTAAAATAGCCAAAAAAAACTAAAAAACCAAAAAGTCAACCAACTTTCCAAACCAACCCACTATTATATTTTCAATTGTATCATTTTTATAAAATGCCATAAAAGTCTTAATTTATTTATTTATTTTTGATAAATATAAAAGTCTTAAACTTATGTAATTTTTTATAACATTAATAAAAGGCTATTAAAATTGGAATAAATGTTATAAAAACAAATCTTTATGATGCCATTTTATTGCAAAATGCTATAAATTAAAAATATTTTTTTTTTGCAGTTAAACAAACTCTAATAATTATTTGTTTCTACTTTTTAAATTCAAAATTATACTTATGGCAATGTAACAAATTTATAAAAAAAAAATTATAATTATGGAATTTTGGAGGGTGGCAGATAGGTGGGGCTTAATTTCATTTAATACAACTTTTCAAGTTTCAAAGTTCGAAAATGCCATATGGCTAATACCAATTCTGCTTAACAAATCAGTGACGGCCCAATTACAAGGCCATTAAAACCATGGTCTTGGGCCCCAAATTGGTAAAGGCCCATTTTGTGTGATGCCCATATAATATGTATATATTTATTGAGTTTTGTTAGTGAGTATCCTAAAGTATTCATTAATAAAATTTAAAATGATTATGCATTTTTTATGCCACATTTTTATAAATAATGTAAAACCATCTCATAATTATAACAAGTGCTTTTCAGGCAACTTGATAAGGCTTGTTTTGTAAATTTCAAGTTTTTTCATTGTCACAACCATTTTTTTTGGATCAGGGAAAAAAAAGACATGATGATTTTTTTGTCACAAGTTTTAATTATCCTTTGTAATTTATTTATTTTTGAAAAATTAAAATCATTAGACAATGACACTATCAAAGTAATATTATCTTAATTTTGAAAGTTTTCTAAAGCGTGATGCTTTTTTATGATATTGATTTGTTTTTTGAATTAAAAGTCTTAAGAGATTTTATACAAATTAGAGTAAAGAAAATATACTAATTGGCGCATTAAATTATATTTAAAAATCTAAATTCTTTTTCAGATGCATGTATTACATACAAAATATTATTAACTATACTCGTAACAATTGCTTTAGTTGAAAATATATTTCAAAATGAAATTTGATAAAATCCTAATTAAATGTATTTTCAATTTATCAATTAAAAAGGACATTTCACAAAAACTTGATTACAAAAATTTAAAAATAAAAATAAAAATATGAGGTAATTTTATCTCACAGAAAGTAAGAATAAAAAAATTATTTTTGATGAAACTAAAATATTAAAAATTTAATATTTAAATATAAAAATTTCACTTTAAAATGTTGTCATAGACTCTTGACAAGCAAACAAATAATGTTATGATATATAAAATCCTGATATATATAAGCATTTAATAACTTTCATATTACATATTGAATGAGTTCGCAAATATATAAACGGTCTAAAACCTAATATATAAGCATTTAATAACTTGCATATTTTGATTTTGTTAGTCGATAAATCGAAACCAAGTGTATACCACGGTTTGACTTTGTCAATTTTTTGATTAGTTGTAAATGAGAATTCACAAGAGACTTTAAGACTATGTTCGAATAAATATTTTTTTTAGCCAATTAATGAAAATAGAACATCATAGTATAAATTTGAAATGATGGCATGATGATTATGGTGGTGCTAACAACAATAGCAGTAGTGGTGGTAAGAATGATAGTGGAGGAGTGGTGGTGGTAATAGAAGTGTTGATGGTAGTGGAGGGGTGGTGTCTGTGACAATTGTTGTGGTGGTGATGGCAATAAAAGTAGCGGTGACGGTGACAATGGCAGTGGTAGGAGCGGTGGTGGTGATGGTAGCAATGACGATAATATTGTAACCATCTATGGCGATACATGTGCTTAACTATTTATAAATTCAATAAGAATTAAGTAAGTTTCTTATCATTTAATTTTTTTTAACTTTTAACTTACATTTTAAATGTTACTTACAATTTTAAGTGATATTAATTATGATTATTAAACGTATTTAAATAATTTTTAATTAATACATTTAATTTTAAGTATTAAATTCGATTATTAAACACCATCTAACATGCGTAATAGATGAGCCTACTCATAGACTCTTGACAAACAAACAAATAATGTTATGATATATAAAACCCTGATATATATATATATATATTAAATAACTTGCATATTTTGATTTTGTTAGTTGATAAATCGAAACCAAGTGTATACCACGGTTTGATTTTGTCAATTTTTCGATTAGTTATTAATGAGAATTCAAAAGAGGCTTTAAGATTATGTTTGAATAAAATTTTTTTGGTCAATTAATGAAAATAGTACATCGTAGTGTGAATTTAAAATGATGGCATGATGGTTATGGTGGTGGTGACAATAATAGCAGTAGCGGTGGTAAAAGTGATAGTGGAGGAGTGGTGATGGTAATAGGAGTGGTGATGGTAGTGGAGGAGTGGTGGCTATTTGTGGTGGTGGCATGGTGGTGGTGGTAATAGGAGTGGCGATGGCAGTGATAATGGCAGTGGTAAGAGCGGTGGTGGTAATGGTAGCAGCAGCGATGATATTATAACCATCTATGGTGATACATGTACATAATTATTTACAAATTTAGTAAGAATTAAGTAAGTTTCTTATCATTCAAATTTTTTTTTAAACTTTTAACTTACATTTTAAATGTCACTTAAAATTTTAAGTGATATTAATTATAATTATTAAATATATTTAATTAATTTTTAATTAATACATTTAATTTTAAGTGTTAAATTCGATTATCAAACACCATCTAAAAACGTTCCACGCGTAATAGATGAGCCAGCTTACCTTTTAAATTTTAATCCTGTACCATTTGCATCCAAACCTATCATGAAATGTCAACTAATAAGTGTTAACTACACCTTCTAACTCGGTAATAATATTATATAATTTTTATAAAATGTCATAAAAGTCTTAATTTTTTTTTTTTTTTGATAAATATTAAAGTCCTAAACTTATGGAATTTTTTTTATAGCATTTATAAAAGGCTATTAAAATTGGAATAAATGTTATTAAAAAAAAATCTTTACGATGCCATTTTATTGTAAAATGCTATAACTGCACCATGTTTGATAATATTTTCAAAAAAATGCTACAATAAAATGTTATTAAAAATACTTTTTGTTGCAGTCAAACAAACTCTAATAATTATTTGTTTCTACTTGTTAAATTCAAAATTATAATTATGGAAATGTAACAATAAAAAAAAATTATAATTATGGAGTTCCAGAAGGTTGCACATAGGTGGGTGCTTCACATTAATTTCATTTAACACAAATTTTCAAGTTGTAAAGTTCGAAAATGCCATATGGCTAATACCAATTGTGCTTAACAAATCAGTGACGGCCCAAGTACAAGGCCATTATCACCATTGTCTTGGGCCTAAAATTGGTAAAGGCCCATTTTGTGTGATGCCCATAGAATATGTATATATTTTTTGAGTTTTGTTAGTGAGTATCCTAAAGTATTCATTAATAAAATTTAAAATGATTATGCATTTTTTATGCCACATTTTTATAAATAATGCAAAACCATTTCATAATTCTAATAAGTGCTTTTCAGGCACTGGATCAAGGCTTGTTTTGTAAATTTCAAGTTTTTTTCATTGTCACAATCATTTTTTTTGAATGAGTGAAGAAAAAAAAAAACATCATGATTTTTTTTATCACGAGTTTTAATTAGCCTTTGTTATTTATTTGTTTTTAAAAATTTAAAAGCATTAGACAATGACAGTATCAAAAAAATATTATCTTAATTTTGAAATTTTTCTAAAAGGTCATGCTTTTTATGATATTCATTTGTTTTTTGAATTCAAAAGTCTTAAAAGATTTTATACAAATAAGAGTAAAGAAAATATACTAATTGATGTATTAAATTATATTAAAAATTCTAAATTCTTTTTCAAATGCATGTATTACATACAAAATATTATTAACTATACTCGTAACAGTAGAAAACATATTTCAAAATGAAATTTCATAAAATCTTAATTATAAATGTATTTTCAATTTATCAATTAAAAAGGACATTTTACAAAAATTTAATTACCAAAAAAAAAAAAAAAAAAAACACCTATGAAGTAACTTTGGCCTTGTTTGGAAAGTAGCTATTTCATATCACAGAAAGTAAGAATTAAAAACTATTTTAGATGAAACTAAAATATGAAAATTTTAATATTTAAATATAAAATTTTCACTTTAAAATGTTGTCATCGACTCTTGACAAGCAAAAAAATAATGTTATGATATATAAGACCTTGATATATATATATATATATATAAGCATAACCTTTATATTATATGTTGAATGAGTTTGCATATATTTAAACGGTCTAGAACCTAATATATAAGCATTTAATAATTTGCATATTTTTATTTTGCTAGTTGATAAATTGAAACCAAGTACATATCACAGTTTTACTTTGTCAATTTTTCGGTTACTTGTAAATGAGAATTCGCAAGAGACTTTAAGACTATGTTCGAATAATATATTTTTTGAGTCAATTAAAGAAAATAGTACATCGTAGTGTGAATTTGAAATGGTGGTGTGATAGTTGTGTTGGTGGCGACAACAAAAACAGTAGCAGCGGTAGGAGTGATAGTAGAGGGATGGTGGTTGTGGTAATTGTTGTGGTGATGGCGATAATAGGAATGGTGTTGGCGGTAGCAATGACAGTTGTAGGATTGGTAGTGGTGATGGCAGCAATGACGATGATATTAACTATGTATGTCGATACATGTGCATAATTATTTATAAATTCAGTAAGAATTAAATAAGTTTTCTATCACTTAAATTTTTCTTCACTTTTAACTTAGAGTTTATATGTCACTTAAAATTCTAAATGATATTAATTATAATTATTAAATGTGTTTAATTAATTTTTACTTAATATATTTAATTTTAAGTGTTAAATTCAATTATCAAACACCATCTAACACGCCTAATGGATGAGCCAGCTCATCATTGAAATTTTAATCCTGTACCATTTGCATCTAAACCTATCATGAAACGTCAGTCAAATAGTAATTGTTAAGTTCACCTTCTAACTAGTTAATAGTATTATATTTTCAATTATATCATTTTTATAAAATGCCATAAAAGTCTTTTTTCTTTTTCTTTTTTTTTGATAAATATAAAAGTCTTAAACTTATGTAAGTTTTTTTATAGCATTTATAAAAGGCTATTAGAATTGGAATAAATGTTAAAAAAAATCTTTATGATGCCATTTTATTGCAAAATGCTATAAATGCACCGTGTTTGATAATATTTATATAAAAAAAAATGCGATAGTATAATGTTATCAAAAATACTTTTTGTTGCAGTGAAACAAACTCTAATAATTATTTGTTTCAACTTTTTAAATTCAAAATTATAATTATGGCAATGTAACAAATAAAAAAAAATTATAATTATGAAATTTTTTAGGGTGGCAGATAGGTGGGTGCTACACATTTAATTTCATTTAATACAACTTTTCAAGTTGCAAAGTTCGAAAATGCCATATGGCTAATTCCAATTGTGCTTAACATAGCAGTAACGGCCCAAGTATAAGTCCATGTGTATATATTTATTGAGTTTTGTTAGTGAGTATCCTAAAGTATTCATTAATAAAATTTCAAATGATTATGCATTTGTTATGCCACACTTTTATAAATAATGTAAAACCATTTCATAATTATATTAAGTGCTTTTCAGGCAACTTGATAAGGCTTGTTTTGTAAATTTCAAGTTTTTTCATTGTCACAAGTATTTTTTTTTTAAATCAGCGAAAAAAGACATGATGATTTTTTTGTCACAAGTTTTAATTAGCCTTTGTTATTTATTTATTTTTTAAAAATTAAAACCATTAGACAATGACAAAATTAAAATAATATTATCTTAATTTTGAAAATTTTCTAAAACGTGATGCTTTTTATGATATTGATTTGTTTTTTGAATTAAAAGTCTTAAAATATTTTGTACAAATAAGAGTAAAGAAAATATACTAATTGACGTATTATATTATATTAAAAAATCTTATTTTATTTTTATTTTTTTTCCAAACTCATGTATTACATACAAAATATTATTAACTATATAAATATTTAATAACTTTCATATTATAAATTGAATGAGTTCACAAATATATAAACGGTCTAAATTAATATAAGCATTTAATAACTTGCATATTTTGATTTTGTTTGTTGATAAATTGAAACCAAGTGGCACCACGGTTTGACTTTGTCAATTTTTTGATTGGTTGTAAATGAGAATTCACAAGACACCTTAAGACTATGTACAAGTTTTAAAATAAAAAATAAAAAAAAAAAAAAAAAAAAATTGAATTAATTAATGAAAATAGTGTGAAATTGAAATGGTCAATGTATGTTGAGAAAGTCTAGAGTCAAAGATTTGAAGGTCAAATTTATGGATAAAGCTATTTCTCTGACCGTACCGCTCTCTCTTGATGGAAAAATGTTTGAGAGCCCTAATTTCTGTGGTTTAAATGGTTCAAAATTGTCAAAACGACGTCGTTTTGACAACTTTGATGTTGTTTTGTATTCAAAACGACGTCGTTTTGACAAATTCGAACCATTTGAGCCACAGAAATTAGGACCCTCTACCATTGTTGGTCTTGATGACCCACCCCACGTGTTGTTTGTAATTACATTTACGAGCTGCTACACGTCTAATGTTCCAAAAATAAAAAATAAATTATATAGAATAATTTTATAATTTTAGTTTTTTTAAAAAAATTTATAATCGGATTTTTTTATACACACCTCAATTAATTCTAAACTTTCGGAAAGCGCTCCACATAAATCATAATTATAATTATTTATTAAAATTCTTTAATTATGACTTATATTTAATATATTTTATGTGTACTAATTTTATTTATAAATCAATTTCCTTAATTTGAACACTTTTGGGAGCAGTTCGGCCATGTTTGATTTGATTTTCTTAAACTATTTTTTGATATTTTTTTAAAAATAAAAATTAGTATGACAAAACTAAATATTAAAAATATTTTTTTGAATTTGTAAAAGTTATTCATGCCCTCCAAGAAAATAAAATTATATAAAAATGTTAAGTACTTTTTATTTATTTTTATTTTTTTCACGAAAATAATTTTGATTTATTTTATTTTTCTAAAATAAGTTTTTAAAAACCAAACAAAAAATGTTCATGAATACTTTTCCAAATTTAAGTTATCTGAGAATTTTCAGTTCAATGCATAAGATTACAATACTGTTAAACAATAATCTACAAATTGTTATATAAGTATCAGTTTTAAGATCTCCTTTAATTGTTTTGGGTTCAATATAAAAATTTGATAATATGCCTTCTTTGCAATTAGTAATAGATTGAATGGCCAAATAATTTTTAAATTTTTTATTTTTTATTTTTATAGAGTTGGTGTCTAGTGATCATGACCATCGGCTTTGACGTTGAACCTGAGAAATATATATATATATTTTTTAACTTGCAAATTTGACATGTTTTTATTAGCCACTTGCGATACTTACACTCAATAGATCATACTTATTTTTATTCTTTGGATACTCATAAAATACTTCATTCAAATATTTTTATGCCATTTATTGCTATATTAACCTACAACCCTTCTTGTTATACTAGTTGGATATGATCATTAAAAAAGAAAATTCAATAATTCTTAAATTAATAATGTCCAAGATAAATTTTTTTTTTTTTTTTTAGATAGTAAGCAGGTAAAATTGTTGTTCACCTAAAAATTATTTTAATTAAATGATCTTTTAATGTGTTATAAAAGAAAGGGGGAATAGCAATTTAGTGTAAAATTAGAAAAAGAATTACACATAAATAGTAAACTTTATAAATAATAATAATTAAAAATTCTAAATTTTTTCATGTATTTATAAAAAAAATTTAAAGCCTATTGGGCTGTAATTTCCCCCAAAAGGAAGATGAATAGAACAATGGCGCTTAAGCTAATCCATTATGTATTCAACAAGCTCTATGTTTATTTTTATTTTATTTATTTATTTATTTTTTCTGTCAGTCAATAAGAAATTATTTACAAATAGAAATATATATATATATATATCAATGTCATCTATATGTCCACTTTTTTGACAACTTTTCTGATAACTTTTCAACGCGTGTTCTTATTACTAAAAAATATTAAATCTTGAATCAAATAAAATAAAATATGACCCTACCAATTAAACCATAATAATAACCACAATTGATTAATTTTTTACTTACATAACTCATTGATATGAAAAAATTTATATATATATATATATAAACCGAATTAAAAAGCACAAGAAAACATATGATTTATGTCTTTTCATGCTTTGATTCCTCTAATATGTTACATACTTTACGCTAACCTAATTCCTTGTAGCATTATTAGTGGCATCAACTTTGCTGTTGGCATGACTTATGAGTTGGGTGGCCATTATCATTGTCAAACAAATAATTGAGACTTTTTACTTAAATTTTTTTTTTTTTTTGTGTGTGTGTGTGTGTGTGTTTGTTTTGGTGGCAATCTCACTTGTTTATAGGTGTCACCCGAAAGGCCAATTAAAATACCTAGATATAAAGCATATATTTTCCAGTATATGATCAACTGAATTTAGCGGTTCATTGCCAATCATGTTGTATTAGTGTCGGCATGAAGAGGAAAAAATAAAAATCAAGGGTGGCCGATAAGATTATCAGCTCCATTTAAAAGTCCACTTGTTTATCAAAAGACAACAAATTTTATTAAATTAATGTAATAAAGACAAGTACTCATAAAAAAAATAAAAATAAAAAAAAATAAAATAAATCGTAGATGTGGATGAGACTGCATCATCTAACTTTAAAAAATCTAACTTTAAAAAAATTCCTCCACCACCGCCACGCCATCTCCTCTATCATTACCACAACTTCACCACTAATCTCTTTCGCCATCACCGCCACCACCACCACCACCACCACCACCTCACCTCATATCCACCACCTTCACCACTACTGCTACCCCCTCTCCTCTACCACAAAAAATTAGCTCTTGATTTTTAGTAACAAAAAAAAAAGGGTCACAAAAAATATTTTTCATCGACCATAAAAAATTAACTTTATTTTAATGAAAAATATTTTTCATTAAAATATTACCCCTACTTCTATCAAATAAAAAAAAAAAATCATTCAAATAAAAAATAAAACTAATTTCCCTCCCTTTTTCACTGACTCACCGGACCGCCCGCCCAAACTTAATTTCCCCTATTTTTTCCCTCTGCCTTCCCCCCCCTCCTTTTTCATTTCCTTTCAGGTTTGTAGAGTCCTTAATTTCACAACACTGTTTCAAAACAGTGAGCAAACCTTAATCTCAGAGAGAGAAGATAGAGGGTTTGAAGAGAGACTGGGGTTGAAGGGGAAGGGTTTCAATCAACGGCGAGACTAGTTTGGCGGCAAGATGGTACGCTTCTTTTGACTCTTCTTTCGACTCTCTCATTCCAATCGGTTCCTCTATCGATTGGGTTGAAATGGTTCCTCTATATCTCTATGTGACTATATATCCTTGGAACAACAATGATGTAGTTTTATAATCCGAACATATCTTAAACCCTATGGCCATTCGGTTCGTCTCCACTATGGCCAGAGACAAACCCATCTTCCTTGCGCTTTCATTCTTTTATTTTTTTTATTTTTTTTATTTTTATTTGTTTGAACAGCCTTGCACTCTCATTCATAGCTCTCTAACTCAATGCAAATGATCTCAGATCCAAAACACTTAAATCCTCTTCTAATCAGTCAAATTAAAGAGCCGACTGGCCATAGGGTTTCAATTTATGAATAATCAAGCTTTGTGGGCTATATTTGGAAGATACTTTCAATTGATTTTCGCTTAGTACTGCAACTTGTTATTTTGCCCTAATCAGTTGAAAGTTATGAGTATAAATGGGGATGACTATTGATTTGTGCTTCAACTCTGTGACTCTACAGTTGATAGATGGTTATTTATGTAAGATGTGCTTCAACTATGTGACTCTGCAGTCAGTTACCAGCAATTTTCTGGGTATGTGACCGTTGATGCCAAGAAATAGAAAGCTCTGGTTCTTGAAGCTGAATCAAATCCAGCTTCCAAGCCTCTTGTTATCTGGTTAAATGGAGGTACTCCAACTTCTCACTTCCTCATACATACCCACATTATGGGTATTTAGTTTTAATTTTAATTTTTTAAAATTTTTATTTTATTTTGGTGGTAAGGCCTAGTTGTTCTTCATTGGGGGTTGGGGCACTCTCTGAAAATGGACCGTTTAGGCTTAGTAGGAAGGCACTGGTCAGGAATGAATATAGTTGGAACAGAGGTACTATACTATACCATACTTTATATATACCCTTACAAGTTATATAGACGATTTGGCTTCTAAGAATTGATTTCATGTGATTGTGTGCTTATTGATCCACAAAAACAAATATGTTGATTTGATTTTGTTTATGTAGATATTTGATTTGTTTGATGTGAAATGCAATGGGGTTAGGAGAATTTGTTCATTCATTAGGCATTTTTCATCCAAATGCACCTGTAGCAGACATAAATGAAGGACCCTGTATAGCCCTAAATAGATAAGAATAACTGTTTTAATCTCAAGTTGAATCAGTTTTGCAGTCATTCAGCCTTGTGCAAGATTGTTCCCAATATTCAATGAGAAAAATAAGGAAATTTAGGACAAGTGTCCTCCCTAATTCAATGATCAAAGCAAATAATGGAACTAGTCTTGTAGAATTTTCATTTTTAGTATTGCATCACATAATTGATTTGGTGCATATCCACCTGAACGCTGCTTTTCTGAAATTATAGGTCCCTACCAGAACTGTCCCTTTTGAAGGAAACTTCAATTAGGGGTCTCTTATTATCTACTCCAAAGCTAAATTTAGTTTCTGAGAATGCAGTATGTTGTTTGTGGGACGGAGAACTTATAATTGTATGAGAGTGTATCTTAAATAAGTATATTTCTTGTTTAGATTTCTGCTTGGAATATTTAAATGAACTTCTAGTTGTTGCCCTTGTACAGATGAATGGTGATCAAGACATGTCTGTTGTCTCAGTTTTGCTCCAAAAGCAGATATATCGGCATGCACATTTGATGGTGTTCTTATTATTTTATGCATCAGGAGAACTATAACATGTTAGCAGAACTATACTTTTATGAATTTGAGATTCTTTTCGTTTGACATTTTTTTAAGAAATTAAGGATATACATAAATGATTAAGTTGTATACTTAACTGTTATATCATTGTTACTGTATCCTTCATTATAGGAATTTGGACTCTATTTCCCAAGTTTACAAGAAAGATCTTATAGTTGCAAAAGGAGTTATTTCTGCACCTGTCATCCATAAAGAAAAGAAAAAGATAAATATTGTGCTTACATTGTTTGAAGTCTCCTCCAGCCTGGTATATGTGGCACAAATCATTATGTGGAGTGATTGTAGCATGTTATGAGAAACCAAGGTTCTGCTTGGATTAATGCATTTCAAATGGAGGGATTTCAGATTAAACTTTATAAAAATATGGGAGTGTTGATTATTATATATAGATTGACAAAAGGGGAAGATGGAGTAGAGTAAGAAAACAAAAATTTAATTGATTCTTCTTGAGAAGACTTGTGATGGTGCTGCTTCCATAGAGGTCTTATATAGCAGGGCTTTATGTTACAAAGAAGTTGGGGAGTATAAAAAAGCTGTGGTAGATTGTACAAAGGTATATAATAATTCTTTTGTGGTGAAGGATGTTTTAAATTATACTTGCAAGGTTGAAAATTTATATTTAATCAACTCATCTAGTGTAAAGATTATAGCCTATGAATTAGTTTTAATTGTTCCTTAACATGCTACTGTTAATTTGATGGCTTAAAAGTTACTAAGAGTCATATAGTTTGGAGAGTTGTTTGAAGGATTGATGGGTTTGGCTGTAGTGACAAACATGGATCATGGGAAAACTATAATTTTTTACTTGAATTTTCCTAGATCGTACTAGTTTGATTAGGTAGATTTCACAATAGCTCTCTAATCCACTTGGTGGATTTCTCAAACTGGAAGGCCTAAAATAATCTGTGTTACATATATTTAAGAATTCTATTGGTGTGAGTTATTGGATAGTGACTGATTTAAGTGATGGCAACCAATATAGCGCAATGTCTTACGATTCTGCTTATCATATGGACAATGGATCTCTGTTGATTGAAACAACAGAGATGCTTTTTATGATATTGATTTGTTTTTTGAATTCAAAAGTCTTAAAAGATTTTATACAAATAAGAGTAAAGAAAATATACTAATTGATGTATTAAATTATATTAAAAAATCTAAATTCTTTTTCAAATGCATGTATTACATATAAAATATTATTAACTATACTCGTAACAGTGGAAAACATATTTCAAAATGAAATTTCATAAAATCTTAATTATAATTGTATTTTCAATTTATCAATTAAAAAGGGCATTTTACAAAAAAATTGATTACCAAAAAAAAAAAAAAAAAAGAACACCTATGAAGTAACTTTATATCACAGAAAATAAGAATTAAAAAACTATTTTAGATGAAACTAAAATATGAAAAAATTAATATTTAAATATAAAATTTTCACTTTAAAATGTTGTCATAGACTCTTGACGAGCAAAAAAATAATGTTATGATATATAAGACCTTGATATATATATATATATGTATATATATAAAGGCATTTAATAACCTTCATATTATATGTTGAATGAGTTCGCATATATTTAAATGGTCTAGAACCTAATATATAAACATTTAATAACTTGCATATTTTTATTTTGTTAGTTGATAAATTGAAAAGTGCATACCACAGTTGGACTTTGTCAATTTTTTGGTTAGTTGTAAATGAGAATTCCCAAGAGACTTTAAGATTATGTTCGAAAAATAATTTTTTGAGTCAATTAAAGAAAATAGTACATCGTAGTGTGAATTTGAAATGGTGGCGTGATGGTTGTGTTGGTGGTGACAACGAAAGCGGTAGCAATGGTAGGAGTGGTAGTGGAGAGATGGAGGCTGTGGTAATTTTTGTGGTGGTGGCAATAATAAGAGTGGTATTGGCAGTGACAATGATAGTTGTAGGACTGGTGGTGGTGATAAAGGCAATGACGATGATATTATAACTATGTATGTGCTAAGAGTGGGCGCGGGTCGGTTGCTGCCACGGAACCTCCAATCCGCCATCCGTCCGCCAGATTGGCGGATTGAAGAAAATCAATCTGCATCCGTCCGCTAATCCGGCGGATGGATGGGAATTGGATTGAGCGGATTGACGGTTTGGCGGATGGATGGGAATCGGTTTAGCGGTTTAATTTTATAAATTTTCAACATAATTCAACTTGTGTACTTCCTAAAAAAAAAAGAAAAAAGTATTACAGTTAATGACTTAAAAAAATATTACAATCACTGCATGCCTCATTCAAAATAAGAAAGTTTGAAACTTTAGAATATCACAATCACTGCATGTTTCATCCACATACTATAATCATAGCATGTCTCATCCACATAAAGTATTACAATCTGTGATTCTTAAAATATAAAAACAATTCAAACCACCAAAACCATGAACAGAGCAGTAGTAAAGATTGTCTGTCTCTGTATTGTTACATCTATATCTGTTTTTGAAAACAAAAACTAACCAGCATATATCATATTTTCTATTTATTATTTTTAGAGATAGATTTAAAAACCAAAAAATATAGATAAATAATACGTTCATTTTTTTCAATTCCAAAAAGATATTCATGTTGAAAACTTTTTTTCAACAGAATATTTAGGGTTGGTTTGGGATGTTCTAAAAAAGTGTATTTTTTGACTTATTGGCTTATATGGGTTGGGTTTGATGTGATGTGTTAGAGAGGTGATGTGATTTAAATAAGATAATGTGACTTAAATAAGATAGTGACTTTTTGACTTTTTGTATTATTTACGTTATGCCAAACTTGGCCTTAAACTCTTTTTTAATTGAAAATACAAACATAATATTTAAACAAACTGAAAACACAAAGTCTTATAAATTACTAGAGGTGTTCGCGGTTTGGCGGTTCGGTTGCGGCCAAAGGAATCTCAAATCCGCTATCCGTCCGCCAGATTGGCGGATTGGAGAACATCAATCCGCAACCGTCCGCTCGTCATCACGCATCCGTCCAAAATGCGACGGATCGGTTCGATTCGGTCGGTTTTGGCGGATCGGTATATCCACTGCTCACCCCTAGTATGTGCATAATTATTTATAAATTCAATAAGAATTAAATAAGTTTCCTATCACTTAAATTTTTCTTCACTTTTAACTTAGAGTTTATATGTCACTTAAAATTCTAAATGATATTAATTATAATTATTAAATGTGTTTAATTAATTTTTACTTAATATGTTTAATTTTAATTGTTAAATTCGATTATCAAACACCACTTAACACGCATAATGGATGAGCAGCTCGTCTTTGAAATTTTAATCCTGTACCATTTGCATCCAAACCTATCATAAAACGTCAGTCAAATAGTAATTGTTAAGTTCACCTTCTAACTAGTTAATAGTATTATATTTTCAATTATATCATTTTTATAAAATGCCATAAAAGTCTTATTTTTTTTATTTTTTATTTTGATAAATATAAAAGTCTTAAACTTATGTAAGTTTTTTTATAGCATTTATAAAAGGCTATTAGAATTGGAATAAATGTTAAAAAAAATCTTTACGATGCCATTTTATTGCAAAATGCAATAAATGCACCGTGCTTGATGTGATGTGTTAGAGAAGTGATGTGATTTAAATAAAATGATATGACTTAAATAAGATAGTGACTTTTAATTTTTTGTATTATTTAGTAGATGCCAAACTTGGCCAATTTCATTTAATACAACTTTTCAAGTTACAAAGTTCGAAAATGCCATATGGCCAATTCCAATTGTGCTTAACAAAGCAGTGGCGGCCCAAGTATAAGTCCATTAATACCATTCTCTTGGACCCCAAATTGGTAAAGGCCCATTTTGTGTGATGCCCATATAATATGTATATATTTATTGAGTTTTGTTAGTGAGTATCCTAAAGTATTCATTAATAAAATTTAAAATGATTATGCATTTTTTATGCCACACTTTTATAAATAATGTAAAACCATTTCATAATTATAGTAAGTGCTTTTCAGACAACTTGATAAGGCTTGTTTTGTAAATTTCAAGTTTTTTCATTGTCACAAGTATTTTTTTTGAATCAACGAAAAAAGACATGATGATTTTTTTGTCACAAGTTTTAATTAGCCTTTGTTATTTATTTTTTTAAAATTAAAATCATTAGACAATGACAGTATCAAAATAATATTATCTTAATTTTGAAAATTTTCTAAAACATGATGCTTTTTATGATATTGATTTGTTTTTTGAATTAAAAGTCTTAAAATATTTTGTACAAATAAGAGTAAATAAAATATACTAATTGACGTATTAAATTATATTAAAAATATATATATATATATTTTTTTCCAAATTCATGTATTACATACAAAATATTATTAACTATACTTGTAACGATTGCTTTTGTTGAAAATATATTTCAAAATGAAATTTACAAAAACTTGATTACAAAATAATAATAATAATAATAATAATAATAATAATAATAATAAATGTTGTCATAGACTCAAGCAAAAAAATAATGTAATGATATGTAAGACCCTGATATATATAAATATTTAATAACTTTCATATTATATATTGAATGAGTTCACAAATGTATAAACGGTTTAAAACTTAATATAAGCATTTAATAAATTGCATATTTTGATTTTGTTTGTTGATAAATTGAAATCAAGTGGTACCACGGTTTGACTTTTTCAATTTTTTGATTGGTTGTAAAGGAGAATTCAAACTTTAAAACTTTATTCAAATTTTTTTTTAAAAAAATTGAGTTAATTAATGAAAATAGTGTGAAATTGAAATAGTCAATGTATGTTGAGAAAGTCTAGAGTCAAAGATTTGAAGGTCAAATTTATGGATAAAGCTTTTTCTCTGACCGTACCGCTCTCTCCTGATGACCCACTCCACGTGTTGTTTGTAATTACATTTACGAGCTGCTACACGTCTAATGTTCTAAAAATAAAAAATAAATTATATACATTAATTTTGTAATTTTAGTTTTTTTTAAATTTATAATCGAATGTTTTATGCACATCTTAACTAATTCTAAAACCCTCGCAAAAAATTCTTTAATTATAACTTATATTTGATATATTTATGTGTACCAATTTTATTTATAAATCAATTTCCTTAATTTGAACACTTTTGGGAGCACTTGGGCCATGTTTGATTTGATTTTCTTAAACTATTTTTTGATTTTTTTTAAAAAATAAAAATTAGTTTGACAAAACTAAATATTAAAAATATTTTTTTGAATTTGTAAAAGTTTTATGCCCTCCAAGAAGATAAAATTATATAAAAATGATAAGTACTTTTTATTTATTTTTATTTTTTCACGAAAATAATTTTGATTTATTTTATTTTTCTAAAATAAGTTTTTAAAAACCAAACAAAAAATGTTCATGAATACTTTTCCAAATTTAAGTTATCTGAGAATTTCAGTTCAATGCATAAGATTACAATACTGTTAAACAATAATCTACAAATTGTTATATAAGTATCAGTTTTAAGATCTCCTTTAATTGTTTTGGGTTCAATATAAAAATTTGATGATATGCCTTATTTGCAATTAGTAATAGATTGAATGGCCAAATAATTTTTAAATTTTTTATTTTTTATTTTTATAGAGTTGTTGTCTAGTGATCATGACCATCGGCTTTGATGTTGAACCTGAGAAATATATATATATTTTTTAACTTGCAAATTTGACATGTTTTTATTAGCCACTTGCGATACTTGCACTCAATAGATCATACTTATTTTTATTCTTTGGATACTCATAAAATACTTCATTCAAATATTTTTATGCCATTTATTGCTATATTAACCTACAACCCTTCTTGTTATACTAGTTGGATATGATCATTAAAAAAGAAAATTCAATTATTCTTAAATTAATAATGTCCAAGATAATTTTTTTTTTTTTTTAGATATTAAGCAGGTAAAATTGTTGTTCACCTAAAAATTATTTTAATTAAATGATCTTTTAATGTGTTATAAAAGAAAGGGGGAATAGCAATTTAGTGTAAAATTAGAAAAAGAATTACACATAAATAGTAAACTTTATAAATAATAATAATTATAAATTCTAAATTTTTTCATGTATTTATAAAAAAAATTTAAAGCCTATTGGGCTGTAATTTCCCCCAAAAGGAAGATGAATAGAACAATGGCGCTTAAGCTAATCCATTATGTATTCAACAAGCTCTATGTTTATTTTTATTTTATTTTTTTCTGTCAGTCAATAAGAAATTATTTACAAATAGAAAATATATATATATCAATGTCATCTATATGTCCACTTTTTTGACAACTTTTTCGATAATTTTTCAATGCGTATCCTTATTACTAAAAAATCTTAAATCTTGAATCAAATAAAATATGACCTTACCAATTAAATCATAATAATAACCACAATTGATTAATTTTTCACTTACATAACACATTGATATGAAGAAATTTATATATATATATATATAAACCGAATTAAAAAGCACAAGAAAACATATGATTTCTGTCTTTTCATGCTTTGATTCCTCTAATATGTTACATACTTTACGCTAACCTAATTCCTTGTAGCATTATTAGTGGCATCGACTTTGCTGTTGGCATGAGTTATGAGTTGGGTGGCTATTATCATTGTCAAACAAATAATTGAGACTTTTTACTTAATATGTGTGTGTGTTTTTTTTTTAAATTTTTTGTGGCAATCTCACTTGTTTATAGGTGTCACCCGAAAGGCAAATTAAAATTCCTAGATATAATGTATATATTTTCCAATATATGATCAACTGAATTTAGCGGTCCATTGCAAATCATGTTGTATTAGTGTCGGCATGAAGAGGAAAAAATAAAAATCAAGGGCGGCCGATAAGATTATCAGCTCCATTTAAAAGTCCACTTGTTTATCAAAAGACAACAAATTTTATTAAATTAATGTAATAAAGACAAGTACTCATAATAAAAAATAAAAATAAAAAAAAATTAGGAGATGTGGATGAGACTGCATCATCTAACTTTAGAAAATGATATGTGACTGCGCCATCTAGCTTTAATTATAGGTTGAGATTATAATAGTTTGAGGGTGAGAAGATTAAAATGGAGCTTATTGTTATGGTAAAACTCAATTTTTAAATAAGATTACCATTAACTAACATAAAAAAAAGACATGACGTTAATGGAGAAGCATAAATAAATCTAAGCAGTACAACATTGACAGTTTAAAGAAATAAATTTTTTTTTTTTCAACAAAACCGTGTGTTATTATTCATGCTACAGTCGGCTTCATGTCAATGTCTAATATTGATTGGTTAGTATTAAGAATTCACTATAATATTAATTAATCATTATTCTGCATGTTAAATGATTTAGTGCCTGTTTGGTGCAGCTTAAAAGTTACTTATTTCAACTTTCAGCTTAATTTAAACTATTTTGATGTGTTTAGTTTAGCTTATAGCTTATAGCTTATAGTTTTTTGGAAGTCAGAAATTAGCTTATTCTTTGAGTGGGGCAGGAGATGCTTAATTTATAAGTCAGAAATCAGCTTATATTCATAGTTATAAGCTATAAGCTGTTTAGATATAAGTTATAAGCACTTTCCCACAACTCTACCAAATAGGGCCTCAAAGTACAACACGATTGACATTTTCAAGAAATAATTTTTTTTTTCAACAAAACCGTGTGCTATTATTCATGCTACAGTCGGCTTGAAATCGACTGCCATGTCAACGCCAAATATTGATTGGTTAGTATTAAGAATTCACTATAATATTAATTAAGACATTATTCTGCGTGTCAAATGATTTAAAGATAAACTACCAATTAGTTTTGATTCTCGTCAACTCTTATTAAAAATAAATTTTAATATAATTGTCGCTAAAAATAATTTTTGGGATGATTTTTTACATGTCTCGCTAAAAATTGACAATTAGTGACTATAAAATTAGTGACTTTTTTATGATATTTTTCTAAAATTGTCGCTAAAACTTATAATTAGTGACAATTTATGTGATAATTTTGAAACTGTCATTGAAAATTAATAATTGGCGATGTTTTTTAATAGTGTTTGATGAAAAATGCCATTAATTATCATAGGACCTATTGGATAATAAGTTTATTTATTAAGTTCTATACGTAAGTTCCCATTGATTTAAAATATTGTTAATTTATATATTATTTTTTTTACTTGTTTTCATATATTATTTATGACCCTTGTTTTTTTTTTTTTTTTTTTCCATAAAATAATTTTGAAAAGCAACACTTGCAATATTTTTTGCCCAACAATGGATCCTTTATAAAAATATAATGTGAGTGTTTGAGACATTGCTATTTTAGTTTTTGACTATTTTAGTAGGTTAAAATTTTTATATTTGAGAAGATAGTTAGATTTTTTTGTAATTGGATGTGATGTTAGTAAGAGAAAAAATGAAATGATTATGGATTTGAAGTGACATTTTGTCTTATTAACTAATTTAACCCATTTTATCTTTCTGTAAATTTTAGTCCAAAAAATTCAAAAAGAGCCTTTGCCAAACACCCCAAATATATTGATAATTGTTTATTGAAGAAGGCTTCCCACTAGTCTATTAATTGAATTAAAGGATCCAGTTTAAGATATTATTGTAAACTTATATAGAGTTCATCTCAATAATTGGAAACATCAAAATTTTACCTTGGGCATATACACACCTATCAACATTAGTACATTTTCTTCATTGATCTCTTGATTGCCAATTATGAAGTGCAATGAAATGCAATACAAAGATGATTACTGACATTATTGATATATATCCACATTGCAACCGCATTGCAATTTGCAAACACAAAATGCCAAAAAAAAAGAAGAAGAAGAAGATAGAGAAAAAAAAGATAGAATTCAAGAAAAGAATCTATTCACAATCCCAAACAGCCCTCAAATTTTTATTTTTATTTTTATTTTTTCAATTCTCTTTTAATTGATCAAATTTTCATGAATGTCCCCAGATTTATATGAAAATTTTATAATCGAGTCATGAACTCAGAAGCCATTAACGAACTCAAATCCTCCCATCCACTTTCTCCCCCAATTTCCAACTTAGGCTGAACCACTACCACCGGCTCCACTTTCGCCACCACCTTCTTCCTCCGCCTCTTCTGTGAAGAACCATTCTCTGACGACGATGAACTCGATGACGACGACGATCGATCTGCCGATGACCTTTTTGCTGTAACCCGCACCGGCTCCGGCTCACCCGAATTAATCCGGAGCGGAAAATTCAGAAGAGCACGTGACCCGCGCATGCGATACGCCGCAATGTCATAGGCCACGGCGGCGTCCTCCGCCGTCTCATAGGTCCCTAGCCAAACCCTAGCCCCATTCTTCGCCGGATCCCTAATCTCCGCCGCGTACTTCCCCCAAGGCCGCCTCCTCACTCCCCTGTACTGCTTCCCCTGTGGCGCAACAGATTCCGACAATTTACCCATTTCGGTAGCAGCTGCGGTGGTGGTCGCCACCGCCGGAGTTGGAAGCCTGCCAATGTCCTCTGAATGGTTCTCCTTCAGGAGCAGCTTTCCGCAGTACTCTGCGGAGGAGTTTTTGCCGGAGTTCATCGCCGGAGCTTCAAACTCACCCAGCAAGTGACGACGTATCGATTCCAGCAGAGCGCAATCCGCATCGAAATCACCTTCTCTGTACATGATCGTATCAGAATCAAACACAACTAATACTATGTATATAGAATAGAATTACAAATGTAATAGTTTGTATGTATAGAGTTTGAGTTGAGTGAGTGTGTAATAGGAGAGGATATATGGGGAAGAAGATGAGTGGGAAGTTTATATAGGGGTTGATGGGTTGGTTTTGGGAAAATTGGTTCGTGAACTTCGTTTACAGTTTTGGATTTTTATTTCCCAATTGGGAATTCTTTAAACTGTTTTTTCTGGATTTAGCTTTACTTTTTTTTATCGTTTCTTGGAAAGTTCTTCTGCAACGTGAGAGAGGAATCAACTTCGAAGGGAAGGAGAGTTTTATGTCACGTGTGTAATTTTGGGGGCTTGGATAGGGACCAACTATCCATCAAGTTGTCACCTCGTCAATGTTCTTACTCCTCGCTTCCAACTTGGGGTTTATATTAGGGACCGTTTGTCTCCAGTTCACAAAGTAAATTCAATGGTTTTATTAAGTTTATGAAATTTATTATAGATTTTATTTTGATATTTTCAATTTGTTTAATATGTAAAACTCCTTAAATATTTTATTTTTATAAAAAATTACGTAGATCGAATATCGATAATTACTTGATCAGATCAAATTTTTGTCAACAAATTATTTTAAAAATTATATTTACCGTTGACAGAAATCTAACCTGATCAAATAGTTATCGATATCCTATCAACGTGGTTTTTACAAAAAAAAAATACTCAATGAGTTTTACACATTGAACGATTAGGATCATCGAAACGGAACCCATAATAGGTCCCACCGGCCCAACAGCACGCTCCAGTTCGATCATGAACTGGAGAGAAGGTTGGCCCCTTTTTTTTTAACGGTGTATTTGATGGGAAGATTTGGAAAGAAATTTGAAAAGAAAAATAAAAAAGATGTGTGAAATTAGATAAAATATAAATATATTTTATTCATATTTCACCTATCTTTTTCCTTTCTCTTTTCAAATCCTTCAACCAAGTACAACATAAGAGTATTTTTAATTATTTATTTTTTGAATTTATTCAATAATTTTGATTAAAAACATGATTTAATATAGCTCCCTCGAATAGTTGAAATTAAAATTTTTAATTATTTTTTAAAATAAAAATACTAAACCTATGCTAATTATGGTGCCCAAAAAAAATCATATGAAATTCTTTATCTCTCAACAATTTCATCAAATTTAAGTAAAAAAAATTGTTTGAAATTTGATGGAAGATTTGATTCATTTTTTGTTTGATGAAAATTTGAGTTGATAGAAGTTTGATTAAAATATTAAATCTCATATTCACCAAAATTTTCATGAAATTTAGATTTGATAAAGGATTTAGTTAAGGATTGGAGATACTCTAATTGTAGCATTTAAGATTGTTAAGCCATGTGTGACAAATCAAAAATATTATGCAGATTATAAAATGAACAATGTTCAAAATATATCTGATGCTAGTGTCAAATTCAGTTACATCAAAGTTTACGTTTAAAATAAATTTTAACCAATCAATAAACTTTTGCGATTTATTATGTATTTTTGTTTTATATTTCTAATATTATTGAAATAAAATAATTCATTAAAAATTAAGGGCTTAGACCATCTCCAACGGTGTATCAGAGTTGATATCAAATTTGAATTTTGATGAAAAATGCACTGTTCACTCCTCCAACGGTTCATCAAACGCTTCATCAAATCGACAATTCATCAAACGCTTCATCAAATCGACGACAGAATACTGATTTCACCAAAATACTGTTCCTGACCGTTGGAAAGAGGAGCCGGTTGACCAACCGGTCAACCAGTGAAAGGTTCAAAGAGTTCAAGGAAAATCAGTTCAAACCGTAAAAAAAAAAAAAAAAAAAATTTTTTTTTGCCTAACCGGTTGACCGGCCGGTCGACCATCCGGTCGACCCGGAAAAAGTTCAAAAAGTTCAAAAAAAAGTTCAGAAAATTCAAAAAAAAAAAAAAAAAATTTTTTTTTGGCCTAGCCGGTCAACCGGCCGGTCGACCACCCGGTTGTCCCGGATGAAAATTTGATGAAAATTAAGGGTTGGAGCGCTCAGTATCAGATTTGGTGAAAAGGCAGTTTTTCGACTCAAATTTGGTGAAAAAAGAAGTGAAGCGTTGGAGATGCTCTTATATATGTTACCACATACAAATTACATTAGTGATCTTTACTTTTTATGTTTATCAAATTAGTTTTTTTTTTTGAATTTTGAATTTTGAATTTTTCAAAAAATTTATTTTGAAAATTAAACACAATTTTCTTTTTTCTAAAATAATATTGATGACTTTTGTTGAAATTATAAATCAAAGCGATGAGGCAATTTTCGAACCCCTCATTTTGCATGAAATTTCTATTCTAACAGTAATATTTTGTATTCACCCAAAAAACAGTAATATTTTGACATACTTAAGGGTGCAAACGAGCCGAGCCGAGCCGAGCTTTGCTGGGCTCGAGCTCGGCTCGTTAAGCTATTGAGCTCGTTTATTGAGCTCGAGCTCGGCTCGATAAAGGACTGGGCTCGAGCTCGGCTCGGCTCGTTAATTTTTGTCGAACTCGAGCTCGGCTCGGCTCGGCTCGATAATTTTTTTTTATATTATTTATATTATTTAAATATAAATTTTTAAATAAAAAATATTATTTATATTATTTAATATATAAAAAATGCATTTATATTATTATTTATATATATATATTTATATATTTTTAATATATAAATAATGTATTTATATATATTTATATATTATTTAATATATAAATAATATATTTATTATATAATTTAATTATAGATAAACGAGCCGAGCCTACCGAGCCGAACACAGTCGAGCTCGAGCTCGGCTCGTTAACGAAACGAGCCCAATAATCGAGCTCGAGCTCGGCTCGTTTAGTAAACGAGCCGAGCCGAGTCGAGCCCTTACCGAGCCGAGCCGAGCTTGTTCACGAACAGCTCAGTTCATTTGCAGCCCTAGACATACTATAATAGATAGGAAATTGTGGTTTGATAGCCGCGGTAGTATGTTTTCGCCTTTGCTAATGGAGGAGTAATGGTGTGGTAGGGGATGGTCGTGGTCGAGAAAAGGTGATTGGTGATTTTATTTCTGTAAAGAAGGACGAAAAATGTAATATTACTCTATCCGTTAACTTAATCATTAATGTAATGGAAGTTGAAGTAATTATGATAAAATTATAAAATTTATTTTGCTTTTTTTTCTCTCTAAATAATAAGGAAAGTAACACTTTATTTGGATCGTGAGATGAGATGAGAAAAGAAATAATTGTGATTTTTCATAGAAAAAAAAAGAAATAATTGTAATTTTTCACAGAAAAGAAAAAAAATGATTATGATTTTTTACCATTATGTTTGAATAAATAAAAGAGAAGAGAATGAGGTTTCTCGCCTATTTTATTTGGAATGAATAAAAAGGGAACAAAAAAAGTGTTGTATTTTATTTTACTGACCTTTCATATTAATAAAACTATATTTTTTCGTAAGGATAATTTTAATATTTTAAATTTTTTTATTGAATCCAATTCTTTTCTCACTAAATCAAACCACTTTTGATAAGAAACAAAACATAGGTTTGATGAGAATTATTTTCTCACCATCTCGTATCATTTTTAATCTACTTAACCTGTAAGACTAAATTTAATTATTTAATCATTATGATAACCCACATGATATGGCAATATTAATTATAGATTTAATAAGATTATAATTTCATATCTTGAACTACAAATTGTTATCTTATTGGTCAATAGATGGAGTAGTTTCCAAATCTCCTACTTTGATGGCAAGTGCAGTTATAATTGTATTAGGAAATTGGTCCTCTCTCCCAACCTATAAAAGTATATTTGAATTACTCATCAATTATTCTGAATATAACGTATTCTAAAGAGGGTCAAGAGAAAAATATTTTTTCACTAATATTGATATTAGGTTTATATTCAATCAATTATGGATCACTTGAATGTTTCGTATAATTGATTTGTGTATATTATTTATTTTTTACATTATGTTATTATTTGTAAAAATCATCATAGTTCACGATTTTAAATTATGAAAGTTATTATATACATAACACCATAAATTTTTGGGGTATTTTTTTTCAGGTCCTTGGTATTATGATTTTAGAGCATAAAGGACACCAAATATTTTCATAATGTCTAAGGTCCATCAATAATATTTTCATAATGTCTAAGGTCCCTCAACCTTGATCCAGAGAAATTTCAGTCCAGAGAAATTTCGGTTCAGAGAAAATTGGTCCAGAGAAATTTCAGTCCAGAGAAAATTGGTCAGAGAAATTCTGGCCCAGAGAAATTTCTCTGGACCAAATTTCTCTGGATGATTTTCTTTACTTTTCTTCTCAAAACTGATCTAAGAATTAAAAAGCGTGAAATAGGTGTTTCTCTGGACTTTTCCCACTGTAAATTTCCCACGGTAGAGAGAGATGTGCTTCTGGTAGTATTTGAGAAGCTAATCACTAATCCAAAGTTCCAAACACAAATACCTCATTTCTTGGAGAATAGGCAAAATATGTCTTCTATTACCTTAGTAGCTGAGAAAGAGAATGCTGGAAAGGAATTTAAATTGGAGAACCAAAAATTCACAAAACTGTTCGAACCACAGAAACATGCAGTTCTTCCCAGATCAGGTTGATTTGTCTTTTGGATCCTCCTCTCCAATCAGATCTTTGTAAGTAACAGGTACCCTCATTCTATCATGAACAAATGCATGTTTCCTCTCAGCATCGGACTGCTCAAGTTGGTTTTGCACATGAGCTTTCGGCCGCTTGCTCTCAACAACAAGTTACAAAATTCTCTGGTTTGGTTGGACTGAATTTTCTCTGGATTGTTGGACTGAATTTTCTCTGGGTTGAACCGAGAGAAATTTGAATTTTCTCTGGGTTGGATGTGTATATAAGAACTAGTTTGTGAATTTTCTCTGGGTTGATTTGGTTTTGGAGCTCAAATCAATGGTACGAATCAGAGAAAATCTGCTATGAGTTCGGTGAATTGGTGATGAAAGGGTAAGAGTTTCTGCAGGTTTTGTTTTGTTCTTCAGCTTCTGTTTTGTTCTTCACTTTCTGGATGGATTGGAGTGTCAGCTGCTTCTGTAAACCAGCACCTCTAGAATGTGCCAATTTTCAAGCAGCCAATAGTTCTTTATCTAGTTTTGCATTCTGTAGAGAGAGCTTTGTGACTTCACCAGCCAAATTCTTCAACTCAATGGCAGTAGCAGAGGCCAGTTCCTTTGCATAAGAAGCTTCTTCAGACAATTTTTTATTCTGTACATGTAAACCACTGTTCTCCTCTAAAATATGAACATGTTCTAACATTAGTTTCTCATTCTCAATTTCCTGCACAAAGAAACAAAACCATCTATGTAAGGTCCATTATGCAAAAAAAAGTATAAAACCCACATCAGTTCATCCCGAAGTTAGAGAAATTCCAAAGTCAGAGAAATTCAAAATTTCTCTGGAGATAAATCCAGAGAAATTCTGAAATCCAGAGAAATTTATCTGGACCAATTTTCTCTGGATTTAATTTCTTAGATATAGCAACAGATGATGTTAAATTTGTGGATCTTCCTTGTCCATCATCAGTACAATTGGTGCATTCTGCCAAGAAGCATTCAGACATCTTTCATCAGCTTCACCACAAAGAAACCAGGTTCACTAATTCTATATGTTTTAATATATTTCTCCTAATCACCAAACAGCATATTATACATAGCATACTTTTAACGAAAACATGAATTTGCTTCTATGCACACTGGGGGAAGATTACTTATCTAACAATTTAACAAGAAGCTCACTAACATAGTACAAATCTACTATAGATTTAGTTCCTCCTTTCTATATATACGTTGAAGCTCACGAGTTGCTGCTTGAAATGATTCTGAAACAGGGAAATATGAAGAGAAAAAAGTGAGGTTAAACCAGCATTAGAAAGTTGAGAGAGTACTTAAATTTAACGAATGCCAAAATGGAAAAAAGATAACAAAAACATTATTTCAGCCAAAGAACTTCTCACCTTTCCAAGTGCGGAAGGACTTTTGATTGATTGGCGAACCAGTTACAGTTTGAATTGCATCGAACAACTGACTCTCTGGGGTGTTCCTCAACTCTTGGACTATCTGATAAATAGTCTTCCCACTTTTCAAAGTATATGTGATTGTTTGGGTGTTTTGTTTTGCAACCAGCATGTTGCTCAAATTCATAAGCATTTAAAGAACCGTAAGACGAAGCTCACTGAACTGGTATTCCAGTTATGAGAACAAAGGTAGACAGGGGTCCAACACTGTCCCCACTGAGCTTGATCGGCGACGGCTGAGCTTGATCGGCGATGACGGAGCAATCGGGGGTTGCGGATCCGGACGGCGCGGAGATCTGCGACAGTGGCAGAGCGGAGGGAGGAGTCGGAATGGTTCGCGTTCTCATCACCAACCTGCTCCAGGTCCGCCGCGCTTCCGGCTCTCTGCGTGTGCGTGTATCTGGACAGGTGAGAATGGAGAAGTTTAGAGAGAGAGAGGGAGATGAGTTTTGATCGGGTAAGGTCAAATTTCTTTAGGGATCTTAGACATCAAAAAATAATTATGTGGATCTCTTCCATTATGAAAAATAGGAGGGGGACCCTAGACCGATTTTCCCTAAATTTTTTACATAACCATCCAAATAAATAAAAAAAATTCCTACTCTTATTATTTTTTTTAATTTTCTCACCAAACACTTCCATCCAAAAAAGTCCAAGTGTAATTACCCTTTACAAAAATAAAGAAGAGGCTTTGAGGATGCTAGCGGACTTGGAGGCAGTATTTTGGAGAGGTTTTGCGGATGCTAGCGCACTTGGGATATCTTTCTAATTAACATATATCAAAACTATAATTTAGAAAATGATGTGTGACTGCATCAATTATTAGTCTGAGATTAAAATAGTTAAGGTGACTAAGGCCAAGTTTGGCATCTACTAAATAATACAAAAAGTCAAAAAGTCACTATCCTATTTAAGTCACATCATTTTATTTAAATCATATCACCTCTCTAACACATCACATCAAACCCAACCCAAACTTAACCCATATAAGTCAATAAGTCAAAAAGTGCACTTTTTTAGAACATTCCAAACCAACCCTAAATTAAAGATAGTGTAGTGGTAAAACTCCATTATTAAATAAGATTATGATATAGTTAACATAAAAAGATATGGGGTTGATTGATAAAGAAGCATGCTAGTTTTGTCCATGAATACGTAAATTGAGCAGCACAGTATATAGCAACATAACGTAGCATTGAAAATTTTGCGGTAAAAAATCAAGAATTACAATTCAAGAGTAGGACTAATAATATTTACAAAATATGGGAATTTAAGTCATTGTGTGATGGGGTGCGAGTCAAATATTCATTTATGTTTGTGTATTTTTTTTTTTTTTGCCTCACTATTTCGTAAGTCTCCCTAAATTAAAAAGCTAGTATTATTCAAGGCAAGTATGTTTGGAGTTGTGTAGTATTAACTGGTCAAATGATATAGATTTAATTTTAGATAAATTACATCTAGGCCTTATAAATATAATTTTTATTTTTCTTGTCACTCATTAAAACTTATTCTAGTCTACATCCGGAAAAAAAGGAAATAGGATCATCCCAGCATACCCTATATAGAAATTGAGCTCACTGAGCATACAATTGTGGAGTTTGGGGATGCTGCTGCGCGGGGTGTGCAGCAGCATCTGCTGTGCGTAGAAATGGGCCTATTTCGGGGTTTATTTTGATAATTCGAATCGTTCACATTTTAGAATACATCAAGTAGAATATGCCTGCAAAAAATTAAGTTAATTGGATATCATTTACCTATTCATCCACTCACATTTGTATTCATTTTAATACTTTAAATCACAATTATTATTTATTTTTGTAGATAGAAATGTGAGTGAATGAATGGGTAAACGATATCCGATTAACTTGATTTTTTGCAGGCGTGTTCTACTTGATGTATTCTAAAATGTGAACGGTTCGGATTATCAAAATGGGCCCAGAAATGGGCCCATTTTCGCCGCACAGCAGATGCTGCTGCACACCCCCGCGCAGCAGCGTCCCCAAGATATTCGATTAACTTGATTTTTTGCAGGCGTATTCTACTTGATGTATTCTAAAATGTGAACGGTTTGGATTATCAAAATAGGTCTCGAAATGGGCCCATTTCTGCGCACAGCAGATGCTGCTGCACACCCCGCGCAGCAGCGTCCCCAAACATGTGGAGTTTGGGGACGCTGCTGCGCGGGGTGTGCAGCAGCATCTGCTGTGCGCAGAAATGGGCCCATTTTGGGACCTATTTTGATAATCCAAACCGTTCACATTTTAGAATACATCAAGTAGAATATGCCTGCAAAAAATCAAGTTAATTGAATATTGTTTACCTATTCATCCACTCACATTTGTATTTATTTTAATACTTTAAATCACAATTATTATTTATTTTTGTAGATAGAAATGTGAGTGGATGAATGGGTAAACGATATCCGATTAACTTGATTTTTTGCAGGCGTATTCTACTTGATGTATTCTAAAATGTGAACGGTTCGGATTATCAAAATAAACCCCAAAATGGGCCTATTTCCGCTGCACAGCAGATGCTGCTGCGCACCCCATGCAGCAGCGTCCCCAAATCCACAATTGTGATACGATAAATAAAATTGGGTAAGTTATTACACTTTATTCTTTTATGTTTAATTATTTTTTTATTTTGATTCTTAATTTTTTTTTTTTTTTTTTTTTTTTTTCAGTTTGGCTCTTGATGTTTCAAATTTTTTTTCAGTTTACTTCTAAAACTAATTTTTGTTCAAAATTAAACAGAAAACGCCATAATAACTGTCACATAACATAAAAAAATATATTATTACATTGAAATTTAAGTTTATGTTGGAGATGCGAGTTATATATAATAAAAAAAAAAATTATGTCACATGATTGTTAATATGTCATTTTTCGTCTGTTTTTAATAGAAATTTGTTGTAGAAGTAAATTGGGACAAATTTGAAATATGAAGAGCCAAAATAGAAAAGAAAAAAATAATAATTTAAGGGCTAAAGTGAAAAGTGGTCAAATATAAGGAGGCAAAGTGTAATTTACCCAAATAAAATTACTGTTCACTTGTATAAGATAATCATCCTTCTATAAAATTTAAGGAAAAATTACAAATATACTTTCTGAGATTTATTTAAAATACGAATTGTCTCCTATGGCTTGAAAAATTACAAGTACCCCTTGAATTTTTTATTTAACAGAATTAACTTAGAAAATAAAATGATTAACTGTTCTCCTACACAATAACAAAATTACTTAAATTATTAATTGAAATAAGTTTCTAACATTATTAAAAATTATTATTATCTTGATAATTTATTAATAAAATTGTCATTTGTTCTGAAATTAGAAATTTCCAGGGATGTGATTTTCAGAATCACAGAGAGTAATTTGTATTTTAATCAAACATCAAGGGTTGTACTTGTAATTTACCCATAATAAAATAAATACTTAAGAATATAATCATTTGGAAAATGATAAATAACCCCATTTTCTAAACATACCTTTTAGATTAAGATGTGTTAATAAGATGATTAATTGATGATTAGAGAAGATACGAAAAAAAATATTGTCTTAAATATTTTAATTAATTGCTACATTTTTAAATTTAAAAAATAAATTTAATTTTTGTACTTGAATAATAATATTTAAATCCTTTCACTCCATCATAAATCAAACGGAATTGTAAAGAAAGTAATGAAAAGATAAAATGATAAGATATGTCGCGTTTGCAAGAGGCTGAAAAGATCATTCATTTTCATGAGATGAACAAATGTTTTCCATAAGAACAAAAAAAGAAAAAAAAAATATATATATATATATATATTCTGATCCAAGAGAAGAATCAATTAAACAACAAAAATCATATATGCACAATCCCAAACAGACATTAGTCAGAACTCAGAAGCCATGAACGAAATGGAATAATTAGGGCCAAATTGTATTTGTATTAATCAGTTTGGGACAGTTGATATTTAGAAAAAATTTTATACTGAATTGCTAATGTTGGTTCCACTCTATTGAGAATCGATATAGATTAATTTTTTTTACTAAACCACACCAAATCACACCAATTCAAATAATTCGGTTCAGTACAGTGTAACTAGTTTAGGGCCTTTTAAATTTGAGTTACTTTTTAAATTTATAGTATAGTAAATAATTAAATAAAAATATTGAAGTAGAATTAGAAATAAAATATAATCTGAAAATTAAAGTTTTGAAACCAAATAAAAAACTAAGTTTAAAACTATCATCCCATAAGATTAAATCACAAGTCCATCAAGTAGAATTAAAACGACATGAACATTTGGTATAGCTATATAAGCATAATAGTAACAAAACTTAACTAAAACACATATAATAATTTATCACATTGCTAATATTTATTATCAAACTTGAAATACTTATAAAAAAAAATGAATAACTAAGTGAATTAATTGAACTTTATACTTAACAGACTATATATTTTATATATATTACGTTTAATATGGAAAACTTTCAGTCTGTTTTGATTGAATTTGATGCATAAAATAATTAAACTAGTATCGAATCAAAAATAAAAGGAAAAAATTAATTTTAAAAATTACATACACAGAATCATATTAAAAAACGGATCAAATAGGACCGATTTGGTTTGGTTCTGCGCCACCGATTTTGTCCATTTTTTTGATTTTTTTTACCTCTCTAATCTCCAATCCACGCTCTCCTCCTACTTCCTCCAACTTAGGAACCGCCACCACCGGCTCCTCTTTCGCAACCACCTTCTTCCTTCTCCTCTTCCCAGAACATCCATTCTCCGATGACGGCAACGAACTCGCGGGGGACGATGAAGATCGATCTGCCGATGACCTTTTTCCTGTAACCCGTACCGGCTCCGGCTCACCCGAATTAATCCGGAGCGGAAAATTCAGAAGCGCACGTGACCCGCGCATCCTATACGCCGCAATGTCATATGCCACGGCGGCGTCCTTCGCCGTCTCATACGTCCCCAGCCAAACCCTGGCCCCATTCTTCGCCGGATCCCTAATCTCCGCCGCGTACTTCCCCCACGGCCGCGTCCTCACTCCCCTGTATTGCCTCCCCTTCGACTCCACCGCCGCCGTCACAGGTGGCTCAACAGATTTCGAAAAGTTACTCATTTCGGTAGCAGCTGCGGTGGTGGACGCCAGAAGCCTGCCGATGTTCTCCGAATGGTTCTCCTTCAGAGGCAGCTCTCCCGAGTTTTGGACCAGACAAGGGAACAAGTTGTTAACCCAACAGTACTCTACGGGGTTATTGCCGGAGTTCATCGCCGGAGCTTCAAACTCTCCCAGCAAGTCACGATGTATCGAGCACAGCAGAGCGAAATTGGCATTGAAATCACCTTCTGCGTACATGATCGTATCAAAAACAAACACAAGTATTATTTATAGAATTAGAAGTGTAATCGTTTGTGTAGAGATTGAGTTGTGTGCGTAAAGGATAAGAGAGAGAGATAGAGATAGAGACAGTGAGCTGATATTTGGGAGAGAAGATGCGTGGGAAATTTATATAGGGTTGATGGGTTGGGTTTGGGAAAGTTGGTTCATGAACTTGGTTTTGATTTTTGGATTTTTATTTCCCAATTGGGAATTCTTTAATTGTTTTTCTGGATTTAGCTTTACTTTTGTTTTTTCAACGCAAAAAGATGAGATTACAAGTAAGGAGACTAGTATTAAAGAGGAAACGAAAGACATTGTTTAGCATAGGCATTAGCTACCCAATGGGCTATCCTATTTGTAGATCTTGTGTAGACCATGAGAAAGTCCAAGACCAGCTGCGGCCAAACTGATGAACATCCGATACAACCGCCATAGTCTCCCATGCTAAACTATGTCTTTACTCTTTTTTTTCTAGTTTCTTGGAAAGTTCTTCTGCAATGTTAGAGGATGAGACTCATCAATTGAGTTCTTTAAAAAATATTTAATTTAATTTGATGTTAGTTATAATATATATGTTATATTATATGTGACTTTTAAAAACTCAATAAAATATTAAATTCTGTTTGTTGCGGGAGTACAAGGGATATCACTACCACTACAACAAATTGTATTTTTGATGATTAAATTTAGTGATTAAAAAAAATTTAGTTGTCAAAAATTATGAAATTAGCGAATAAAAATTATATTAGTCGGCAAAAGTATAATATTTAGTGATTAATTTTGTTTAGTCGGGATATATTGATTATTGGCGACTTAAAAAAAAATTTCAGTCTCTAAAAATGTCACAATTGACAACTAAAAAAGTTATTAGTCACTGTATAGTTAGTTTTGGCTACTAAAATTATCTAGTCGTCGAATGAAAATCAAAATTTTACTTTTTATCTTTGGCGACTAAAAGTTTGGTCGCCAAAAAGTTATTTTCAGTGACTGACAAATATTTTAGTCGTTGTATAATTAGTTTTGACTATTAAAATTATTTAGTCGCCAAATGAAAAACGTTTTATCTTTGGCAACTAAAAGTTTGGTCGTCAATTTATTTTCAACGACTAAAAAGATATTTTAGTCGCTGTATAATCAGTTTTGACTACTAAAATTATTTAGACGCCAAATGAAAAACTTTTTTATCTTTTGGACGCCAAAAATGTATTTTCACTAAGTAAAAAATATTTTAGTCAATGTATAATTAGTTTTGGCTACAAAAACTATTTAGTCGCCGAATAAAAACAAAAATTTACTTTTTATCTTTGGCGACCAAACAAAAATTTATTTTCAGCGACTAAAAAATATTTTAGCCGCTGTATAGTTAGTTCTGGCTACTAAAATTATTTAGTCGCCAAATGAAAAATAAAAATTTACTTTTTATCTTCAGCGACTTAAAGTTTGGTGGCCAAAAATTTTTTTCAGTGACTAAAAAAAAATTTCATCATCAAAGAACTAAAATATTTAGAGGGAGACATTTCAAATTTTGGAGGGATTTATAAAATTAATTGGCAACCAAAATGTTTAGTCACCAAATAACTAAAATAATTATTGCTATTAAATTTCGGAGACCAAACTTTTGGTCGGCATATTTTTATATTGTCACCAAAAAAAAAAAAAAAAAATCTAGTCGTCATATACCAATTTTTACCTACTAAAAAATTTAGTTGCCAAATATTAATGAAACTTTTTTACTTTTAATCTTTGCCGACCAAAAATGTGGCCGGCAAATACTTATTTTTAGTGACCAAAAACAGTTAGTTGGCAATAAAACTAAAAAATTTCATAAAACACATAGATTTATTCTTTGGTGGGAATACTTTTACATTACCGCTCACTTTATTAATTATGATTTATTTTTATTTATTTTTCATATTTTTCTCTGTCTTACGTAACCCAAACAAGTTCAATCTCTTGCTCTCTCTGTCTCTCATGGACTCACCATCGCTGATTCACCGTTCATAGTCACTGTCGGTCTTCCAGTGTCAGTCTTCCACTGTCGCTCACCGTCGATCTTCTACCATCAATCTTCCACCGTCGAATATCATTACATCGCCACCGCCGCTCACATCGCATCGCTTCAACATTGACATTTTTCTTTTCCTCTATCTATTTCTCTTCTTCTCTTTATCTTTGTCCCTCTCTCTCTATGTTGCTCTGTTTCCCCATTTCCCTCTAGCTCTAGTGTATATATATTTATGTATCTAGAAGGGGAAAAAAAAAGAGGAGTTGTTCCATGTGTACATATCTGTTAAACAGATTTGGGAAATTAAATAAATTCAATTTTCAATTCTTTGTTAGAAATCAGAATAACTTTCCATGTGTATATGTATGTATCTGTTTGCAGCATCTATGAGATTTGTAAAATAAATAGTGTTCTATTTGCAGTATCTTGAACATGATTATTGTACGGGGAGCAAATATTCATCGCTGCCCGTATTTCTTGTGTCCAAACTTCACTTCACTTCACTTCGAATAACCTGAGAACACAATGACAGTGAGCTATCTAGCGGGTGTGCTGCCGTAAAACCCCTCCGACGGTGAAGTTGGCACCCTTAGAGAGGAGGAGAAAGAGAGAGAGAGAGAGAGAGAGAGAGAGAGGAGACAAAGTGGTAGGTGAGCTCTGATCACCAGATTTTTTTGACCTTTGTATGGAGGCGCAACATCGTTTATATAGTTTTTATGCGCGATTCTGCGTCCATTCCCCTCTAGACACGTGGACCTACTCTCCTCTTACGTCCCCCTTACGTATTAGCGCTAATATAGCTAAACACCAAATGACAAAACCGCCAAATAGTATTGACGTGTACAGACAGCGGAATCTTCTTCCCGTAGTCCTGTCATGCCTCGTAATACCTCCCACTAAGATATGCTTAGTGCGACGCCACGCCATCACCTTATAACCGTGTTACTTGTTCGGTCCCCTCGGTAATTCTTGATCGTGGGCTCAACCGAGCTCCATAGTCATGACCGAGCTTCAACCCGGTCGAACCTGATCTTTCGAGAACTAATCCTGTCTAACTTAACTGAGCGCACATCTCCGCCAGGCTGGCAGTCCAAAGTTGTCCCAACTTGACCGAACTAAGCCCATGGTCCAGTGCGCATCCAACGTCTGACCGAGCAAGGACCCTTACTCTAGTCCAAATTAGCTCGGCCCATTGTTAGGTCATAAACCTCCCTCTCAATTGCCTCTTAATTTCGTCCACGCTAGTGTGACCGGGATTACATTCAGTGACCGAAGTCGAACCGGTTCTTGCTTGGCAGCCGAGGTTGAAATCCCAGGGAGGCCCCATCCCGGCCAATGCTTCTGTGAAAGGGGACAAGGAACATCTCATTGCCTTTGATCTTTCCAAATCCCTGCTTCTGCCAAGAGACATGATAGAGACCGAGCACGTTCTGGACACCCGGCTTGTCAAGTCCGCAGTGAAATCGATGACGAGGGTAAGAGCTTCGAATTTTAAAATCTTCCAAACTGTCTGCCTAGTTTGTTTTTTGCTTGATCTACCCTTCTTCTGGTTTCCTGCAATCTATTCAGAAGACTCATCTTGTCATGGACCGCATTGTCAGCTTGCGGCAAAAAGTAACTGAGCTGAACGCTTCTAGGAAGAATGTCTCGGCCGAGTTAGGCTGAACTAAGGCTTCGTTGGAAATCGTGAATGCTAATAATGTGAGGCTACTTGGTCAGTTTAGAAGGGCCGAGCAAGAGAGAGATGCCTTGAAAGCCGAGCTTGAGGAGATGAAAAAGGCAAAGGACAAGGCGGCGGATAAGGCCAACAATCTCGGTTTCAAAGAAGCCGATAAGAGCTACACAAAGCAAGTCAAAGCCACTAAGGACATCTTCTTCAAGTCCAGTTGGAAGGCAGCTTGCGAGAAGCTCGGTTAAGGACCCGAGATCGAGGTGTTCACCTCTCTACCCCTCGCCTTTCTACTAGGCTACATGGTGCCTTATGCCAACGACGTCTTTAATTCTTTGCAAGAGGAGGTAGAGGCGGAGGCCAAAGTCGAGGAAGAGGGCGGTCAAGACAAAATTGACCAAAGGGAGCGCGGCGATGCAACCGCCGTAGTTGACCTAGAGGCCACCGCCGGGGACGAGGATGTATTTGCCGAACTTTCTCCTCTAGTCTAGTCTATTTATTTTCTATCTTTCTGGGTTGAACTTTTGTAACTGGGCTGCTAGCCCTAACTCTTGTACTTTGCAACCTCAATCAATGAAATTTTTTTACAACTTTAGTCTCTTGCAATTACATTGTGTTTTTTCTTTACAACCATGCAATATTCTTGAACAATGCATCTATTCATTTTACCGGGTAGAGATCTCGGCCATAAATCATAAGTTGAACAAGAAATTTCCTCTTTAGCCTGGAAAAACACCTCGGCTACAACCTGGAGTCAAACTGGTCATTAACTCCTTTAGCCAGGCAAAATACCTTGGCTATGAACTTGGAGTAGAAGAAGTTATCGATTCGTTTGGCCAAGTAAAACACCATGGCTAAGAATTTGAAGTTGAACAAGTCATCAACTCTTTCAGCTGGATAAAACATCTCAGCTATACACTTGGAGTTGGTCATAACTCCTTTAGCAGAGTAAAACATCTCGGCTAAAACTTGAAATTGAACAAGTCATCAACCCATTTAGCCGGCAAAACACCTTGGCTAAAGATTTGGAGTTAAACAAGTCATCAACTCTTTTGGCCGGATAAGACATCTCAGCTTAACACTAGAGTGTAACAAGTCATCAACCCCTTTAACCGGGCAAAACATCTCAACTAAAGATTTGGAGTTGAACAAGTCATCAACTCTTTTGGCTGGACAATACGTCTCGACTTAACGCTGGAGTTGAATAAGTCATCAACTCTTTTAGCCTGGTAAAATCACCTCAACTGAGAGACAACTGCCTTTTACTCAGTTCAAACAATTAATCATGAAAAAATTTCCAAGTACAGTAATTTGATTCATTTCCACATCTAAAAGAATTTCATTGAAAAATGGAGGGGTATGTCTGCTTTCTACAAAAATTACAATAGAAGTGCAAACTAAAAGTAATACAATTTTAAGTTGGCTGCATTCCATGGCCGTGGTATGACTTGGCCATCCAAATCTTCTAGACGATATGCCACTTTGCCTGCTAAACCAATTATCTTGTAAAGTCCTTCCCAATTTCCCTTAGCTTCCCTTCGCCAGGTACCAGAGTGTTGCCCATCACCTTTCGCAGAACCTAATCCCCAACTTTGAACTGTCTAGGGTGAACCCTCTTGTTATACTTCTTAGACAGTTCTTGCTGGTACGTCACGACATGGACCAGGGCCCTTTCTCTGCGTTCTTTAGCGAGGTCTAATTCAAGGATGATGGCTTCAGCGTTCAAATCTGGCTCAAAATTTTCATTATGGATGGTAGGCATACCAATCTCCAATGGGATGACCGCCTCCATATCGTATGCCAATGCGAAAGGCATCTCCCCAGTTAAGCATCTCAGCGTCATTCAGTAGGCCCAGAGGACATTTGGAAGTTCCTCGGTCCAGTTGCCTTTGGCTTTCTTTAGCTTTTTCTTCAGTCCGTCTAGAATAGTTTTGTTTGAAGCTTCGGCTTGGCCGTTTGACTAAGGATAGACCGGTGTTGAATTGTAAAACTCTATTTTTAGCTCCTTACAGAATTCTCTGAACAACCTTCAATCAAATTAGGTGCCATTGTTGGAGATCAAAGCTTTGGAGACTCCAAACCGTGTTATCACACTCTGCCAGATGAATTTCTTCATGTCCTTTTCTTTGATTGTTGCCAGGGGCTCAGCTTTGACCCACTTAGTGAAGTAATCTATCGCCGCTATAAAGAATTTACAGTTACCTGGTGCGGTTGGAAGTGGGCCTACTATGTCAAGGCCCTACATTGCGAATGACCAAGGACTCGTGAGAGGAAGTAGCTTTTCGGAAGGTTGATGAATTTGGTGGGCAAATTTCTGGCATTTTTCGCACTTTCTCACATACTTCTGGGCGTCGGCCTACATGCACGGCCACCAATATTCTTGAGAGATAGCACGGTAGGCCAGAGATCTTTCCCCAATATGGCTTTCGTACATTTTTTCATGGATTTCAAATAAAAATGCTTCAACCTTGTTTGGATGGACGCATTTCAAGTAAGGTCCTGTGAAAGACTTTTTATACAAAGCACCAGATGGAGAGAGCCAAAACCACTCAGACTTCACCCGGACTTTGTGTGCCTCTTTTTTGTCGGTCGGTAAGATTCTTTTTTTTTAGAAACAGAATGATGGGGTCCATCCAGGAAGGACCTAGCTCGGCGTAGAGGACTTCAGTCTTCTCTGGTTCTTCTATTCTAGGTCTAGAAGGAATTCAATCAGAAGAGGGCTGGGGGTTAATTTGTCGGCCATGGAAGCCAGACCGGTCAACTCGTCTATCCGGCTATTGTCTTCTTGGCCTATTTGTTGGACTCTTATGGCTTGAAACTTCTTGATCTGCTCTCTCACCAGAGTTTAGTATTTGGTCATTCTGTCATCTTTGGCTTTATATTCTCCAGACACTTGGTTTACAATGAGTTGGGAGTCGCTGTAGACCATTAGCTCAGATGCTTGCAATTGGAGCGCGCTTTTCAGTCCCGCTATTCGTACTCAGCCTCATTGTTTGATAATGGAAACCCAAGCGTGATGGAATGTTCAATGGTCAATCCGTCTGGTGAGATCAAAACTATGCCTAGCTCGGCTCCATGCCTGTTTGAAGCGCCATCGACAAAAAGTTTCCACTTTTTGTCGATAAAAAGCTTCCAACTTTCTTTGGGTTCTTAGGACTTTTGGAGGTTCAAGTGTTCTGTGTCGCTCGGCTGCTCGGCTATTTCCACGTCAAGCGCACCGATGATGATTGCAACTTGCGTGCCTTCATTCCTCCATGGAGATGCAGTGTTGGATCCAACGAGTTGTCTTGTTATTCCCAAATCCATTAGTGTATTGCCAAGACGTGGTTGTTTTTTAAGTGACAGGTCTCTGCTCGGGCGCTTAATTTCTGCGTCGCCTTCTATATTCAGTTCGTTAGAAGGGTTGATAGGTGCCAGAGTGGGATTTGGCTATGCTATTGTCTCGATACTTACCCCCTCTACCCGGTTGCGTCGGTAAGGTCCATCGGGCAAACCGAGTAAGTCCCTGGTGAGAATTTTGCAACGAAGTTAGCCAATGCCTGGGCCTTGATGGCGGTTCAGGGTTGAAACTTGACGTCAAACTGTTCCAACTCGATTGCCCATTTTAGGATTCGACCGGAGAAGTCTGCTCGCTCAAACAAGGCTTTCAAAGGGAACTCGGTAGGCACCACAGTAGTGTGAGGATGAAAATAATGTGCCAACTTCCTTGAGGTCATCATTAGTGCTAGAGCAAGTTTCTCGAGCGGAAAATATCTCGACTCTGCCGGGACCAAGGTTTTGCTCACATAGAAGATCAGTAGATGTTGGATGCCTTCTGCCTGAACAAGTACCCGCGCTTACAGCATGTTGAGAAACAACCAGACAAAGATAAAGTTCCTCGTCGTGCTTCGGCATGACCAAAAGTAGAGCGGAAGATAGATATGCCTTCAGCTCGACTAAGACTCTGTCGCATTCTTCATCACATGAAAACTTGGATTTTAAGGCTCGGAAGAAAGGACGGCAACGATCTTATGACCAGCTTATAAATCGGTTAAGGGCGGCTGTCATCCCAGCAAGATGTTACACGTCCTTTACTGAGTTGGGCTGCTTCAATTCTTGTATGGCTTTGGTTTGAGAGGGATCCGCCTTAATGCCACAATTAGTGACCAAAATACCCAAGAACTTCCCCGACCCCACATCGAAGACGCACTTGGATGCGTTCAAACACAACTTGTGTTGCTTAAGAATGGCGAACATCGTCAGCTAAGTGGTCGGTCTCACATTTGCTCTTCAGAACCATGTTGTCGACATAGGCTTCCATCGTTTGGCCGAGCAAAGGAGCGAACATCTTCATAACCATCCTCTGGAAGGTTTCTCCGGCGTTCTTTAGCCCGAATGGCATATCCCTATAACAGAACAAACCTCTTGGGATCGTGAAAGAAGTGATCTCTTGGTCGGGCTCATGCATGGCAATCTGGTGATAGCTGCGGTAGGCATCCAGGAAGTTGAGCCGATTATGCCCGGCCGTCAGGTCCACTAGTTGGTCGATTCTGGGCAAAGGGAAACTGTCTTTAGGGCAAGCTCAGTTGTCCATCTTGTAGTTGACACAAACTCGCCATTTTCCATTCTTTTTCGGTACCACAACCGTGTTGTAAACCCATCGAGGGTAGTGTACCTCCTGGATAGCCCTCGCTTTAAGCAAGGTTTTAACCTCCTCTGCCACTACCTTGGTGTGATGAAGCGTCGATCTCCGCGACCTTTGAACTACAGGTCGGGAATCCAGAAAGACATTAAGTTGGTAGTAGATGAAGTTCGGATCGACGCTAGGCATATCGTAAGGCGTCCATGCAAATACTTCAATGTTTGCAATAAAAAAACCTACCATGTCTAACCGTTCTTGGGTGATTAGGCTGAATCCTAATAGAAAGAACTTCTCAGAATCATTTTCGTTGATCCACACCTCAACAAAATCCTTGATAGTCTTCTCCATGACTTGGGTGCCCACATCGTCCAAGATACTTTGATCTTCCGGTCCTTCGATCATCTGCACAAAGCCTTTGGCAGCCCAGCTCCCATTCACGGCCACAAAACACTGTTTGGCCATAAATTGATCACCCCAGATTTCTTCTATCATCCCAGTAGCAGATGGGAACCTCATGACTTGGTGGTAAGTCGACGCCACTGCTTGCATGGCATGAAGCCATCCTCTGCCCAGGATAAGGTTATAGGTGAAGGGCATTTTTAATACCTAAAACTCGACTTGCTTCACAATGGACCCTGCCTTGACCGGTAGGATTATCTTCCCGATCGGCAATTCTGGTTGCGAGTTGAAGTCGACCAGCGGCGATGTTGCTGGGGCCAAATCTTTCTCTTCGAGCTTGAGCTGCTTGAAGACGTCATAATACATTATTTCAACCAAGATGCCCTGCTTGATGAGAATGTGCCTAGCATCAAAGTCCCTGACGGGAAGCGTGGCCACCAGTGTGTCATTGTGCGCTGTTTGAATACGTTCAAGATCTCGGCTTGAAAAGCTAAAAACATCCTTCATCTCGGTTCCATCCTTTTTGATCGCAGGTTGGACTGACAGAACTTCTCGCATGTATTCCGCTTTCTTTATCATTCCCTGGAGCTCACATACCTGGGCCGGCTTAATAATCCCATGGATCACGTTGATTACACCTCGGGGGGCCTCGTCTAAGGTGGCCATACCTTTTGGTTCTGCTGGAGCTGGGGGCGCTGCCTTGACGCCTCCCTCAATGTAACAGTCCAAGTGGCCAGTTGCCACCAACTCCTCTAGATGTTGTTTTAGAGGCAAACAATCGTCGGTACGGTGCCCTCACTCATCATGAAAGTTGCAGCGATACCGCGGATTGAAGCCCCTTTGTGTGTCACCTAACTTAGCCAAAAATCCGGTGTATGTCTCGTCGCGGATCTTGCTAAGGATGTGGTAGATTGGGATCTTGAAAACTGTGGTGATGCTTGTTTGGGTGTTCAATTTTCTCTTCGCATCTTCCACAACGTCACAGGGATAGTCAGCTCAGTCGTTGTGACGACCCTTACCCCAGTTGTTACGGTTTGCACTGTGGTCTTATTCTCTTTCGCGGTTGCTCGGACGATTTGCTTCCTATCCGACTGTGTGAACCTTTCTGGCCACTATTTTGTCCGTTGCCATCGGATTTGTCTTCGCAGTGGCCACGGTAGCATCATCCTCAACTCGGATGTGCTCATTGATGCGTTACATTAGTAGCTCTATGGTCATCGGTTGGTTCATGGTGAGCGAGTCTCTCAGTCTATGTCTGACTGGGAGACCGCACTTGTATTTGGTGATCACCAAGTTCGTCAGGCAATCAAGGATTTTGTTGAAGGTTTCCCAATATTTGGCGTTGTATGCTTTGAGTGAGTCGCCCGGTTCCATCTTGACGCTCAGAAGGTGGTCGACTTCTTTGGATGTTTTAGTGTTGGTTTTGAATTAGGTCACAAATGCTTTCGCCAACTGCTGCCACCTTTCATACTTTCCTCCGGTAGCCTCTCGAACCATTTCAGGCCCAATTCACCCAAACTTGATGGGAAAATAAGGCACATAAGTGCATCGTTCTGCCTGTAGCCAGCCATAACCTGCCGGAAGTGGCTCACATACATATATGGATCGATTTTTCCGTCATAGAACGTGAACTTGGGTTGGTGAAAGCCCGCAGAGAGTGGTGTGGTCTCTATCTCAAGGGTGAAAGGGGTAGTGCTTAGCCTCGCCAAGTCTCTGTCCAAAAGGACATGTACAGCTAGGCGTGGTGACAGCATTACGACTTCTTCACTGGTGCGACCTCCGTGGGATAGCCTCTGTAGTGTCGGCACCCTTTGCGCCTTTCGCCGGCACGCTCGTTCTTCCAAGACGTCCCTCAAGTCCTCCGAACGAGCAGAGTAAAAGTATCTCGACATCGTTGATGGACGTGAATGATAGTAGTTGCTATCTCGTGCACATGACTTTTCCACCGGTGGGTCAGAGTCACTAACCCCATAGCTCTTGGTGATTGAAAAAGAATGCGTCCTTCGCTGGTTCTGGCTGCTTGAGCTACAGGGTTAGATGTGCTCACTGTGGTTTCCTACTCCAGTGATACCCTTCCCTTTGATTTGTTACTTTAGCGCCTCCATCTCCGCCGCCATCCTCTAGATGATGGCGTTTTGGTCTCTCAGCTTGTGCTCCAAGCATTGAGCGTGCGACTCTTTTTGCTGTCGTTGTCCGTTTGGACTCTGAGAGTGATCAGTTCTCCTGGTGCGCTTATCTTGTGCATCTCTAGGGAGCCCTCTAGATGAAGTCTCCAGGCCCACCGTGTTCGGAACGACAGAGGGTCCGTCTCTCCCCCGAACTGACTCTGGGGTGATGCCGTTGATGACGGACAGCGGAGTTTTGTCATTGTTCGCCATGAAAGATGATCGGACGAGCTTAGGGGACAAGGTTTTGTCTGTCAAAACTTCCTATAGACGGCGCCAATTGTACGGAGAGCAAATATTCGTCGCTACTCGTATTCCTCGTGTCCAAGCTTCGTTTCGCTCTAAATAACCTGAGAACACAATGATAGTGAGCTACCCGGGCGGTGTGCTCCTAAAAAATCCCTCTGACGGTTAAGTTAGCACCCTTAGAGATGAGGAGAAAAAGTGAGAGAGAAAGAGAGAGGAGACAAAGTGGTAGGTAAGCTCTGATCACCAGATTTTTCAAACCTCTGTATGGAGGCACAGCATCGTTTATATATTTTTGCACGCGTTTCTGCGTGCATTCCCCTCCGGACGCGTGAACCTACTCTCCTATTATGTTCCCCCACGTATCAGCACTAATATAGCTAAACACCAAATGACGAAACTGCGAAACGATATTGACGAGTACGGACAACGGAATCTTCTTCCTACAATCCCGTCACGCCGTATAATACCACCCACCGAGCTCTGCTTAGTGCGGCGCCACGCCATCACTTTATGACTGTGTTACTTGTCCGGTCCCCTCAGTAATTCTTGATCATGGACTCAACTGAGATCTACAGTCACGACCGAGCTTCAACCCGGTTGAACTTGATCTTCTAAGGACTAATCCCATCCAACTTAACTAAGCGCACATCTCCACTGGGCTGGCAATCCAAAGTTGTCCCAACTTGACCAGACTGAGCCCATGGTCCAGCGCGCACCCAACGTCTGACAAAGCAAGGACCCTTACTCTGGCCCAAATTAGCTCGGCCCACTGTTAAGTCATAAACCTCCCTCTCAATTATATTGTTGTATTTGTGTCCTGTTATTATTTAATGTTTATCCATTATAAGGATGTAGTTTTTATCTTCAAAGAGATAACTCTGTATATATAGAACAGTCCAAGAGGTTTTGTTTTATGCAAAAATCATTTTTTGTCCAAACCGTTCAAGAGTTTTAACAGCTGGAAATAAAAATATGAAAGGTTCATGTGTTGGTAAAATGGTTGAATTGTGAGAATAATATCTTATTAATAGAGATCAATACATGTTTTATGTGTTCAATAATTTGAATTGGCGACATAACCATATCTTATAGGTTCTTCTTCATGGTGGGCTAGTTGCATTTTGGAATAATCAATGCAAGTCATAATTTTTTACTTTTACGATTTTCTTTTTTTGTATGTCGTAAATAATATCCTAACCACGGCATGTTAATTGTCTATACCGTTGATGATAATAATAATAATGTTTTTACGATTTATAATGTTAGCCGTAAATAGTTAAACTTTCTACGACATGCATAAGACATATTGTTAATACATTAAATATACACGACACGTGTATGCCTGTCGTTGAACATATTTCACTTTACACGGTAAGTAATTTCTGTCATAAAATCTATGACCCAAAAAAAAGTATCGTTAGAATAAATAAATAAATAAATAAACTCTAGTGCCAAACACCAAAACACAAATCAAAAAAAAAAATTCAAAATACATCAAATCTTTGCTTCTTTTATGGAAATGTGGTTTGGAAATACTCTTAGATCCTGTAGGACATTCTTGATCCTCTAATTGCCACCTGAAAAAGGATGAATACTCCGGTCGGGGGTGTCAGAATTAGCACTTCGACGGAGAAGTTAGTATATGCTCTCTAGTTTGCTTCTATCTCAAGTTTATTTAATCTATTCTCACATCCCCCTCTTTGGTTGATGTTTCTCTTATTTATACTAGTCTCTGGTCCCAGGGGTCGGGCCCACTTTTAATCCAATGCACAATTGCTCATTCGGCCTTTCTGTTGTATGCCAATTCCCACTTAACTTCTTGTACGGCAGATTCCATGGCCGATTTAAATATTTGACTCCAGGACCCCCCAGGACAGAGCCAAATAGTATTTGTCCTGATTTCCTTCAAATAGATTTGGCTTTCTTTAATATAAATTTCTTCGGCTCCCACAATTGTCCCTCAAACATCCTACTAATTCCAATTAGTCGGCATGTTTGGTCCTAAACTCGGAGAGTCAAAAAAACAACGGTTACACTCTTTCCAATACTGAAGCGTTAGAACATCCACGCTTTTTAGAAATCATTATAATTTCCCGTCCCTTCGTACGCATCGTTCATTTAATGTGATTTGAAACCGTGTTGTCCCTTCGAATGTATGTTTTTTGAATACGCAAGGCTTCTTGGTTGCCTGTCAGCATCCCTCTTTCATTTCATGACCTCTGCAACTTCTTCCAGTTCCTTATTGTTCTCTCTACTCCTTGTAAGTTTTTCTCTTCTTCATTCCAACTCCTATTTGCTTGTTTGTTTTTAGTTTAGAGTACTCCCTATTCTGGCTCGGATGACCAAACATTTGAAAGCCCTTCTTTCTGCGGATCGTGTTTCTACTTTTCGACGCTATTTTTCTATTCCTTACGACATCCATCCGTCACTTGTGGTAGAGAGCATAGTTGACATGAAGAGGACCGATGTGAGTACCATCATCTTTCCTCTTCTGTCAATCGCTGAGGGCGGAGTCCGTTTCCCTCTTCACTCGTTTTTTAGGGTCGTCTTTCGCCATTGGGGTTTACTTCCTTCTCAGCCTAACGTAAACTTTTACCGAATCATAATGGGAATTGTAGAATTAAACCCCCGTCTTAGGCTCAATTTTGGAATTCCTGCTATTCGGCATTGTTATGCCTTGGCCAAATCCTCTGGCCGACAGGGACGCTACTTTCTAAGGGCTAAGGACACCGACCACCATTTGGTAACTATGCTTGCCAGCTCTGGCAAGCATGTTGATGATGTCATGGTCGTTGTCCGAGGCAACTGGAAATTCGGCAAGGGCGAAGATCGCCTAAATCCTATGCCTAGACAAAAAGGCGAACCAGGTGGCCATGTAGTCCCATTTTTCCACGCATTTCTTATACGTTCATCCGACTTTAATCCCATGTACTAATTGTTTTAGTTTGTGCAGGTAACAATTTGAAGAAAGTACTTCATTTGGCCGACGATGTCGTACTTCAACAAGTCAAAACCGCGCTAGAATTTTTTGGCCGTCCTAACCTTCAAAAACAAGGGCGGACTGCCCATATTCTGTTGCGATACGAACCTACATATGCCACTTTTTCGGTTACAGATCACATTCCAATTTCGAAGGGCGAACAACAGCTTATGGCATTTATTTTCCCGAACTACAAGAACCTTAGGGAAATTGGTGTCGGAGATTTAGATTTGGAGCAAGGTGAAGCCCGTGATCAGGTCGCTGAACCAAACGAAGCTGATTTGGAGGAAGTCGACGCGGTTCTCAACTCGGTTTTTGAGGAAGTCAGCCTTAACTCCCCGTCCACTTCAGGCCGGGTTGACATATTGTTGGATGATGATATTTTTACCGATTTAAGAGATCTTCCTGGTACGAAACCAGAAGATATGGCTGGTGAGTCACTTGCACAGATGGCCAGGAAAAAGAAGGCCGAGACGATGGCGGCTTGAAGAAAGGCCGAGGCCACCAGGTCTGAGCCCTCACCACCTGTTCAGACTGACTCTCTTCCTCTGGCTCCAGTTAAGGCTGTAATTTCTCCAACTATTGTTGAAGAAACGGAGCAAACTATTGTGAAGGAGTCAGCCATTGGGCAATCGGACAATTAGTTGGCCGAACAGATGGGGGAAATATGCCCCGCCGAGTTTGGAGCCGATCTTTTTGAAGAGTTAGTTGACAAACGGCCATGCGTGGAAGAACTGCAGGATACCACGGTGCCGTTTATTATCCAACCCAAAATAAAGAACACGTCGGTTTCTGCTGACGCATCGGCTTTAAAGGACCCCGCTGTGGCGCTAAGTGTGGCCTCATCGATATCATTTCCAATTGATAGGGATGCGTTCCATGTAAAGCCAGACGTGGTGTTGATAGCGCTAGCTGCTCAGTCGGCGGTTTGGTATGTACACTTACTATTATTTTTATTATTATTGTTATGCTAATTAACTTATGCGTGCTTTGCTTCAGGCGGCGAACAGGATCGCAGAGATCGGTCGCCAACATTATGACGCCATTGAGCAAATTGGCTCTCTCAAAGCCGAAAATGAAATCGAAAAGAATAAGGCTAAAGGGACATTGGCCGAACTAGTGGTGGCATCTCTCAGGGCCAACGCTAAAGCCAAGAAGGCGGAGGAAGAGCGAGCAAGGGCCGATGCTGAGGAAAAGAAGGCTAAACACTTGGATCTTCTTCAAATTACTGCCGAAGATAGAGCAAATGTTGGTGAATAAACACTTAAGTTAGCCAAGGAAGCAATTACGAAGCTGGAGGCCGATTTGGAAGAATCGAGGAAGGCAAAAAAAATTGCCGACTCCAAGGTTTCCAAAGCGTTCAATGCCGGCGAGATCGCTGCCTTGGAGAAATATGTGGAGGAAGTACCTAAATTTGAGAATCAGGGATTCAAATACGACTGCCTTAAAGCTCTAGCAACCGCTAATGTGGTATTGGAGCGGCCAATTCCATATGAGCAACTAGAGGTTGAGCCGCTGGAGTCTGGCCCTGAGGAATAAGTAGTGTAATTTTGTTTTTTGATTAGCATTTTCTTGTATGTAATTTTTTGTAGATTTTTGTAAGGCAATTTTCATGAGTAAAATGATAACCGATTGTACTCAATTTGTTAATGAAAATCGTCTTTTTGCTTATTTTCCGTATACTAATTTGAGAGTGCAATAGTTATCAAATTGTATACCGAGCTCAATAGTTATAACTAATTTGAGTGTCAAAATAAACGCAGCTCAATTTAGCTATAAAATTGTATACATTTCTTGGCTAGTTTGTTAGCAAGGACAAATTAACGCCGAATAACCTGTGTACCTTGTAAGTTGCAACTTGTGAATAAAACATTCGGCTCAAAACTAAATGTCTGGCCAAATGAGGTAATGTATTATCATTCGGCTATATCATCAGATGCTGATTATAATGCCCTTGCCTCATTTGGGCATACTGTTACAACGCCGAATAACCTGTGTCTTTTGTGAGTTGTAACTCGAGAACAAAATATTCGGCTTAAAGCTAAACGTCTGGCCAAATGAGGTAATGTATTGTCATTTGGCTATATTATCAGATGTCGATTATAGTGATGCCCTTGCCTCATTTGGGCATACCGTTACAATGCCGAATAACCTATGTCCCTTACAGGTTGCAACTCGAGAACAAAATATTCGGTTCAAAGCTAAACGTCTAGCCAAATGAGGTTATGTATTGTCATTCGAATATATTATCAAATGCCAATTATAGTGATGCCCTTGCCTTATTTGGGCATACCGTTACAATGCCGAATAACCTGTGTCCCTTGCAGGTTATAGCTCAAGAACAAAATATTCGGCTCAAAGCTAAACGTCTAGTCAAATGAGGTTATGTATTGTCATTCGACTATGTTATCAGATGCCAATTATAGTGATGCCCTTGCCTCATTTTGGCATACTGTTACAACGCCGAATAACCTGTGTCGCTTGCAGGTTGCAACTTGTGAATATTGTGATGCCCTTGCCCCATTTAGGCATACCGTTATTGCGCCGAGTAGCATGTGTCCATTTGGAAATATTTCAAACCCTGCGAAAGACACGGGGCTAACTGTTGGGCGCATTGGAAGTGCTGCATCCGTAATTAATGAATGAGGTATTTAGTATTTAAGAAGCTGTGGGCACAGACGACGATAATCGACAATTAGAAGAAGAGAAGAAACACAAGTTGGGCCATAGAAGTCGCAGAGGCTGTTCTTCAATAGTAAAGGAGAAACAAGAAGTTTAGCTGAGCTGGACACTGAAATGCATCGTACTGCTGGAAGCGAAGTGCAAAGAGCGGGGGATGTAGCAAAGGAAGAGAGGGAGAGACGTCAGTCTCCCAAGCCTCGGAGTCAGTCCCTTAGAAGAGGTAACGTAGTGAGGTTTCCCAAGGATGGGGTGCAGCAAAGAGGGGGATCAAGAAGTCATACTGATGGTCAAAGTGCTGCGCGAAGTGAGCCGGGCAGAGCTCCGTACCCGTTGAGCTTTTCGGTTTTCATTGGGAATAAACCGATGACTAAAGCAGATTCGATCGTCCGTGACCTAAATATATCGGTCGAGTTTGCTTGACAGATTTTTCCCCCAGAGGTCCAACAATCATTGGTTGGTCGGCCTGACTACGAAGTTTTTCTAGACGGCGTCCATGGAGCGGTAAGGGGTCTATACACCTCTTATGAAATCGACATACGTCTTCGTGCCGGGCAAAGGGAGATAGAGTAGAAAGACAACCTCATTCGAAGCTTGGAACAACGTGTAGAAAAAGTCAAGAACGAATTAAAAAAGACAAAAACCTCCGAAAAGCAGTCAGCCAGTCAAGTCAACCCGATCGTAGCAGAAAGTGTAAATCAGCGGCTTTTAGATCATGCCATTACCGACCGAGAGACGACAAACATGTTCGCAAGAGAAGCAATAAGAACGAAGGCCTATAATGAAGGTTTTTTTAATGGCAACAAAATTGGTATCCAGAAGACGAAAGAAAAGTTAGCTGAGGACGTCTGCCGGTGCGAAAATCGTGGGTTTAAGCATGGGTGAACTAAGGCTCTGCAGGCGTACAAGTTTCCCTTCGAGGCTTATGATGCCGAGAAGACCGATGATGAAGAGGATGCCGAATAAATTTATATGTCAATAAATTTATATATCCCATTGTACCCTTTAAGTTTGTAGAAAGTCATGTATTGAGGCTTTATTTAATGAAGTAAACATTTTCTATATTGTTCCGATTTAATGTTTATTTTTGCTTGTGGTAATCGTACCCTAATCCATACCAGTTTCTATATTGTCAAAAGTCATATATTTTGTTCAGTGTTGGCCAATCGTGACATTCATGGTCGCTTTGAATTCATAGCCTTATTTGGCCCAAACATGGCATTCACATATAGGGCTCCAGATTCGGAGGCTTTATGTTGGCTGATCGTGATATCCACGAAGGGCGCTCCAAATGTAGGGGCCTATTCGGCCCAAATGTGGCATTCACAGATGGGGTTCCGAAGTCAGAGTCTTTTTGTGTTGGCCAATCGTGATATCCATAAAGGGCACTTCGAATTCGAAGGCTTATTCGACCTAAATGTGGCATTCACGAATGGGGCTCCAAATTCAGAGTCCTTTTGTGTTGGCCAATCGTGATATCCATAAAGGGCGCTCCGAATGCGGGGGCTTATTCGGCCCAAACGTGGCATTCACGGATGGGGCTCCGAATTCGGAGTCTTTTTGTGTTGGCCAATCATGATATCCACAAAAGGCGCTCCGAATTTGGAGGCTTATTTGGCCCAAACGTGGCATTCACGGACGGGGCTCCGAATTCGGAGTCTTTTTGTGTTGGCCAATCGTCATATACACGAAGGACGCTCCGAATTCGGAGGCTTATTCGGCCCAAACGTGGCATTCACGGATGGGGCTCCGAATTTAGAGTCTTTTTGTGTTGGCCAATCGTGATATCCATGAAGAGCGCTCCGAATTCGGAGGCTTATTCAGCCCAAACGTGGCATTCACGGATGGGGCTCCGAATTTAGAGTCTTTTTGTGTTGGCCAATCGTGATATCCATGAAGAGCGCTCCGAATTCGGAGGCTTATTCGGCCCAAACGTGGCATTCATGGATTGGGCTCTAAATTCAGAGTCTTTTCGTGTTGGCCAATCGTGATATCCACGAAGGACGCTTCAAATTAGGAGGCTTATTGGGCCCAAACATGGCATTCACAGATGGGGCTCCGAATTCGGAGTCTTTTTGTGTTGGCCAATCGTGATATCTACGAAGGGCACTTTGAATTCAGAGGCTTCTTTGGCCTAAACGTGGCATTCATGAATGGGGCTCCGAATTCAGAGTCTTTTTGTGTTGGCGAATCGTGATATCCACAAAGAGCGCTCCGAATGCGGGGGCTTATTCGGCCCAAACGTGGCATTCACGGATGGGGCTTCGGATTCGGAGTCTTTTTGTGTTGGCCAATCGTGATATCCATGAAAAGCGCTCTGAACACGGATGGGGCTCCGAATTCGGAGTCTTTTTGTTACCAAACCATTATTCACAAGACAGGAAAGAAAAGGCATTGCATTTGAAAATGAAAGATGTACACAGCGAAAATTCAAAACAAGCTATCATGCCGTACAAGTTGGCTTGATGATAAAATTTGTGCAAATGTGAGGAATTCCAAGGACGTGGCAAAATTCTTCCAACCATGTCTTTGAGCCGATATGCCCTTGTTCTGGCGATTGAATCAACCTGTTAGGAGCTGTCCCAGTTGGGGCCTAACTTTCCGCTAGCGGGATTCCTAGTAGTGGGAAACACTTTCTTGAGGACCAATTCTCCAGGTGTGTAACAACGCAGTTGTATGCGTTGATTATATGATTTAACGAGCTGTTGCTGATATCGCGCCATGGAAGCAAGGGCACGGTCTTGGTGTTCTTCAATTAGAGTCAAGTCCAAGGCCAACATCATGTCATTACGGCCTATGTCAAAAACCTTCGATTTCAGACTAGGTAGGCTGATATCTAGGAGGATGATTGCCTGGCTTCCAAAACATAAAGCGAACAGTGTTTCCCTTGTAGATCGCCTTGGAGTAGTGCGATAAACCCACAACACACTGGCAGCTCTTCGACCCATCTGCCTTTAACTTTTTCCAACCTTTTCTTGATGCTGTCCAGAATGACTTTGTTGGAGGCCTCCGCTTAACCATTGCTTTGTGGATAAGCCAACGAGGAAAAGTAGGGCCAAATACCATACGTGTTGCATAATTCTCGGTAGACGCCATAATCAAATTGGGTGTCGTTGTCTGAGACAAGTGCTCTTGGTATGCCGAATCGCGTTATGATGTTTTTCCATACAAAACGCTTAACGTCGACATCTCGAATCTGTGTTAGTGCCTCTGCTTCGACCCATTTTGTGAAATAATCTATCGCAACAATCAAGAATCGCTTGTTCCCTAGAGCCCGTGGTAATGGTCCGATGATATTAAGCCCCCATTCAACGAACAGCCAAGGACTAGTGATAGAGTTTAACTCCTCAGTAGGCATATGAGTTAAAGAGAAAAACTTCTGGTATTGTTCACATTTCTTGATATAACACACGGCATCTGTTCGCATAGTTGGCCAATAGTACCCCTGTGTTACGGCTCGATGAGCCAAAGAACGTCCGCCAGAATGGACACCACAGCTACCTTTATGTATTTCAGCCAAGAGTTTCTCGACTTTATCCGGGTGAACACATTCTAAGTACGGCCTAGAAAAAGATTTTTTGTAAAGCTTCCCCCGCAGATCCAAGTAGTATCACAGAGCTTTGTTTCACAGTTTGTGTGCTTCTTTCTTATCCATCGGGAGCTATTCTGAGGACAGGAATGCAACGATAAAGTCCATTCAACTTGGACCTAGTTCAATGATGTTGATCTGAACTGATTCAGAAAAGGCAATGCTTGGCTCAGGAACGAATCCTACTTTGATTGTCCGTTTAATTTCTGAGTTGATGGCATAGGCTATGCAAGCCAGGGCGTCCACATGAGTGTTCTGATCTTGGGTTATTTGATTCAATTCATGATGATCGAATTTCGAGAGTAAAGAATTCGCCGTTTTCATGTAGGCCGCCATGCCATCATTTTTGGCTGCATATTCTCCTTTCAACTGGTTGATGACTAGTTTCGAGTCAACAAAAACAAGCAAACACCACGCACCAAGGTGAACTGCATTCCGTAGGCCGGTTAACAATGCTTCGTATTCGGTCTCATTGTTTGATGTATCGAAGCCCAGTTTGACAGCCTGCTCGATTATTGTCCCTTCGGGGGTCATGATATGACAACCCTCACCTCTGATTAGTGTTAAACTATGATTGAGCATGATAAGTAATTGATTAGAATGAAATCCTAATCTGTTTGTATGAATGTGATGCTTTAATTGCATTTCTATCTATTTGTCATAGAATGATCTGTTCGTGTTTTTAATTCGAATTACGAATCGAAAGCCTTATCGGCGACCGATTCAGAAATTGATTAGTATTTTATGCTAATTAGGATTTATGTGATTTTATGGTAGATTTAATTAAAATTTGATTAGGAATGATTGAATTAGAATAAATAAAGTTAAATTACATTAGTTTGCATTTACTACCAAATTGCCATTGAGTGGATTAATGCTAGGCCATTTATTTAGTCTTAATTCATATATGTTTGGCATCATTCTTCATCACTTTTCCTAGACCAAAACCGTGAAAGAGAGGGAGATAGGAGAAAATTGATTTCAACAAGATTTGGCTTGGAAAATTAGGAGAATTGAAGAAGATTTGCAAAATTAGACCTCCATACTTGGAATTCAAGACTTAAGGTAGGGAGTTCTTCCTCTTAATTGTGAATTTAAGTTGTTCTTGCATGGTTCATGGAAATATTGGAGATTATAGTCAATTTATAACCTAAAGAGTTGAATTAAGTAGCAATGTGTGCATGCATGTCCATATTATTGAGTTTTGAGACCAATCACATGAGAATTTCCACATGCATGTCCATATTTTGGTTGTAGTCCATGAATTCACCATGTTTTAGAGTTCAATATTGCATTTGACCATGTTTTGGAGCATTGGAATTCATAAGAACTCATGCATGTTGTGTTCTTGCATTGTTCTTCAAGTTTCTTTGAAATTGGTGTTCAATTGGCTTAACTTTGGGCTTGATTTCATAAATTGATCTTTGAAACATGTTGTATTATGGGTTTTTAAGTGTTTTCTAGAAAATTAGCCCAAAAGAATCGAGTTTGACGCTTTAACGGTTGAGTTTTGTGCTTGAGGATCAATCTGGAAATTCCAGATTTTGGATCCACACTCGAGCGTAGGACTTCACGCTCGAGCGTACACTCTGAGTACATGTACTTCCGCTCGAGCGTATAAAGTCACGCTCGAGCGTGAGATGCATATGCCCAGAAGTTCATGTGTTTTGCAGTCCGCTCGAGCGAGAGAACTCACGCTTGAGCGAGGGTCTGAGTCTCACGCTCGAGCAGAGGTTGAGCGTCCGTCGAGCGTGAATATCGTGCAACCAGTACTTTTCATGAGTTTGCAGCCTGCTCAAGCGAAGGAAGTCACGCTCGAGCGGAGCTTCATTGCCTGCATGTCCGCTCGAGCGTAGAAAGCCACGCTCGAGCGTGGACCCCTGTTTCAGCAAATTTTGAAAAGTGTTTTAAACTACATTTTTGCATCATCATTCCATCCTAGGCATTCCTAGGCCAAGTTTAAGGCATCTTAATGAGGATAATGTTATAGAACCACACCAAGTCAAGTTAAGGGGCTAAGTTGTTAATCCCAAGTGTGTAACTTAGTGTGTGTGTTCGTTCTGCAACTGTGTAGGGTTGGCACCCGAGGATGCTAACTAGCCTGTCTGTAGCCCAATACTCTGTGAGTAACAATATTGTAAAGATATGTTCAATTATAACTATTTCTGAACGATTGATTATACTGTTTTCTGAAATGGCATCGTTTACTGAATGAATGTTTGTCCTATTTGTAAACTGTATTTGTGGCATCCATAACAACTTACTGTTACTGTACTGTTACTGCTACTGTTACAGAGATCTCTGTCGGTTCCAATGTTTGGAACTACTACTGTTTACTGTTTTGATGGCCATCAACTGACTGTTCGGTCTATTAAGACCTATTGTACTGTTTTGCTATTGGATGTACCACATATGACTACTATGGTTTCCAAATAACTGTTATGGCATGAAATATGAGCCACTGATCGAATAACTGATTTACCGATGCAAATGACTATTTTAATTAATGAATGGACATTTATTCTTAATCCCTTTACGCATATGTTATTCACTGGGTTTAGCTCACTGTTTATATTTATATGTAGGTGTCCAAGCACCGGACCGAAGCTAGGAGCGTCAAGTTAAGCTCTTGTTTTGTCAAGCCAACCATCGCGCCTTACTTCGAGGTTCTGAGTCTGTTCAAGCTAAGGCTATTTTTGGGGTGTCTCAGTCTCACCCTTTGTCTCTGATCTGTAATAAATGTTTAAGACTTGACTATACAGTTATAGTTAGGGATTTGGTCTCTAACCTGGATGTTTGTGTTTATGACGTATGTATATATGTTTTGGTTATGAATGCGGCTCGTTTATAAAAGTCTTTTTGCATTCAGACACTCACAGCTCATTGGACATCTTTTTATTACTGTTTGGCTTCCGCCAGCCCCTTACTCTGTATTACTGTCATTACTGTTAAGCAGGCCTTTGGTAATCACAGATTACTGGCCGGTTACGATGCTAAACCGATAGAGGCGGGTTTGGGTCGTGACACATGATTACTACGTCTACCCCCACTATCACGTAGGTTGGATGACTCGTCACAGTACATCTGCCAAATGATTCCATGTGACAACCCCAACTCATGATTAACGCTAATTCATGATTACGCATGCTAAGTAAATGGTTAAGACGAAATCCTAAATTAATTACATGAGTGTGTTGCTTTAAATGCATTTTTTTTTATCTGTTTGATATAGAAAGATCTGTTCATGTTTTGAATTCGATTTGCAAATTGACAGCCTTATCGGCAGCCAATTCTGAAATTGACTTGATTTATATGTTAATTTGGATTTATAGAATTTTATGATAGGTTTAATTAAAATTCGGTTCGGAATGATTAAATTAGATTAATTTAATGCCATTTGATTAACTTTGTTATCTACCACTTAGTGAGTCATTTTATTGACCCCACTAGTTCAACTTTATACACATTTCTCCTTAATTTGATGCTCAACGTGAGAGAGGAAGGGAGTAGGGAGATTTGGGCCTTAGACTGAAGAATTGAGTTCAAATAAGAAGAGTTGCTAGGAGAGAAGAAGAAACCTTGGACATTTGATCATCTAGCTCAAGAATTTATCACCTAAGATCCAAATTGAACATCTAAGGTAAGAAGTCAAGTCTCTAGTCTTGAAATTAAGTTGATTCATCTATGAATTCAAGTGAATTGAGCTATGAGATGTAAGAATTAAGCTTGAGATATAGGAAAGAAGATCAATCCATGCAGGCATGTTCATTTCATTACATTTGGAGCATGTTTGCTAAGAATTCTCTCATGCATGTCATAGATTGAGCTTAATTGTAGGAAATCATCATGTTTTCTATCAATTTGCCAAGTTTGACCATGCTTTGAAGAGGTAGAGTTCAAGAGAATTCATGCATGTTATATTCTTGAAACATTCATAAAGTTTAAGTTGAATTTAAGTATAATTGGCATGCTTTTGGGCTGTGATTTTATGTAATGATCTTTAAATCCTGATGCGTTATGAGTTTCTAAGTGTTTTCCAGAATTTTGGCCCAAAAGGATGAGTTTTGGAATGTTGAATTCATGTTTTGAACTTTTGGAGCAAATCTAGAAAACCCAGAATTTTGCTTCTACGCTCAAGCGAAGGATTCTACGCTCGAGCGACCACCTTTATTTTCACACTTCCGCTCGAGCGACAAAAGGTTGGCTCGAGCGTAAATTACACGCTCTCAGAAGTTTGCGTGTTTGGAAGCATGCTCGAGCGACAAGATTTGCGCTCGAGCGAGGACCTGTGTCTCACGCTCGAGCGATTGTCGAGCGGAGATTGCACGCAACCAGAACTTTTTCACATTTTACAAACTACTCAAGCGAAGGAGTGTGTGCTCGAGCGACCTTTCACATTCGGTATGTTCACTCGAGCGAAGAAAGCTACGCTCGAGCGAGACCCTTGTTTTCAGCAAGTTTTGAAAAACATTTTCAAGTACACTCTTGCATCCTTATTCCATCCTAGGCCATGATTAAGACATCATAATGAGGATAATGAAGTAGAACCACAGCAAAACAAGTAGAAAGGATTAAGTTATCAATTCCGGGTGTGTAATTTAGTATGCGTTCATTCTGTAATTGTGTAGGTTTCACACCTCAAGGAAGCTGAATAGCCTGCGTACAGCTCTATTATCTGTGAGTAACAACGTTGTAAAGATATGTTCAATCGTATTTATTTTCAGATTGATAAATCATATTGCTTCATGAAATGATACTTTTTATCGATTGAATGATGATCTTATTTTGAATTGTATTCGTGGCATCCATAGCATATTGTGATTGTTATTGCTATCGATATCATTATTGTTACAGAGATTTCTGTCAGTTCCAAATCTGAGAACTATTGTTATTGTATGATGGTCATCAATTGATTTTTCGGTCTTTTAAGACCAAGTGTATTGTTGCTATCAGATGTACCACGTATGACTTATATAATTGTCGATTGATTGAATTGATAAAATCGAATGATAACCCGACAAATGATATTGATTGAAAGTGTTCTAATGCTAATCGGTTGTTTCAAAAATTGAAGGACATCATTCTTAAACTCTTTACACGTTTGCTATTCACTGGGCTATAGCTCACAATTTATTATATATATGTAGGTGGCCAAGCACCGGACCAAAACTAGAGGCGCCGACCCGAACTCATGTTTTGTCAAGCCAGCCATTGTGCCTCATATTGAGGTTCCGAACCTGCACGAGTCAAGGCTTTTTGGGTGATACTATCCACCCTTTTGCTAAGTGTAATGAACGCCTAAGATTTTTGATTTCACAGTTTTAATGAGGGGATTATGTCCCTAACTTGTATGCTATCTTGTCTATGTATTTTTGGTATAAGTGGCTATGAATATGGTTATGTACATAAAAGTTATTTCCATTCAGGTCTTCACAGCTCATTGGACGATGTATGTTATTGTTGATTGGCTTCCGCCAGCCCTTTTATAGTGTAATATTGTCATCATTGCTAAACAGGCCTTCGGTAATCACGGATTACTGGCCGGTTACGATGCTAAACCCTTAGGGGCGGGTTTGAGTCGTAACACTCCAACATATATTCTCCAGTTGGGCTTAAGTTGCACTTGATCAGACTTAAAGTCGGAGAAGGATCCCGTGAATTCGGCTACAAAGTCGGCGATCACTTGCCCCTTGATGGCAGTTCTGGGCAGAAATCGGATATCATACTGGCTGAGTTCTAGAGCCTATTTCGAAACGTGCCCCGATGCTTCCACGTTACGGAGCGCTGACCGGAGGGGATAGTCCGCTAGTACCCCAATGGTATGCCACTGAAAGTAATGCATCAGTTTTCTTGCAGCCATGATGAGAGCAAGGATGAGCTTTTCCAATGGAAGATAACGTGTTTCGGCGTCTGCCATTGCTTTGCTCACATAGTAAACTGGTCGCTGCTCCCCAAGTTCTTCCCTTAACAGTACGATGCTAACCGCCTGGTCGAATACCGCCAGATACAAAAATGAGCGGATTACTTGCCGAAGGTGTTGCCAAGAGTGGTACTAATCGGAAATAAGTCTTCAAGCCGTCCAAAGCGGCCTGGCACTCGGGGGTCCATTCAAAAGCTTTACCTTGCTGAAGTGTGTAAAAGAATTGTCGACAGCAATCTGTGGAACGGCTAATGAACCTGTTGAGCGCGACAGCCATTCCCATCAGCTTCTGAACCTCTTTGACCGACCAAAGAGAGCCAAGTTCTAGAATTGCTGTGATTTGCCTCGGGTTGGCTTCGATTCTGCAGTGGTTAACGATATAGCCAAGGAATTTGCCGGATTTGATCCCGAATGCACACTTCGAGGCGTTCAGTTTCATTTTATACTTTCAAAGAATGCCGAATGTCTCTGCCAAATTGGCCAGATGGGTATGCTTTTCGTTGGATTTGACCACCATATCGTCGATGTATACTTCCATGGTATGGCCGAGTAATTCCTTGAACATGGCAGTCACTAGTCTTTGGTAAGTTGCCCCCGCATTCTTCAGCCTGAAAGGCATGACCTTGTAGCAATAGGTTCCTCTTGGGGTGAGGAATGCAGTTTTTGCTTGGTCCTTCAGATGCATGGAAATTTGATAGTAGCCTCTGTAGGCGTCCAAAAAGCTCATGCGTTAATAATGTGCCGTTACATCTATGAGTTGGTCTATTCTGGGGAGGGAAAAATAGTCCTTGGGACAAACTTTGTTTAAGTCCGTGAAATCTACACAAACACGCTAAGATCCATTCTTCTTCTTTACAACCATGGTATTGGACAGCCATATAGGATAGGTTACTTCGCGAATTGCCATGGCATCAAGTAATCGATCAACTTCTTCAACAACGGCCGAAGTATGCTCCGGGGCTGACCGCCGACTTCTCTAAATAATTGGCTTACATTTTGGATCAACGTTTAAGTGGTGTTGGGTCACAAATGGATCCACCCCTGGCATCTCATCTAGTGACCATGCAAGCACATCGAGGTAGCCGAGTAAGAAGGATACAAGCTCTTACCTTTCAACTTCATTCAGGGAAGCACCGATCTTGAAGAACTTGTTAGTATTCCCATTAATTTCGACTTGATCTAGGGCTTAGGTTCCTTTTCACTCGGGGTCTTCCCAATGTCCTCAAGGCTCTCCTGATCCGGTACCTCAATTTAATTCACTTCCAACTCTTTTGGTCTTTTTGTAGCAACAAGGTAGCATGCCTGTGTCGATTTTGAGAACCTCGAATTTGTTCGGCACCATACTCATTTGGAAAACGAAGTAATTGGTGGTAGGTTCTCGGCACGGCTTGCATGGTATGCAACCAAGTTCTTCCCATGATGAGATTGTATGGTGAAGGAAGTTTGACAACCATAAATTCTACATCTACTGATCTAGTGCCCGCCCGAACTGGTAGTGTGATTTTGCCCAAAGGATACTCCGAGTTAGCATTGAAACCGAATAGTAGATAATCGGCCGGAGACAGATCAAAGTCAGTGAAGCCGAGTTTAACAAAAATTTTGTAATACATTACTTCCGAAGTACTTCCTTGATCAATGAGAACACGTTCAATGGTGAATCTGTTCACGCGTAGCTCGATGACGAGGGGATCAGTGTGGGGGAGAGTTACTCCAACTAAGTCAGTGTCATCAAAACTAATCCTCCTAGTTTCATAGGGCCGTATCGCTGGCGTGATTGGCCTATGTGGGTTAGACTGCAACTGAATTATATGCATCTTGGATGACGTCGGCAAGCTGTATATCATATGAATTACACCAAGTGAAGGTGAATCCAGCCGTAAGGCTACTGTGTTCGATGAATTATTCTTTTAAACATGTTGCACCAGCTGGCCGTCTTGCACCAACTCCTCCAGGTGATCCTTCAGTGCATAACAACTATCGGTGTCATGACCGTGGTCTTTGTGATACTCACACTGTTTATCCTGTCTCGTTTCATCGAGAGGTCCCATCATCTTGGGTGGCCACTTAAAGAACGGAAGGTGATCAACTTTCGAGAAAATCTTACTGATCGGCTCTATTAACTCTATGTATTTCTTGTCTGAGCGCCTTGTGCACCAGATATCCACTTGATATTGTTCATTCGCTTAATGTGAACATTGGTCATTTGATCGGCGCGAGTCACGCCTTTTGTCTTGTTTAGCCCGATTCTGCAGTTCGAGGCTCCTTGATAGCACGACACTTATCGCCTGAACACTTAACGGCTTTCTACCCGGCTTTGACCCATAGGGCATCGTCTTCCACTTTGCAATATTCTTCGACTTTCTTCATTAACACCCAGACTGTTTTAGGGGGCCATCTGGTCAATGAACTACGGAGGAGATTATCAGGATGCAATCCCATCTTAAAGGCGGTGATGGCCATGGAGTCATTACAAGCATCATCTACCAGATTAAAGCATTCCCAATAGCGTGCCGAATATTCACGAAGGGTTTCTTCTGGTTTAATTTGCATTGCCCAGAGAGAATCGGCTTGCTTTGGCTAGATCTCATTGGTGATGAATCTTGCCCTAAAGGACTTTTGGAGTTGATGGAAGCTATTAATTAATGCCAGCTCCAGTTTATAGTACCATCTGACGGCCAGTGGTCCTAGACTGCTCGAAAATATTTGACACATGAGGGCTTCATCGTCAGCATGAAGTGTCAGCGCTTGTTTATAATGACGAATATGATCAATGGAGTCCGATTTCCCGTCGTACAGGGTGAATGACGGTGCTTTGAATTTCTTGGGTAGCACTGTGTTGGCTTTTTGGCTTTTCGAAGGATAGTTTTGTAAATGCGAGCGTGCCAGCAAGGATCAATCAGTCCTTACAGAAATTATAATTGCCAACCAATTTATCAGACGATTGTGTTTTTTAGTTCTTTCAGCCTCAATGAAGAGGACTTTTACTGGTGGCTTGACTTAGGAGAAATTAAGAAAGATAACAAGCAATATGAAGAACAATCGCAGTATTTCATTAAAAATGAACACTTACAATAGTCCAAACTCAGCCTCGAAGAGGTTTACAGCAACAGTCTACTTGAATCTACTTGAAACTACTCCTAGGAATCGAAGTGCAGTGCAGATATTTAAAGGACATGTATTTAAAGTGCAGGTATTTAAAGTGCAGGAAATGTAAAACTGGGAAAGAAAATATAAAGTAAATGACTGGTTTGTATGATCTGAGTCTGGGGGCTTTTTCTGGGGACTTCCTTGCTATTTATACTTGCCAAGGATGACCTTCGAACTGCACTTCAAACCGTCGAACTGCTCCTCCATGATTGCTAATCATGCTGCCTTAGAAGTAGTTCCACTACGCCATCACTTGCAGTTAAACTTCCCTCTTATGTTTGAATTTGAATATGAGTAACCGTTGAGGCCACGTCATCTTTCGTTTCTTTATTGATCTGGTGCTACTCGGATCACGTGAGAACCAATTGTCATCGCCACGTGTACGATCAGGATTGAAGACATGAATCATCTTCCCATAATACCCTTATTCTGCCACGTGTCGAATTGTTACTGGCTTTTACAAAATATATAGCCAACATTACCCCCCGCACTAATATACCCAATACTTGGTGATATTAGTGGATTAAAAACTTTTCCCGCGTTTTTGGAATGTACACGGAATCCACTTTCAGGAAACATAACCGTCACCCATTTGGTGATCGTTAGCATTAACTCTCAAATTATTGAATATTTCAATATCTTTAGCATCCGAACGGATTATGGCTCAATCAACTTCTCACTCTACTGATCAAGCATACGAAGAGCCATTGAGTAATGCTGTTTCCCCTCGAAAGAATCTTCACGCATTCATTAGCCATCTTTATCCGCCCTTCCATATTCAGGTCGTGGAAGCTTTTGCGAATTATCAAGCTTTGGACTATGCGCACATTGCCATTAACCCTTCGATTCACAACTCCGTAAATACAAGAAGTTCTTCCTCTAGCATCCCTTTGTACTTTGAACAAACTACCCTCAAATCTTTGCTTCAATAAGTTACAAATATGGATTTGGGAAGTTCTTCTTCACACACCTCTGCATGGGATGAAGCTATAACTTCTTCATCGTCTGGGACTTCTAGTTGGACAAACTGGTCGACCTCTGAGACTTATGATGTAAGGGAGCGCATCAACCATCATTTTGTTGAGTTTACTGATCCCTTGGAGTTTCCTTCCTTCGCTCGAAGTTCAGTAGTCTACCCTTACGTGCCCATTGATCTTCGACGTAGTTTAGAAGAAAATCTGCTCGTGGCCTGGTATACCTCATCCATGCCTACAAAGATAATGCATCCTACCCGGCGCCCAGAAGAAGCACAAGGATACAGTCCTTCATTCTTAGCCAAGAAGGCGAAGATTTGTTCTTCTGATTGGCTTGATTACATTAATGCCTTTGTTCCTTCCACTCCCACGCCATCTCTTACAATAGAGGCATCCACACCTTCTTCTTCATCTTCTGAATTTGAAGCCTCTACTCCTTCTTCTCCTCCCGCTCTTTCCTGGATAGAGAAACTAAGGCTTGCTCTTCCAATGGACAGAGTCTTTTCACCTTACAACCCTCCATTATCCCCTTCTTCAACTGAGCGGAAACAAGCTCAACTTCTGCTAGCGGCTTTCTCTCACTTGCCTTTCAATGTTCTCGAGGATGATACCCCTCTCAAGAACTTTCAATGGGCTTGTGATATTTTGACCAGGGGCCATATCCTTAACCCCATCGCCCAAGCAGAACTTCACCTATTTCTGGACCAACTTCCAGTGCTTCTCCACTGGCATCGAAATTCTCTGGTTGCTACGCAATCTTTGGATCAACTCTCATCCCTACGAATTCACGCTCAATACGAAGCAGAGAACTTCCTCGAAGAGTTCGATGACTTCAGAAATAAAGAATCTGCGTATTGGGACGATTTGGTTATAGATGAGTTGGAACAAACACTGAGGGAGGAAGCTTTCGAAATAAAGGCTGAAGAGCTCTATTATGAAGTAAGAGCACATCAGCTTATGCAGCCAACATTAGAGGAGATAGAGGAAATAATAAAGAAAGAACAAAAATTTATTGATCATTGTTGGATGAAATTCCATGACCTTGTTATTTATTCTATTCCTTATTTTTATGAGCTAGAATTCGTACCCAGATAGGGTCACTTGATGTAACTGTTTTGGCTTTAGTACAAACAAAGTCTTTTTACATTTGTCATTGTTTGATTTTGTTCCTTTTTGTCTTTAAAAGCCAACCCATAGCTTCGAATTAAACAATCTCATCCTTCGAATCTGGATTTAATTGTCTAATGAAACGCTAAAAGAGCCAACATGTCAGTTTATGGAGTGTTGTTGACAATTCTGGCTGTTATTACCTGGAACCAATGCTCTGAACTTATTAACATTACCCTTCAGAACTAACTATAACCAATATATGATCATGGTTAATGTAACCAATCAATTTCAAATTAACTAGTTTGCCTCGAAGAGTAATCCACATTGTTCTGGTTCAAAAGCAATTCCTCTTTTTATATGTAATAAAACCAAATATTGGTTTCAATGCGTCGAACAGTGCTCCTCATCCCTCAAAGGATCCGAAGACTTGCTTTGAAGGTCATTACTTTGATAAACGGGCCCTAAAACCCCTTGAAGTAGACCAATACTCGAACAGTCCAGTGTATTCGAACATGAGTACGCTTCGAAGCTGGCTTCCGTACTTCGAAGCCATAGTTGTTTGAATTTTGGCGCCAAAATTCGGCTTCGAAGCCAAATATCTTGCTTCGAAGCTGGCATCAGCGTCCGGAATGTACTCTTCCCTCCAAAAATTATCAATATTGGAAAGAACTCCTCGTATTCGTACTTTTAGTACATAACGATTTACGCAATATATTTTTCAGACACGGAACCTTTTAAAAGCCCCTTTGCTTTGTACTCTGAAATCACTTGCTCTTTTGACACACAAACCCTACCGATCTCCTATTAAACCCCTCTTCCTTATTACTCGCTATCAATGGATCCTTCCTCACTAAAAGTGTTTACTGACGATCGTATCAGTCCTACCTTGGTTTTGAAGCGATGTATCGATGAAGAAATCACTAAACTGTCATCTGGTGAGTCAAGCCACATAGATGGACGTCTTTTCGTGCCTCGTCATAGCGACAAACAGGAATACGTTCTTGGCCCTATTTTTTGGGAAGCTCCTGCTCAACTCGCAGCCCTATATCCTCGCTTGGAGGACCATTTCCTTCTTTACGAAGTAGGGCTTGATTGGGGAAACTGGAGGGTGAATCGTCCTCACCGTTGCTGGCCGACAATGAGGACTAAATGGGAAGAATGGTATGACAGAGTTGTACCTGCAAGAGAAGATGACCTGCAAGAGCTCTGTATCCTCGATGCCCTTCGTCTTTCCAGGTTCATCATTCCTGAGGACCCTTTCTTGATACCTGCTGCCTTATGTTTCTGGAATATGGCTTTTAATTTCTTTCAATTTCGGTGCGGCATGATGGCCCCCACCGTTCTTGATATTTGCCATCTCTTAGGGCTTTCTCCCCATGGTTCTCCATTTACTCCCAACTATCCAGACCTTCCTGTCAAGTTTTCCCTTCCATCCTTAAGCTCCTCTTATAGTGATTTTGTAAAGTCTGAAAATAAAAGGGAAGGTCCTGTGAGGGACAGAGAGCTATTTTCCTTCATTTTATATTGGTTATGCAAATTCCTCTTTTGCACCTCATCTCAGAGGATTATGCCTGAGTTTGTCCCTCTCGCGAAGGCACTTGTTTTGAAAAAACATATAGCTCTTGCTCCTTATCTTTTAGGTCATGTCTACAGAGTCTGTTCCCAATTTTGTGAAAAACCTCTTGATGCCAACCAAGGAGGTCCCTTCTGGGTGCTTCAACTTTGGCTCTTCGCCTATTTCACTGACCTACACCCCAAATGTCTAAAATTCCTTGTTCAGGACCCTAGTACTTATGGGGAAAAGTATGCTAGGATTGCCCTTTACCCTGCTTCATTCGCTTACTACTTTACCTTTTTTTATCAACTCCCCATTTCTCCATCTGCCTCTTTCTTTTGTCCTTTTGAAGCCAATAAAGGACCAACCTGGCTGCAAGCTTTCCTGGCTGATAAAGAATGCTCCACTTCTCCTCACAAAGACATGTGGGCCTCTATACTACTACCAAGGGAATTGTTCATTGGTAGTTTAAACCCTCGAGCTTACAAATGCATATCTGAGGTGTACTGCCCTTCTCAATTTGCCAGACAATTTGGACTCACTCAAGGGATACCAGTTCCTCTTTGCAGTCTCTCGAATGTCCATCTTACTGTCAGAGATTCGAAAATATCCAAATCGAGACTAGAGACGGCCATTCTCAAATTACTGAAAGAGTTGAATGAGTTCCAATTTGTCCCCTTTCTTCCGTATGGTTCAGTCTTGAAAAGATTCCAGAACTGGTGGACAGTCAATATGGAAGTGCGCTTATCTGAACATCCCCATGACTTGCTGGTAGGATTGGGAGTGCCTTCGAAGGCTAAGTCAGCGACATCTCATGAGGCTGCCACAACTAAACCTACAGCTTCATCCCCTCCAGCTAGAGTTACTAGAGCTACTTCGAAGAAGGGTAAACATTTTCAGACTTCTCCTTTTCCTTTCTTTTGAATCTTTTGTTCTTTCCCTTTACACTTTTGTTCTTTTGTGCAGGGCCTCCACACGAAGAATCTCCCAAGAGAGCTGAAACTTTAGCTGTTCTCAAAAAGAGACAACAAGAACAAAAACACAAAAGGAATCTAGTCCTTCCTCCTGAGGAATCTGAATCCTCGGGAGAAGAAGAGGTTGAGCAAGAGCCCTTGCAGAGAACAAAGAGACAAAAGATAGTTGCCTCCCTTCCTGATATAACTAAGCATCCTTCTTTCGAAACACCCACTACAGTAACGGAGAAAGCACTTACTTCTGAAAAATCTGAAACTCAAATTGAAGAGAGGGAGATTGATAAAGAACCAGTAGTATCACTGCCAAGGAGGCAGAGAAAGAAGATGACTGTTTCTGCTGCTGACTTGGTGGAAGATCCGATTCATAAAACCGCTGCCAAGGCAGTGGAACAAGAACATTCCAAAGCAATAATCGTTTTTGAGAGGGCTGAGAAGAAACGGCAGCAACAGTTTCTGAGAGATGAAGCTGCTGCTGCTGATGTGTTACAAAGAGAAATTGTTCGAAGACAACAAATTGCCGAACGTTATTCTCTTCGAAGTTCTCCCATCAATATCAACATTTCTGAAACAAGTAATTTCTTTCATTCTTCTGTTGTTTTTCCTTCGTCAGCTTTAAATGTTTGAAATCTGACATTGCTTTACATTGCTCCCTTCTGCAGTAACAACCACTGCACTTATCTTTCCCATGGGGCCTCTTCCAGTTTCGGTTGAAGTTGACCAGATGCAACATGTGAAGACTGTTCAAATACAACTTCCACTTCCTAAGCCTACGCCTCCTGTACTTTCCTTGAGTCCCACCATTCCTCCATCTCTTTTCCTTGGTCTAGAACCATATCTTCCTTTTTTGGCTTTTAACCCGCCTCAGTATGCTTCTTCGAGCCTTGCTCTTCCTTCTTCCAAGAATATTCCAGCTGTTACTCCAATCCTAGTGGCAGTTGATTCTCCCACAGAGGGTACTGGTAGTTCTCCAGTTCATAATTTATCACCTATGTCCACTTCCAGCCCCTCTTCACTAGATTCATTGGTGGCTAAAACCATAGAGGCTGCCAAAGATGCTCCATCCATTTCTCCCATCCCCATGCAGCCCTTTGTGTCTTCCACCACAATACTTTCTATGCCCTTCATGTCTAGGGATGAGGTAGACATCTTCGAAGGAAGACTCGCTAGTCTTTTCAATGTACCTTCTACCTCTCCAACATTTAGTGCTGAAGCTGAGCCATTAGTTTTGGCTAACTCCTTGCTGGAGATTTTCGAGAGTCCTTCTCCCAGCAGCAAGCCTCCTGCACCTTCAATAGATCTAGACACATGTTTGGAACTGCTAACTTCTTTTTCGAGGATTCCCTTCGAGGCTCTACAAAGGCATATCATTAGAAATGGGTTCCTTCAGTGTTGCAACATTGCTGAACAGTCCGGCATGAATGTCTCAAATCATCTATCTCAGGCTGCAGCTACTATTGATTTTTATCTCAACATCTGTCATGCTGCTAAGACTGCGGATGAGAAGCTGGTTAGAGACCAGAGTTTTGTTTCTCAAGTGCATACTAAAGTAGCAGATCTCAAGGAACAACACTCTTCTGTCTCCCAGTTTCGAATCCAACTGCTGGAGAAAAAAGCTCAACTTGAAGAGGAGTTGGCTGCAGTAAACCAAGCCTTGGTTCGAACTGATACCAAATTGCAACTTACCAACCAAGAGCTGGCTGACCGAAAAGAAGACATGGCTGCAGCTATTCAACTGTTTCCAGCACTTAGCCATAGGAAGTCCACTGTACAAAAACAATTAAGACATTGTAATGATTTTTGGGCCAATCTGTGGCACAATGTATTTAATTCTTTATAAAAGAACAAATTTTGTCTATCATTTGAGTAGTCTTATGTTTTCATAGTTGATGCTTTATGTTATTCCTTGTGTTTCCCAAATGGTTGGAAAATAAGGTTTTAAATATCTGCCATTAATCTTTTTGGGATATACATAACCATTCAAATTTCTTAAATGATATGCCCCAAAAGGCAGAACTCTATGAATTTGGTATGGTCCTTCCCAATTAGGTGACCATTTGCCAAACTTATGGCTTTTAATCCCTATTGGGAGTATTGTTTTCCATACCAAATCACCTTCATCAAAGCCAATGTGTTTGACCTTTTTATTATAATTCTTGGCTGCTTTCTTCTTCTGGAAAAGAATGCTATTTAATGCCAAAATTCTGGCTTCATCTATGCCTTCTAATTCCAAGCACATGCTTTGATGGTATTGCTCAGGATTTAACTGATCTTGGCATCTTACCCTTAAAGATTTAACATTAATTTCCACAGGTAAAACTGCATCATGCCCATATACCAAGGCATAAGGAGTAACCCCTGTGCTTGACCTAGGAGAGGTTCTGTAAGCCCATAACACATCCAACAACAGGTTATGCCAATCCCTAGGATTATCCTCCACAACCTTTTGTATTCCTTTTTTTAAGGACTTATTGGATGATTCAGCCTGACCATTAGCTTGTGCATAATAGGGTGTGGAATTAACAAGGCTAATTCCAAACTCTGCCACAAAAGACTTCACCATTTTCCCATCGAACACAGTCCCATTATCAACTGTTATGGTTTGTGGAATGCCAAATCTATGGATCAGATCTTTAATGAACCCAATAACCTCTGTTTGGTCTACAGCCTTGTATGGCTTAGCTTCGACCCACTTAGTGAAGTAATCGGTAGCCACTAAAATGAAACAATGATGTTTCGAAGAGGGTGGGTGTATTTTTCCCATCATATCCATGGCCCATCCTCTGAATGGCCAGGGCTTCACTACTGCATGTAGGTCAGTTATGGGTACATGCCTTATTGTGCCATGCTTTTGGCATGCCTGGCAGCCCTTTGCATATTCTATGCAGTCTTTAAGGATAGTTGGCCAGTAGTAAGAATGCCTTCGAAGCAACCATCTCATCTTTACGCTGGGTTGATGAGCACCACAAATGCCTTCATGAACCTCAGCCATAGCTGTTAATGCTTCTCTTGGGCCTAAACATTCCAGCAATAGGCCATCTCCCCCCCCTTTTATAAAGAGCATTACCATACATGATGTATTGCATAGACTGCAATTTAACTTTTCTGCTGGCCTTCGAAGATGGACCAGCCAAATACTGCATTATTGGATGCCTCCAATCTTGTTCTTGCAAGTCATTATGATTGACTTCTAAGACTACATTCCTTTTATTCAAAGGTGGTATCGATTTTTGATATGTTGTTTGGCCTATGCTCCTTTGGGTATTATCCCTTCTCTTGAAATTCGAAGCTTTCTGAGCCACATCATTAGCTCTATTATTCAAGAATCTTGGAACATGAGTTACATTTGCTACTTGAAATTGAGAAAGCAGATGTAATGCAACAACATAATATGGTAAAATACTTATGCTTTGACACTTGAAAATCCCATTTACTTGGTTAACCACCAATTGAGAGTCTCCAAATATATCAACTGCATGTACTTGTAATCCAATAAGGATCTCTAGTCCCACTATTAAGGCTTCGTACTCAGCCTGGTTATTGGAACAAGTAACTTCGTCCACTCTGAAACCATGTGTGGTTTCTACCCCTTGTGGAGATTTAATCACAATACCAATTCCAACTAAACCATTGGCTTTCGATCCATCGAACCACATCTGCCATGGCTCAACACTGGTCATGCCAAGTTCCATTACTTCTTGGTTCTCTGTTTGAGATGGATGGTCTGCTAGAAAATTGGCTAAGACTTGCCCTTTTACTGCCTTTTGAGGGACATATTCTAAATGAAATTCTGATAAGGCTAGTATCCACTTGCCAATTCTTCCCCTCAACATAGGTCTTGACAACATATACTTAACCAAATCTGTGGTTGCAATCACCAAGACAGTTGTAGGTAAAAGATAATATCTTAATTTCATTGCAGCAAAATACAAAGCAAGGCACAGCTTTTCGACAGCTGAGTATTTACATTCACAAGAATTTAAAAACCTACTAAGGTAATAAACAGCTTGTTCCCTGCCTTCTTCATTGTCCTGGGCCAAGAAAGCTCCCAATGAATCTTCTGCTGCAGCTATATACAACTTCAAGGGCTTGTTTCCCTTTGGTGGCATCAGTACTGGAGGATTGGCCAAGTAGGCTTTAATACCTTCGAAAGCAGTTTGATGCTCTGTTGTCCAAACAAATTCTTCTTCATCCTTCAGCCTTAACAAGGAAGAAAATGCTTTAGTTTTCCCAGCAGTGTTAGAAATAAATCTTCTAAGAAAGTTAACCTGCCCAAGGAACCTTTGTAATTCTTTCTTACTTGATGGAGGCTTAGCTTCGATGATGGCTTTGGCTTTGTTCTGATCAATCTGTATTCCTTTCTTGTGCACCACATAACCCAAGAAGTTTCCAGATGATACACCAAAGGCACATTTGAGAGGATTGAGTTTTAACTTGAACTTCCTCATTCTTTCAAAAGCTGTTTCTAACTGAAACAGATGTTCTTTCATGGACTGGGATTTCACTATAATGTCATCAATATAACACTCTAGATACCCTCCAATGAGATCATGAAAGATGGTGTTCATAGCCCTTTGATATGTTGCCCCAGCATTCTTCAGGCCAAATGGCATTTTAATCCATTCGAAGGTGCCAATATTTCCAGGACATCTGAATGCTGTCTTGTGGATATCCTCCTCCGCAATGCAGATTTGGTTATAACCAGAATGCCCATCCATCATTGACAAAACTTGGTGCCCTGCTGAACTGTCTACCAGTAGGTCCACTATAGGCATAGGGTACTCATCTTTGGGAGTCGCTAGGTTTAAGTTTCTGAAATCGATGCATACCCTCATTTTACCATTCTTCTTAACTACAGGTACAATATTAGATAGCCATTCAACATACCTGGCTGTCCTAATAAAGCCTGCCTTAAGTAGTCTAAGGATCTCTTCTTTGACCTTCTGAATTACTTCTGGACTCATCCTTCTCGGTTTCTGCTTGTATGGCTTGAAATTTGGCTTCATAGGGAGTCTATGTTCCATTAATGACCTATCCAATCCTGGTAGTTCATTATAAGACCATGCAAAGCAATCTTTGTATTTCTTTAGAACAACCAATAACTGGTCTCTGTCCAGAACGTTCAAACAAGCACTTATGTAGGTTGGCTGTTGTACAGAACCTTCCCCTAAATTCACTTCTTCTAAGGGGTCTTGTGTCTGAGAACTTACTAAAGCTTCCTCTTTGATTCCTTCTACCTTCGAAGCATATTTCTTGCTTTGCTCCACTCGCAAGTTCTCTGGTTCCACATCCTTACCTTCTTCCTCATAGACAAAATCTGTCCATAAGGCATCCTCCTCTTGTATCTCCTGGACCTTTGTCTCAATGTCCAATGCGCAATATTTCCCAAGGGTCAAAACTCTGACCTGTAACTGCTCTTGTTTACAGCCAATCATCCTGGCTTCTCTTTCTTGCTCCTGTACTTTCTGGACTATTGCTTCTACGTCCAATGGTGAGAATTTAACCAGAGCCAAAGACTTGGCTCCTTGCTCTTCATCTCTTTGCCTATAACCAGGCATCATTGTCATCTTTCACGACAATCTCTTCATCAGCACTCTCTTGGACTAAGTGCTTTAGGTGTGTCACTTCCTCATCAGCCGTCACTTCGGCTGAGCCATCAGCTTTCCTCAGTATACTGAGTGGTGTTACTCCTTCAATATACAACTTGGCCTCTGCAAAGTCTGCACAGGCTATGAAGGGTTGAGGATCTGCATCAATTTCCTCTGTCTCTCCATTACCCAAGGCCATCATGATCTTCTGATGCAAAGAGGAAGGCACACATTTGTTGGTGTGGATCCAATCTCTCCCAAGTAAGGCATTATATTTGGCATTGCTGTCGATGACGAAGAATGCTGTCATACAATCCCTGGTTCCCACACTCAAATTAATAGGCAGAATCCCTTGAGCCATCTGTTTATCTCCAGCAAAACCAGCAATAGTCGTGCTGGTTGGGATCAACCTGGGATTCTTTTTCCCTAGTTTCTTCAAAGAAGATTTCGGTAATAAGTTCACTGCTGCCCCATTGTCTACCAGGACTCGGTTTAGCTGTATCCCATCAAAGAAAGCCTTGATGTACAAAGGCTTGACATGCTGGGTCATGGAATTTGAGGGATATTCAAAAGGGTATGAGAGGTTGATGCTCACTTCTTCCTCGCTCTCACACTCAGTTTCCATTGGAGTAGCCATTTCAGGAACATCCTGTACCATACTCACTTGTGACTCTTCACTAGATACAGGAATTGGATCCATGTCTTGGTCACCATGACCCTCATTTTCAGCCTGGAATTCATGAAGTAGTATGTGTACCATATTGACTGATACAGGGGGAAATGAGCCAAACTGAATGGCTGACTGTACCTTCTTCCCCTCTTGGCTACCTTGCTCAGTGTCCTCAGCAGCATCCTCCATGCTGCACTCTGGTATTTCATTGATAACTGATCCCTTCGAAGGATCCTTTTCAGCTGGTTCTTCAGTCAGAAATGTATGTTCAGCCATGAAGGCTTCGAACATTTCTTCTTCTGCCATTTCCTTCTTTTGGCTCATGTCAATCTCGTCTCCCACTTCGCTATCACTTTCCATCAGAGCCTTCTCCAATCCTGCCAAACTAGACTTCTCCCTGGCCTTTAGTTCAGAATGAACTTGGGCCAATTGTTCTCTGCTACAAACCACTTTGCTCTGCAGAGTCGGTTTTGGAGTATGGTCTGACTTCGAAGTTTTCTTTCCTTCTGTCTTGACCTGTGAAGAACTCTCTCCACTTTCTTTCAGATCTTGCTGGTACTGGGTATACCTGCGTTGAATTTTCCTTCTTTGTGATCTGGAAATGACTGGGACCATATCTGGTTCCTTTGTCTTTGGATGTTTAAGTAATACCCAATTGTTTGGGGCCACCAAAGGAGGCTTGACCATCCTGCCTTGGTTTCCAACATCCCTTTGAGTAGGTGCCTCCCTAGGTTTGTTCTGCATTACAAACCAATCTGGGACCCCTGGTACCCACGAGCTTACTGATCCAGATGTCGAACTGTTTCCTTCTACCTTCGAAACCATCTTCGAAGCTGGCTGTGAAGGTAAATGCTTGGCTCTGACTTCATGTTTCGAACCTGATTCAGTCCTTCGATGAAAAGAGCCATTTTCTGTCCTTCGCAGGGTTGGTCTAAAAGGCCAATCTCTGGCTTTACTCCCATAACCTGGACCCCTCTCCAATCTTCTTTCAGAATGGCTGCTTTCTACTCTGTAGTAGTTAGGTGGCCTAGACTCATACACAGGCCTCTTGCCTTTAGCATGCATTCTGTCCACTACAGGTTCAACCACTAATGGGCGTTGCCTGTCACCAGCCGGATACGGCCTTTTGTTGTGAGCATTGGTTGATTTAGGACGTCTCTGAACATCCTTATAGTATTGCTTCCCATCAATTGGAAGCCCCTTTAACCATTTGTAACTTAATCTGCATCTAGGACACATCCTCTGCACTACAGCTGCTTCAAGAGAATCATCGTCCAGTGCTTCTTCATCAGAGTGTTCCCTCTGACGTGAGAAACCTTGTCCAATAGTTGGTGGGTTTCCAATCTCCTTCTTGGCAGTTGTCTGGTTGGCAATATGCATTTGCACGTTGACCTCTTCCAATTCCTGCAGAGATAGATTCTGAAAGTTTGGTACAACCACATTAGCCGCGCTTTCTCCAACTTCTGGAAATGGGTTGCTGTCAATTCCCATGGCTTTTTCTGCTTTGGCTGGGAACTTCAAACTTCCTTTTCGAATTTGCTCTTGGATCCTGTCTCGAAAAACAATACAGGTTTTAGTTGAGTGAGACCAAGAATTATGCCATTTACAGTACACTTTTCCTTTAAGTTCTTCTGGAGATGGCAGTTTAACTCCTTTTGGTAACTTAAGGAAATTGGCTGCAAGCAAATGATCAAAAATGTCATCTGCTTTTGTTAAGTCAAAAGAATACTTTCGGTGAAAGTCTTTCTTTTTAAACTGTTGGTCGATGGTTGTATCCTTATGAATTAATGCCTCACAGATTACAGGTTCTTTGCCCACAATCTCTGCTGCATCAATCTCATAATTGGGATCTCTATAATACGTCTTATACGAAGCATTATTTCGATCTTGTTCCTCCTCTAGTAATGCTTCATATCGAGACACCTTATAGGTTAATTCGACCAAATCCCTAAATTCAGTTGAGTCAAATTTCTTTCGAAGCCTGAACTCTAAACCGTTTTGAGCCAATCTTACGAATTCTGACTCTGGGAGGATGACCCTACATTTATTTCGAGCCCTTTTAAATCTGGCAATAAACTGAGTAGCCTTTTCTTCAGGCCTTTGACTCAATCTTGCCAAGTCTGCCATGGACACCTCTGGCTCCGATTGGAAGAATTGGGCATGAAATGCCTCTTCCATTTGTTGCCAATTTTGAATGGAGCCAGGTGTAAGGTTGATATACCATACAAAGGCTCCCCCAGTCAGGGAATTTGGAAATAATCTCAGTTTCATGTAATCATGATTAGTGAATTCACCACATTGAGCAGCGAATCTGGCAATGTGCTCTACTGTTGATTGATTTCCAGTTCCATAGAACAAGGTAAAATCTGGTATTCTGAATCCTCTTGGATATTCATGTACCCTATCTACCCATTCTGGGTATGGTTTTCTGTATACAGGAGTCTGGACCCCCCGAGCCATCGGTCCACACATCTCCCTGACAATATCAACAATTTGGTCCCTAGGGACCATATTCTGTGCCTGCTAAACCAGTACTGGAGGAACAAACACAGGGTTTGGTGGACAAACTTGTGCTTGTGGCCCTCTTGGTCCATAAGGTGGTACATTTGGGACTGGTTGCCCCTGTGGTACAGGTTGCTGTTGGGGATATGGGTAACCCCTTTGAGCCTGTCCTGCGAAGGGACCTGCGAAAGGTGCTGGAACAGGTGTTGTGTCCCTTCCATTTACAGGAAAACTCTCCAACCCCCCGGGTATAAATTCAAACAAAGGATTATTATATCCCCTAGTGCCAGGTATGGCTTCGAACATGGGATTTGTAACCATTCTCATGCCAATTTCTTGTACTTGCCCAGATCCACCAACATGTGTGGCTTCATTGTTGGGTACTGAGGCATTTTGGCCTACTACAGGCCTTGAAATGGGTTCATACCAAGACTGAGGCGATGGTCTTTCATAATTCTGAGTACTAGTCTGACCATTAGATTGTCCATTAATTTGCATAGGCTGTTTTTCTCTAGCCAATCTTTGCTGAGGGACATTTAAAACTTCCTCTGTGTGTCTTGTATTTGTTGGTTGGTGGTTATTCATTCGATCCAAAAAGGATGTTGCCCACCTTTCCATGGTGTTCATTAATTGTTGTCCCATAGCATCTACTAAGCCATCCCATGGATTTGTTGGCTGAGTAGATGGAACGGTGGATGTTCCAATTCCTTGGTTTCGTCCAATATTATGAACATATGGTTCTTGTCTAGAAGTTCTGGTCTGTTCGACCATAGGTTCTGATAACATAGGAGCCTCCACAGGATGTGTTATCACATTATCCTCTGGATTAGGTATTTCTACCTCTCCTTCTACGCCTTCTTCCAGACGTTCATTTTCTCCTTGTCGTCTTCTTCTAGCCATTTTAAATTATGTCCCACTGGGCGTGCCAAAAATATATGTTGGCTTTTTGGCTTTTCGAAGGGTAGTTTTGTAAATGCGAGCGTGCCAGCAAGGATCAATCAGTCCTTACAGAAATTATAATTGCTAACCAATTTATCAGACGATTGTGTTTTTTAGTTCTTTCAGCCTCAATGAAGAGGACTTTTACTGGTGGCTTGACTTAGGAGAAATTAAGAAAGATAACAAGCAATATGAAGAACAATCGCAGTATTTCATTAAAAATGAACACTTACAATAGTCCAAACTCAGCCTCGAAGAGGTTTACAGCAACAGTCTACTTGAATCTACTTGAAACTACTCCTAGGAATCGAAGTGCAGTGCAGATATTTAAAGGACATGTATTTAAAGTGCAGGTATTTAAAGTGCAGGAAATGTAAAACTGGGAAAGAAAATATAAAGTAAATGACTGGTTTGTATGATCTGAGTCTGGGGGCTTTTTCTGGGGACTTCCTTGCTATTTATACTTGCCAAGGATGACCTTCGAACTGCACTTCAAACCGTCGAACTGCTCCTCCATGATTGCTAATCATGCTGCCTTAGAAGTAGTTCCACTACGCCATCACTTGCAGTTAAACTTCCCTCTTATGTTTGAATTTGAATATGAGTAACCGTTGAGGCCACGTCATCTTTCGTTTCTTTATTGATCTGGTGCTACTCGGATCACGTGAGAACCAATTGTCATCGCCACGTGTACGATCAGGATTGAAGACATGAATCATCTTCCCATAATACCCTTATTCTGCCACGTGTCGAATTGTTACTGGCTTTTACAAAATATATAGCCAACACACTGCCATTGCAATTTGTCGCACAAAAGGGTCATGCTTGTCTTCCTCATCCAAATCATCACTCCTCCCTCGCTTGTGTCGTACATACGGACTTCCTTCAGATGAGTTGGATACATCAAATCATTCTTTCTTTCTGGGTTCCGGGGATGGTGAGTCAGAATCACTGTCATTATCGCGTTTCCAAAGTCGACGTTATCAACCACCATTCTTTCCCGAAGATCGACCCCGGTCTTGGCATGCGGTCTGTTGGGATTTTGCCACCTCCAAGGCTAAATCCTGGCGCAGGCGCTTGTTCTCAGCCATCATATTCTCCAGCTGCTGTTCATTTTGCTTTGCTTGACCCATAATCATTTGCATTATCTCATGCATTGATGTCGAGGGTGAGGTCTAGGCTATTGAATCGAAGTTCAAGGCCCGCCGTGCGGTGATATTCTCTAGTCCAAGCATATTTCTTGGAGTGAAGTCGTCTCTTGGCGTAATTTCGTCAGTGATTACCGGAGGATCTTTTGTTACACCCACCATGGATGTGCTTGAGTATTCCCACAGACAATGCCAATTGTGGAAATATGGTTTGGAAATACTCTTAGATCCTGTAGGACGTTTCTGATCCTCTGATTGTCACCTGAAAAATGATGGACACTTCAGTCGGAGGTGCCGGAATTAGCACTCCAACGGACAAATTAGTATATGCTCTCTAGTTTGCTTCTATCTCAAGTTTATTTAATTTATTCTCACATCCCTCTTTTTGGTTGATGTTCCTCTTATTTATACTAGTCTCTAGTCCCAAGGATCGGGCCCACTTTTATTTATACTAGTCTTTCTGTCGTATAAAATGTAAAAACATAATAATTAATTGTTATATTTTAAATTTTTATGCTAGATGGATGCGACTTGTATGGTTATATAGATTACAAATAGATTTTTAATTGGAGGAATATGTAGTTTGGAATTATTTGTGGATGAAAACTTACAATAGTTGCCGACTTTCATTAAACAAGTTTAGGATTAGATGATTTATGTATTTTTTCGAATGTTGATAATTCAGTTGATTTTAATGATTCTTGAAAATTACAGATTATATTGAATGGATTGGATGGATTATTATGAATTACAAGTTTATTTTGTTGGATATTGGCGACCAAATTTTGGTTTTGTTTTTCCTGTTTGGCGACTAAGTGATTAGTCGACAAAAATGAATAATACTTTTACTGACTAAATAAGGTAGGTGAGAGGGTACATTTGGTTTGGCATTCTGCTACGCTATATAATCACAAAAGACAAAAAATAAAAAGCTACAAAATCACAAAAAGACAAAAAGACAAAAAAAAATCTGCAAAAGTACCAAATTACCCATATACAAACAAAAAGTCAAAAAAAATCATTCTATGCTAAGGGCAATTTTGTCATTCCAAAATCAAAAAGTCAAAAAAGCCAAACAAAAATACCAAACAACTAAAAAACTCCCAGGTCAAAAAAATCAAAAAAGTCACAAAACCAACTAAAAAGTCATTGCCAAACAATATTTAGTCGTAAAAATTATTAATTTTGGCAATTAAAAGATTTGGTCGCTAATAGGTCTATTGCCAACTAAAGTTTTAGTTGTGTAAACATTTCTTTTGGCGACTAACATGTTTGGTCGTGGAATGTGACAATTGCCAACCAAATGTATTGGTTGTTGAATGTGACTAATGGCGACTAACATGTTTGGTCGTGGAATGTGATAATTGACAACTAACATGTTTGGTCAGAAAAATATGACTTTTCGCGACCAAAGTGTTTTAGTTACTAAATGGATTAATTACAGTAATTATATCTTTAGCGATCAAAAATTTTGTCGACAAATAAAATTTTTTTCCGATTAAAAAACTTTGTAGTCGTTAATTACTTTTTGTAACCCTCAATTACTGACCAAAGTGACGACTAAAAAAATACTCATAGATAATTTTTACCGACTAAAAACAAATTTTTACCGGTTAAATTTCTAACCGATAAAAGTGCGAATTCCTACGGCATACGCTTTGTATTCATTAGTGCTACTGATATATCATTTTGGTGGAGTAGCTTGGTGTGTAAAATCCAATTAGGTGAGTTTTGATCAATGGCAGTGCTGTGTGAATTTGTCTTTGTGCTTCACACTCTTTGCTCCAAAAAAAGGGAGGATAAATTAGAAGACAATGATAAACTTCTGCAAACAGCAATGGAAAATATTCGAATATTGCTTCTCAAAATTGTTTTCTAAATATACAATGGGCAAGAGATTTTTGGTTTTCAGCGGTGGTTAAATTGGAAAATTGAAGGATGATAATCATTTTATTCCATTATAACAAATTAAAATCAGTAATTTTATACATATTAATAATCTTACCAAAAATACAAATGATCAAATGTGATTGTTTGTTAAAAATATAATAATATTTAAAATTTCAATAATATTTAGACACCGATACTTTTAATAAGGTCGTGAATAAAATTTTAAGTACATGTAACACTGTTCAGAGATAAAATCATGAGATATGTGGCATTTCAAATCCTCAAAATGATCATTCATTTTCATGAGATGAACAAATGGTTTCCATGAGAACAAAAAAAAAACAAAAACAAAAACAAAAAATTCTAATCCAAGAAAAGATTAAACAACAAAAATCATATATGCACAATCCCAAACAGCCCTTGGTCAGAACTCAGAAGCCATGAACCAAGTGGAATAATTGGGGCCAAATTGTATTTGTATAGTCTCCAATCCACTCTCTCTTCCTCCTACTGCTACTTCCTTCAACTTAGGAGGTGGAACCACCACCACCGGCTCCACTTTCGCCACCACCTTCTTCCGCCTCCTCTTCCCTGAACAACCATTCTCCGATGACGACGAAGAAGATTGATCCGGCGATGATCTCTTCGATGTAACCCGCATTGGCTCCGGCTCACCCGAATTAATCCGGAGCGGAAAATTCAGAAGCGCACGTGACCCGCGCATCTTATACGCCGCAATGTCATAGACCACGGCGGCGTCCTCCGCCGTCTCATAGGTCCCCAGCCAAACCCTAGCCCCATTCTTGGCCGGATCTCTAATCTCGGCCGCGTACTTCCCCCACGGCCGCCTCCTCACTCCCCTGTATCGCCACCCCTTCGACTCCACCGCCGCCGTCTCAGGTAGCGCAACAGATTCCGAAAAGTTACTCATTTCGGTAGCAGTGGCGGTGGTCGCCACCGCTGGAGTTGGAAGCGAAACTCTGTCCTCCGACTGGTTCTCCTTCAGAGGCAGCTCTTCCGAATTTTGGATCAAACAAGGGAACAAGTCGTTAACCCAGCAGTAGTCTGCGGGGTTATTGCCGGAGTTAATCGACGGAGCTTCAGACTCACCCAGCAAGTGACGACTTATCGACTCCATGAAAGCGAAACTGGCATCAAAATCATCTTCTGCGCACATTATTAGCGTATCAGAATCAAACACAACTTATATGTATACAATTAGAAGTGTAATCGTGGGTGTATAGAGTTTGAGTTGAGTGAGTGAGTGAGTATAATAGGAAGATATGATGAGAACGCAAAAGAGAGTGAGTGGTTTGGGGAAAAAGATTGGGGTGGGGAAGTTTATATAGGGGTTGATGGGTTGGTTTTGGAAAAGTTGGTTCATGAACTTGGTTTACATCTTTTGGATTCATGTTTCCCAATTGGGAATTCTTTAACTATTTTTCTGGATTTAGCTTTTCTTGGAAAGTTCCTGCGCAACTTGAGAAAGGAATCGACTTTGAATTTAAAGGGAAGTACAGGAATGAGAGTTTTATGTCACGTGTGTAATTATGGGGGGTTGGATTAAGACGACCTTCATTCAATATTCTCACCCGCATCAGTTTCTGTTTGGAAAGTGGTTGTCTTTTTGATTTTTTTGATTGTTTTAGCTATTTTAATTTGGGTTAAAAAGTTTAGTTTGGGTTAAAAAGTTTAGTTCGGAAAGGATTATTTGACTTTTTGACTTTTTTGATTTTTTTTTTTGTGAGAGAAGAGTGTAATGATTATGGGTTGGATGTGATCTTTTGTTTGTTGTAGCTAAAATAGCCTATTTTGTCTTTTGTAACTAAAATAGCCCCAAACCTCCCTGCCAAACGAAACCATCGTTTTTCTTTTTCTTTTTCTTTTTTTCCTTTTTTTTTCAAATTTATTCAATAAGTTAAATTAAAAGCTTGATTTAATATAGTTCACTAAAATAGTGAGAATCAAAATTTTTATTTTTATTAAATTGAAAAAACTACTTTATTCTATCCCAAAAACATTCTTTAACAAATTATGGTGCAAAAAAATTCATATGAAATTCTTTATCTTTTAAGATTTTGATCAAATTTAAGTAAAAAATAGTTGTATGAAATTTAATGAAAGATTTGATTCATTCATGAAAATTTTGGTGAAATTTTAAATGGATAGAAGTTTGATGAATGGATTAAATCTCATATTTATTAAAATTTTCATCAAATTTAATTTGATGAAGGATCTTGTTGAGGACAGGAGATACTCTAATTGTAATGTTTTTAAATTGTAAAACCATGTGTGATAAATTAAAAATATTATGCAAATAAAATCAACAATGTCTAGAATATATAATAATTTACAAAAATAAAAATAAAAATAAAAATAAATAATTGATGCTGGCATCTAATTCAGTTGCGACAGAATTTACAACTAATATAAACTTTAAACAATATATCAATAAACTTTTTGTGATTTATTTAGTATTTTTATTTTATATTCCTAATATTATTGAAATAAAATAAGTCGATAAAAATTAAGTGCTTATATATGTTACCACATACAGTTTAGTGATATTCCTAGTTTTTCATTTTTGAATTTTTCAAATAATAAATTTTCAAAATGAAACCAAAGTAAGTGAATAAGCCATACACGTGCCTATTTTTTGTCCACATATGAGATCAAAAATAGTAAAATTTATTAGGATACAAACTCAAAAAAAAAAAATTTTTCTAAAATAATATTGGGATGGCTTTGTTCAAATTATAAATCAAAATTGTTAGTTTTTTTCCTCCCTAAAATGATGAGGCAATTTTGGAACACATCATTTTGTATGAAAATTATATTTTAATAGTAATATGTTGACATATTTTAATATATAGGAAGTGGTGATTTTATAGTTGCGGTTAGGGGTGTGCGCAGTGTGAGTCGGTGCGGTTTAGGAGAAAAATAGAAACTATATGACGGGTGGCGGATTGATAAAAATGTCATTAGAATTTGTCATTTTTCTTACCAAAAATCAGCGGTTCGGTTGGCAAATAATGATGGATTTGCCTTGACGGTTCCGGTAGATTGGCAGTTTATAAAAAAATATAATTAAAATTATAAAACTTAAATCAAAGAGTAAAAATATCTAATTTATAAATTAACTGAAATAGTCAAAATTAAAATTTTCATCTAATATAATATTAAACATTAACAAATTAGTAAACTAAAAATCCAACACTCTAAACAAATTATACAATAACAATTTAATAAGGTAATAAATACTAAAAAACATAACATCATCCAACATCCAATATAGTTCTAAAAAAAAGTTCTGAAAAGTTAATCAAAATTCACAAACAATCCAAAAGTTCAAAAGTTAAACTAGGTCCAACATCTAACATGGTTCTAAAAAAAATTCTGAAAAATTAATCAAAGTCCACAAACAATCCAAAAGTTCAAAAAGTTAATCTACTCATTAAACTCCATAATAACTTCAATCCTTCACAATTGCTTCAACCAAACTCCAAAAACTTCATTAATTTAGTAGAGATAAGCAAAAAAAACATAAACAAATTTTTGGAACAATCTTCTATGTAAAATAAATAAGTTGAAACCAAATCAAACAAATAAAATAAATTACTTACCGAATTTATTTATCGAAATGAAAAATACAAAATAGATCAAGTCAAGTGTGTGACACTCTATCCTTAAGACAAATTCGCCCCACTACAGTACTTACGGATAAATGACGTCTATCTCCCAGGATACAATGATCTTCATAAATTGTAGTAGCACTCCAAACAATTTGTACGACGAACAAAAAACCTGTGTTCTATACTTTCAGAAATTTTCCTAAAATAATATATAGAATATATATGCAAAAGAGCATAAAAGAAGGGAAAAAAGACAGATTTTCGGAATGTAGAAATCTGCTAGAATATGTTGGTATTTGTAGGACTGAACAGGTTTGATTTTCAAACCGAACATGTGTGTTTTTCAAATGAACAGGTGCAGTTCAAATTTCAATAGATCTGCTGGAATTATTTGATCTGTCCGAACTGTTGGAATTGTATGAATCTGTCCGAACTGTGCAGTTTCAAATCTGTTGGAAATTGGACTGGTGGAGGCTTGTTTGGACAAAAAAGTTTTGGCGCAAAAATTAAATTAATTTCGTTTTGAAATTTAAATAATTTTTCTCACAAGAATTTGAAAAAATTCAAATAAATTTTGTCCAAAAAATTAATATTAGAACCGACCCGACCCACAACCCACGCCCACGCCCACGTCCGGTTAGACGGCGACGACGCGCGCGTGTGTGGTGGTTTGAGCCAATATTCACTTTGTCCATAACTCCTCATTTTTACAAACTTGGGGTACCCCTTGGGGCCCAACCCAAGTGTTGCCACCTAGAACCTATATACACACATAAGTTCTCTTAAGTTTCCAATGTGGGATAACCATTTCAAAGAAACCCATATTTTACTTCTTCAATTTCTTATTCCACGAACCCGAAAACGATATTAACTTCTCATTCACTCATAAATGGTTTTGACGAACCATCTTCACCGTGTGACTTTCTATAAGGCAAGGAACACGTCACCTCTTTGGACCCACTCTAAAAGATGTGTGGGACCCACTCAATTTTGGGCTCCAAGTTGGCCCAAAATAAGCCTATAAAAACCATAAATTCCAACAATCCCCCACATGAATGGAATTTGATGGAGAGAAAATGCAATAACATAATTTAATTACAGAGAGTATAGAAATTGAAAATATTCTACAAAGGATAAGTAGGTTTTGGCTTTGAACTTTCCCTTGTGAGACACTATCTAATTTACTAGCTAACTAGTGAACATGATGTCTTGAACTGTTCAGCCATTTGTGTAAACCAAGACAATAGAACTCACACAGTATATTATCAGACACAATATAGTTCTCACTATTGTGTTCGTTTTAGTCTTAAACAACCTGGTCTTTCATGAGTACTCTAGAGAATTGTAGCCTTTCACAAATCTCATAGAACCGGCTCAGTTCACACTCACATAGGTGAATCTTATGAAGAGTATCCTACCATACTCCATTAGGTAATCCTAGATATAAGAATCATTAAAAGTATTACTTAACTTAAAACGCTGCAAACATCACTATTTCATCAAAGAAATGGGTAGGAGTTTGACTCCCCAGTGATCCTTGTGAGTCATACACAACTTGGTTGTCCCTTTGAGCCTAGATCTTGGGATCTCCAGTCAATTAGATTGGGTTGCCATTGTGGTAACTCTTATTTAATAGGCTTAAGTCTCATTTCCCTCGATGAATTCTCAACTAACTTTCTTGCTAACCCTTTGGTTTGTGGATTCGCAATGTTGTCTTTAGACTTCACATATTCAATGGAAATAATTCCATTAGAGAGTAGTTGTCTTACAGTGTTATGTCGACGACGAATATGTCGCGACTTACCGTTATACATATGACTCTGTGCTCTACCTATTGCTGATTGACATCACAATGTATGCATATAGCAGGCACTGGTTTTGGCCACATTGGAATATCTTCAAGGAAGTGGCGAAACCATTCTACTTCTTTTCCAGCTTTATTTAAAACTATAATTTTGATTCCATAGTAGACCTAGCAATGCAAGTCTGTTTGGAAGATTTCCAAGATACAATAGCCCCATCAAGAGTAAAGACATACCTACTAGTGGATTTTGAGTCTCTAGTATCCGATATCCAATGAGTATCCCAGTATCCTTCAAGTACTGCTGGATATCTAGTATAATTAAGTTCAATGTTATGAGTAAATCGGAGATATCTCAGAACCCTTATAATAGCTTTTTAGTGCTTTACTCCTAGATTACTCGTATATCTACTTAATTTACTTACTGCATAGGCTATATCTGGGCGAGTACAGTTCATCAAATATATTAAGCTTCCAATAATTTGGACATACTCTAATTAAGAAATATTTTCCTAAACATTCTTAGAAAGAAACAAATTAACATCCACAGGTGTTCTAGCAAGATGACTATCATCTTCGCTGAATTTATCAAGTATTTTCTCAATATAATGAGATTGTGACAAAGCATACCTTCTGATAATTTGGTAATTTTCATACCAAGAATTACATCAGCAATGCCCATGTCCTTCATGTCAAAATGTTTATTCAATATTTTCTTGGTAGTTTTAATCATGTCATTGTTACTACCTATGATGAGGATATCATAAACACAAAGACATACTATAACATAACTGTTGTTTGTATTTTTAATATAAACACATTTGTCACATTCATTAATTTTAAATCCATTTGACATCATTGCTTTGTCAAATTTCTCATGTCATTGCTTTGGCGCTTGTTTTAAACCATATAATGATTTAACCAATCTACACACTTTTCTTTTCTTTTCTTTTCCTGGAACAGAAAATCATTCTGGTTGTTCCATGTAAATTTCTTCATCTAACTCACCATTTAAGAAAACGGTTTTCACATCCATTTGATGAATTTCTAGATCGTAGAAAGATGCAATGGCAATTAGCATTATAATGGATGTTATTCTAGTAGCTGATGAGTATGTGTCAAAGTAGTCAAGACCTTCTTTTTGTCTAAAACCTTTGACCACAAGTCTTGCCTTGTATTTGTCAATTGATCCATCCGTTTTCATTTTTCTTTTGTAAATCCATTTGTATCCAAGAGGTTTACAACCTGGTGGCAAATCCATCAATTCCCAAGTGTGATTTTACAGGATGGATTCAACTTCGCTATTTACAGCCTCTTTCCATAAAGGAGCTTCAGTACTGGACATAGCTTCTTTGAAAGTTAAAAGCTCATTTTCTAATAAAAATGTAAAAAAATCTAAACCAAAAGATTTTGAGGTTCTACCATGTTTACTATGCTTAGGTTCCTCTTCTTCATTTTGATATATCTCTTGCTCTTGTCCTTGATTATGACTAGTAATAGCATCAAAAGATCTTTTGTTAATACTAGTCTTTTGTCCAGCTTTATTCGGAAATACATGTTCAAAGAAAGACGCATTCCGATATTCAATAATAGTATTTACATGCATTTCGGAATGTTCTGACTTATGAATCAAAAATCAATATACACTACTATTCATGGCATAACCAATGAAAATGAAATCAACAACTTTAGGACCTATCTTAGTCTTTTTAGGACTATGAATAAACACTTTAGCTCAACACTCCCACACTTTTAAGTATTTGTAGGATAGTACTTTCCCATGCCACAATTCATAAGGTGTTTGATTCAATTTTTTTCGATGTACTTTATTTAAAATATAATTAGCAGAAAGTATTGCTTCCCCCCACATGTTCTGAAGTAATCCAGAACTTATTAACATGGCTTTCATCATTTCTTTTAAACTCCTATTTTTCCTTTCAACAATTTCATTTTGCTGAGGTAAGTAAGGAATGGTGGTTTGATGAATTATTCAATGTTCTTTACAAAACTCACCAAAAGGTGATTCATATTCACCACCTTTATTACTTCTAAGTTTTTTTAATTTTCTTACCAAGTTGATTTTCAACTTCATTCTTGTATTCAATGAAAGCTTCCGAAGCTTCATCCTTGGTTTGAATTAAATAAACATAACTATATCTAGTATAGTCATCTATGAAAGTGATAAAATATTTTTTCCTACCTCTAGTTTGAATTGATTTAAAATTACAAATGTCACTATGAATTAATTCAAGTGGTTCCGTACTTCTTTAATTGAATGAAAATGAGTTTTAGATAATTTTGCCTCAACACAAATTTCACATTTATGATTTAAATCAATATCAAATTTAGATAAATATTCCATATTAATTAATCTACGCAAAGATCCATAATTAACATGTCCAAGTCTATCATGCTATAAATTTGAAGACTCAAGCAAATAAGAAGAAGATGTATTTTTATTAATAACATAGGGTACAACAGTCATTAAAAAGGCCATTAGACATGCAATATTTTCCTACATACATCCCGTTTTTGGTATGTACAAGCTTGTCACTTTCAAAAACTAGCCTAAACCCATTTTTACTCAACAAAGATTCGGAAACAAGGTTCTTGCGAATGTTCGGTACATGCTACACATTGTTGAGAGTGAGTTCCTTTCCAGATGTCATCTTCAAAATAATCTTTCCTTGTCCTTCAACTTTAGAAGTTGATGAGTTGCCCATAAAAAGTTATTCACAGTTTTCCACTATAGAAATTTTTTTCCACTTCGGTCATATTGGCTTGAACAGGCTTCTTGCTTGATATTCATTTGCTTTTGCATTTGCAATGGAAATCTTTGGCCCGATGTCCCTCTTTGTTACAGATGTAACATTTTCTATTAAACTTGTACTTCTTAGTTTCCCCAATTTTAGAGCCTTGTGAGAAACTTTCTCTGGAAAACTTCGGTTTCTTTGCTTTTGGAGCATATTTCACCACATTTGCCTTAGACTTTATTGGATGCTTACCAACCCGCTTCTCTGATTTACGATTGTCCTCCTCAATCCTCAATCCTCAAACACACAATCAATTCCTCTAAAGACATTTCTTTGCGCTTATGTTTGAGGTAGTTCTTGAATTCCTTCCAGCCTTGTGGTAATTTTTCAATTAAGGTAGCAGCTTGAAAGGATTCACTGAGAGACATGCCTTTTGCATAAATGTCATGCAGAATGAGTTCGAGATCTTGAACTTGGCTGATCACAGTCTTAGAATCAACCATCACAAAATCCAGGAATTTGCCAACCACAAATTTCTTTGAGCTAGCATCTTCTGTTTTGTACTTTTTCTCCAAAGACTCCCAAAGTTAATTTGCCAGTTTGATAGGACTATTGACGTTGAATAATGTGTTGTCAAGTCCGTTCAAGATGTAGTTCCGGCAAAGAAAATCAATATGTTTTCAGGCATAGACCGCAACAACCACTTGCCGATCAGTTTCATCCTCGTTCAGAGTAGGAGCATTCTCACAGAGAAAACGCGGCAAGTTTAGAGTAGTAAGATAGAATAGCATTTTCTGCTGCCATCTTTTAAAATCAGTTCTTGAGAACTTATCTGGCTTCTCACCGTGATTGACAAGCACAGTCACAACAGAATGAGGGGTTGGCATAATTGTAACCACCGTACTAGTACTTGTTTGAGCATTAATTTGACCAGTTTCAGTAGCCATGAATTCTAAATTATAAAACAAAATTATAATTAGAATTTTACACTACACAAAAAATTAAACCAAATCTACAGAAATAAATTCCATAAAAATAAAAGAAACAAGAATTGTAACTTTTATTTTCAATTAATTTGAAAATAAAATAAAATTTTATTTAAACAAATTAATTCGACACAGAAAATTAAATTTCTGTAACACTTCAATAATTAAAATACTGAAACAGAATTTTAATTAATGAAAACTCAAAAATTATTTCTAACAAACTAAAATTAATTTCTGACAAACTTCACAAATAAATATTCTGAAATGTTAATGATACCAGTATATTACTACTAGTTGTCAAAAAAAATAAACAATATATTACTACTATTTGTTTTTCCAACCAAAATATTTCTTTGTAAAACCACAGAAAATAATTTATATAAGAAGAAGAAAAGAAGAAAAGGAAACAAATGAAAAATTATGTATAAACAGATTAATTCGAATCTGTCTTAAGATTGTTGGAACAATCTTATGTGTAAAATAAATAAGTTGAAACCAAATCAAACAAATAAAATAAATTACTTATCGAATTTATTTACCGAAATGAAAAATATAAAATAGATAAAGTCGAATGTGTGACACTCTGTCCTTAAGACAGATTTGCCCTGCTACGGTGCTTACAGATAAATGGCATCTATCTCCCAGGATACAATGATCTTCACAAATTGTAGTAGCACTCCAAACAATTTGTATGGTGAACAAAAAACCTGTGTTCTATACTCTCAGAAATGTTCTTAAAATAATATGTAGAATAGATATACAAAAGAGCATAAAGGAATGGAAGAAAATAGATTTTCAGAATGTAGAAATCTCCTTGAATGCCTTGGTATTTATAAGACTGAATAGGTTTGATTTTCAAACCGAACAAGTGTGTTTTTCAAATGAACAGGTGCAGTTCAAATTTCAACAGATCTGCTGGAACTATATGAATCTGTCCAAACTACGCAGTTTCAAATCTGTTGGGAATTGGACCGGTGGAGGCTTGTTTGGACAGAAAAATTTTGGCACAAAAATTAAATTAATTTCGTTCTAAAATTTAAATAATTTTTCCCGCAAGAATTTGAAAAAATTCAAATAAATTTTGTCCAAAAAATTAATGTTAGAACATATCCGACCCACAACCCACACCCGTGCCCAGCACAGCCGGCCGGCGGCGCGCGCTCATTTAGTGGTTTCAGCCAATAACTCCTTCATTCTACAAACTTGGGATGCCCCTTGGGGCCCAACCCAAATGTTGCCACCTAGAACTTATATACACACATAAGTTCTCTTAAGTTTCCAATATAGGATAACCATTTCAAAGAAACCCACATTTTACTTCTTCAATTTCCTATTCCACGAACCTGAAAACGACATCAACTTCCCATTCGCTCATAAATGGTTTTAACGAACCGTCTTCACCGTGTGACTTGCCATGCGGCAAGGAACACGACACCTTCTTGGACCCATCCAAAAGACACGTGGGACCCACTCAATTTTGGGCTCAAAATTGGCCCAAAATAAGCCTATAAAAACCATAAATTCCAACACAAATAACAAAAACTATCATCAAAATCATTATAAAAAATAATACAACAAAATAATACAACAAAATAATATTCAAGAGTAAGAATTAAGTCTAACCTTAAGAAATTTAAAACCAAACTAACTTAGAGACAAATTAGCCCTCAATAATAGTTGCTTCTTGTGTAGTAGATGAAGTGTTCCCAAACCTCAGATTTCTTTTTATCTAAATTAATACTAGGGCATGGACGAGTTTTACCAAAATTTTTGGCAGGCATTGTGGTAGTGGTAGAATTAGCAACAGTAGTTGATTCTGCAGTTGGTGTAGGAGGGTTTCCACCAGCGAAGCAGCCATCATTTGTATTTCCCCCATCATCCATTCTCTATTACAAAATAAAAAATTTACATGATCAGTAAATAAATAAAAATTATCAACATGACTTTACATATAAATAAAAATTATCAATGATGATAAGTACATATAAATAAAAATTATTAGTGAGTTACTTTTATATATAAATATCAATGATGTAGGAATCCAAAAAAAATTAAGGAATCCAAAAAAATATATATCAATGATGTATACAGAGGCTAACAGTGTGGAAGCAAAGAACAAAGATTATCAGTGAGTTGTTGTTAGAGGCTAATAGTGTAGGAGTAAAGAACATGGAGAGCAAAGGGAGTAAAGGACAAGAGAGTAAAGAACACAAAGAGAGAGATCAGCGAGAGAAAAGAAAAAAGTAGAGAAAGAAATATCAATGTAGACACCCCATTTTGACCGGCCCTAAGACTTGAGCGCTTTCTTTTGATTACTCAATGATGAAAACAGGAATATGCTATCTCATAAAATTCTCAGTAAAAAGATGGAATGTAAACTTTAATCCTAGTCTTACACCTGTTTTTGCCAAATTATTTTAGACTCCTTCTCCATTTTCTTTCCCTTTATTATGTATTATATATATATATTATGTTATATTATTATATAATATTTTATTAAATTTATTCGGTACCATGGTTTCACCCACGCACCATACTTTTGTATATATATAATATTATATTATATAAGGGTATTATTCCTCCTTGGAAAAAACATTCACTACACTCCCATCGTGCGTCTTTTTGTTTTCTGTGCCTTTAGACCCGCTTTGGTCAAATTATGTTGCATATTTGGCTTACTAAAATATATTTTATTAGTCTATGTATTTTAATTTTACGTATTTGTGTGTTTTTATATATTTTTTTGGGTATTTGTACATGTATTTATGCTAATAATCCCTTTTATATATTATTATATTGTAAAGTGCATAGTAATTTTACTGTGCAATGCACAGTAAAATCACTGTGCATCTTTTGAAATCAACTTCTTCCACCATCGTTTCTTCTTTTGTCTTTTTCTTACAATTATTTTCTATAAAAGGGGGAAGATCAGAGAAGGAAGAGAAGAATTTTGGCGGAGGAGAGATCAGAAGAGTCTAAAAAATTGGGAGAGAGAATAAAAAAAAAAGGAATTGGTGCGAGAGAATTTTGAGAGAAAAAGAATCAGAAAGAAGGAACCGCTAAAGTTGTAATTCCAAATTTTGACTGAGAATCGAGAACACATTCCACAGACTTGAGGGTAATCAAAAGAAAGTTTGTGAATCAGAAAATTCATCATTTCCCTGAAAGGTGAGTTTTCGCAAACTTTCATTTAATTTCAAAATGTGATATAATTTGTTTAAGTACTTTATTTATTATTTTTCATAACTTTTTTTTTTATCGCTTTAAATGGTCGGTTGAACCACCTAATTTTACTACTTTATCTGCTATAATTTACTGTTGTATATAAATTATTGTAATTTACATAAAATGTTGTAGTTTACTATTTATAAATTGTTGTTTATAAATTGTTGTAATTTTACCACTTTAAATGGTCGGTCGAACCACCTAATTTTACCACTTTATCTGCTGTAATTTACTATTGTATATAAATTGTTGTAATTTACATAAAATGTTATAGTTTACTATTTATAAATTATTGTAATTTTATCACTTTAAATGGTTGGTCGAACCACCTAATTTGTTAAAAGATGTGACCCCGCCAAATGAATAGTGATCGGTGGTGAATAGTAACATCCGGCGGTAAATAGTAACTTCCGGCGGTGAATAGTAACCCCGACGATGAATAATAGCCCCGTCGATGAATAGTACCTCCGGCGATGAAGAGTAACTGCGGATGAAAAATGCCCGGTAAAATGAATAACGATCAAGAAAGGTGAATAGTAATTGTCATGATGAATAGTAACTTCCGGCAGTGAATAGTATCTCGAGATGAATAGTGCTCCCACAAAAATAAGTTTCCCCGAACAAAACGGAGCAGTCTTCCTACATCAAGCAAAATATTTTCCGGCGCACATGAAGTTTCTTTATTTTATTTTATTTTTTTTATTTTGAGAGTTCGTGAGGCTTTTATTTTGTTGTAATATTTCCTTCTCTCTCTCTTATCTGGTTTGTAATAATTTATTCAAAGCATTGTAATAATTCCCCGCCCCACTTCTTTCTATCCCATTCTTTTACTTGCTTTCCTTATTTGTACATAAACATCATATTTATTTTTCATTATATTCATGCTTTGCATCCATGTTTTACACATCTTGGTTCGGCTAAGTCTGCATTTGTGGATTTAATCAATTCCTATGTGATTATGTGCACTACCTCATGTTCTTGAGATGATTCACATGTCATATCTTAGAGGACGAATCTTTAGTTGCATCTCATGAGTGAATTGCATTAGGATTTTGTATGTAAGATCATGCATGGTTTACTAACTTTGTTTTGTAGCTTGTTCGCGGGTCGTCAAACATGTAAGTTTTTATGCTTTAGCATCCCGTTTGTGTGTGTTTTTCTTATTATGTTTAGCATTCTACCATGAGACTACTTGCTTACTTGATATAACTATATGAATGCCTGTGGATGAAGGCTTGTTGCTTGAATTGGAATGATTCAATGAATGTACGTTTTAAGCCCACTTTGTAGTGACAAATTCACAAACTTTAAAGCCCACTTTGTCAAGTGGCAAATTCAAACCCTTTTCGAAAAAAAAAAACATGAAATTGAATTATTCCAATTTGAGCAAACTAGTCTATACTTGTATGCTTCACATAGTAAATTTTAGGATTTAATAAATAATCAGAACATGAACATATAAAGAAAATAAAATTCATATCATGGTTTAGTAGAGGCCGATCTTTTGATTGGGTGAGCGGGGGTGCTCATTATTGACCTTCCCCTCTCATACCTAAGGTTCCGAGTCAAGCATCCTTGGTTACGACGAACAGTGGCCTTGGCACTGAGTCATGGGTTTCCTAATTTCCCAAAATATTAGGTGGCGACTCTAAGATCTGATGACGCAGTCCATTTTTGACAAAATTACAATAAAATGGATTTTCAATAAAAGTTTCCAAATCTGGACTCTCATCTACGTTTCACATTTGCACTCGTGAAACTTGAGATCAAAGAGATCTCGGGAGGCCGAACTGTTTAACACGCGCGGGTACCCCCCGGGCATGTTACAATCAGCGAGAGAGAGAAAAGAACAGCGAGAAAGAGCAGAGAGAGAAAGCAACGATATACCAACGTGATGAGTCGGTGACGACGAGTAAGCGCCGATCGGCAAAAGAAGAAGATAATAGCGGCGACAGTGAGGATAGGCTAACAGTGGCAGTGATAACAGTCGATTGACGAGGTGAAGAAGGAGACCAGATGTTTGTGATAGGCAGCGGCAATGAATCAATATGAATGAGATGAAATGTGGGTGTCAATTAGGTTTAATTGAGGAATTATTGTATTTGTGTGAGTATATGTCTGACAAATGTGTGTGCGTGTAATCTATGGCTGGAATTTCTTACTCTGTGTGTGTATGTAACAGAGGATGTTTTTGCATCAGAAAACTGGTTGGGTTGGTTAGAAATGTGGTTTGGCAAAATTCCACCCGCCACCCGCACCGACCCGCCAGAACTAGGACTCCAACCTGCCCAATCCGCCCGCCAAAGTTGAAAATTTGTGTGGTTCGGAGCGATTCGGTGCGATTTTGGCAATATTATGCACATCCCTAGTTGCGGTGAGAGGGCTCTGCTTTTAGTGATGCGATGTAATTATTTTTCAAACCGGATTAAGCAGATATAGAGGCTTGATGTTAAAGTCAGACCGAATTTGAACAGACACAAAATTCCTTGTGAGGTAATATCAATTCAATCCAAACCTATCTTGCCTATCTTTGTCCATCCCTAATAATTAGACTTTAAAAAATAATTAAGAGGTGCTGATGACGATGCTAGTGTACCAGCGATAGTACTTCCTTTCTAATGAACATATATCTAAACTATAATTTGAAAAATGATATATGATTGCATCAAGTATTAGTATGAGATTATAATAGTTAAGGGTGAGTAAATTAAAGATAATGTAGTCGTAAAACTCCATTATTAAATAAAATAATGACATAATTAACATAAAAAGACATGACGTTGATCGATAAAGGAGCATGCTAGTTGGGTTTGGGGTGGCCGCTGCGTAGCCAATGAGACTTTTTTCGGGCTCATTTCTGACAATTCGAACCATTTACGTTTTAGAAGACATCGAGTAGACACTACAAGAATTTTCACTTTTGGCGACTAAATTTTTAGTCGCCAAAAGTCACTATTTGGTCGCAGAATTAGTTGGGGAAGAATTGTCTGGAAAGATCATTGGCGACTAAATTTTAGTCGCTAAGTATACATCATTGCCGACTAAGTTTTCAGTCGCCAAAAGGTTTGAAATAAAATTAAATATCATATTTTTGGCAACTAATTTTTTTGTCGCTAAAAGTTCAGTTATTTTTAACTACTAATCATTTAGTCGCGGAAAAGAGTTTTAGCTACTAAATATATTAGTGGCCTAAAGTAAATAACAATGTTTTGACTACTAAGATTTTAGTCACCTAAAGTCAATTTTTTTTTTTGCCTACTAAAGGTTTAGTTGCCCAATGTCTTATGTTTTTAGCTACTAAGATTTTAGTCGGCAAACATTTTGTGTTTTGGCTACTAAACATTTGGTCGCCTAAAGTTTCACATTTTTTTGCTACTAAAGTTTTAGTTGCCAAAAGTTTTTTTTATTTCTTCAGCTTATTTTTTTAGCTACGACATATTTTAGTCACCATATGTTTGATTGTTTTTTGCTACAAAATATTTTAGTCGCCAAATGTTTGATTGTTTTTTTTTGGCTACTAAACTTTTAGTAGCCAAAACTATTTTCCGAATTTTTTTTTAGCTACTAACAATTTAGTCGCCAAAAACATGCTCTTATGTTTCATCGCAAAATTATAATTTATTCACAACCTGTCTATATTCCATGCGACCAGTAATACGTATATAAACATGACAATAGATATACTATCCATCATTTCACAACGTAAAATTATCAATCATGCCACAGTCTATATTACTTCCAACCATCCAAAAATAAATAACTTTAAATGTATATGTTCCATACAAACCAAGTATTGTCCAAACTAAAATTATATTTCCATACAAAAATCCAACCCGCCATATACAAAAAATATATTTACTACCATGCAATATGGCCATTTGGCGTGGTACAACTTACCATCGTAATCTGTACCACGACAAAAGGTGATCTATATGCCACACCAGCAACTATCAATTGGATTACAAAAGTTATATGTTTCAGTAATGCTAATATTCACAAAAGCAGAGGAAGACATAGTTAGCAGGATTATACAAAAGTATCAAGTGTCCTCCATAAACAAAAATGTAAACTATCCATAAGTCCACGCCAAAAGCCATATACAAAAAAGAAAAAAACAATTGCACCTATTTCAAAATATCAATTCATTCAGACATAGGAAAAATGTTGTAATAACATGCATTTAAGGTAGAACAATCTATAAAAATCTTTTTTCGAAATACAATCACATGTATGTATCATGAAAGATTTATTCCAAACTTGATTTCAATTTACAAATAATACAATTTTTAGGAGCATACCTCTTCATAAAATAAATTTTTATGAGTAGAATGTTTTGGTGGTAAATTTATTTTAACTCTTCTTCATTCTCATTTTCCTAGTCAAAGTAAAATGATTGAGTAATCTACGGGGTTATCTCCATAACGATATCATGCTTTCTTAATACGTTTACCACCCAAATGACCACCGTGTATGATGAAACAATGGAATCATTTACAATGAAAATGTTGAAAATTTATTGGATGTCAAACTCTCCCTTTTTCGAATAAGTTTAAGTCATTTCCGGCTCTAACTTCCAAACTACGTGTGCTAATGACATTCCGTCTATTGTCACAAGTCCTATATGTCACGGGGAAGCTGGCCGTGACATTCCTACAGTGGTTCTAGGGTTGTTTCTCTTTTTCGCTCCCTTAACATCCTTTTTTAGTTAAGCTTAAGGCGTTTTTGGTTCTAACTCTCAACCTACACGTGCTAATTACATTCCATCTAATTGTAGCATTTTAGATTGTTAAGCCATGTGTGACAAATTAAAAAAATTATGCAAATAAAATCAACAATGTTAAGAATATATAATAATTTACAAAAATAAATAATTGATGCTGGTATCAAATTCAGTTACAATGGAATTTACAACTAATATAAATTTTAACCAATATATCAATAAAATTTTTGGGATTTATTTAGTATTTTTATTTTATTTTAAGGGGCTTATATATGTTACCACATACAATTTAGTGATATCCCTAGTTTTTTTTTGTTTTTTTTTTTATTTTTCAAATAATAAATTTTGAAAATGAAACCAAAGTAAGTGAACAAATCATACAAGTGCCTATTTTGTGTCCACATTGAGATAAAAAATGGTAAAATACAAACACAAAATTATTTTTTTTTTCTAAAATAATATTGGGATGACTTTGTTGAAATTATAAATCAAAATCGTCTTTTTTCCTCCCTAAAATGATGAGGCGATTTTGGAACCCATCATTTTGTGTTCTAATAGTAATATGTTGACATATTTTAATAGATAGAAAGTGGTGATTTTATAGCTGCGGTGGTAGGGCTCTACTTTTGGTGAAAAGGTGTAATTTATGTTTTAGATCTGGTTAGACAAATATGGGGGTTTGATGTTAAGATCGAATCGCGTTTGAACGGACACAAAATCCCTTATTCCGTCTTTGTTCGCCTTTAATAATTAGCTTTTAAAAAATAATCAAGATGTGTTGGTGAGATACTAGTGTATCAACGATAATACTTCATTTCTAATTAACATATATCTAAACTGTAATTTGAAAAATGATATGTGACTGCAAAATGTATTAGTATGAGATTATAATAGTTAAGGGTGAGAAAATTAAAGATACTATAGTCATAAAACTCCGTTAGTAAATAAAATTATGATATAATTAACATAAAAAGACATGACGTTAATTGATAAAGGAACATGCTAGTTTAGTTTTGTCCATGAATACATAAATCGAGCAGCACAACATATAGCAACGTAATATTGACCATTTTAGGGTAAATTAAAGGGGGAAGTACAATTCATGAGTAGGAGAAAAAAAATAAGGTAAATTACACTGACACTACTTGATATTTATATTTATTATAGTTCTCTTCTTTACTTTTTGAAAATTACATCTCCTTCCTTGAGGTTTAAAGTTTCATTACAGATTCTCCCCTCAGCAATTTAATTTTTTTAAATACCAATTTTTCCCTCACTGGGTAAATTACATTGACACCCCTCACATTTTAGAAATTCTAATCATCTCCCTAAAGTTTAAAGTAGCATTACCAATTGCTCCCTCGGTTAGTATTAGTTGGAAAAAAAAAATTCATTGAAAAAAAAAATTAATTAGAAAAAAAATTAATTGAAAAAAAAATTTGTTAGTAAAATTTTTAAATTTCTATTTAAAAATCAACGTAAACTCATTTTTTGAATTTACGTTTTTTTCTCAAATTTACAAACTGAGATAACAATTTATTAACCATAAAAATTATCAAACAAGTTTTTATGACAGTTTTTAAAATTTTTGTAAATATAAATTGAAAACTGAAAACAAAATGGTTACCAAACAAGCCTCAGATGGTAAATATGTCGTAAAATTAACAAATAATTAAATAAGTTACTAACGTAAGAAATGACTTATCAAAAGATTCTTAAACTATGTATGGTTTGATTTTAAAAAAAAAATTAAAAATTAAAAATTAAGAGGCCTAAATTCAAAAAATGAGTTCATGTTGGTTTTTAAACAGAAATTTAAAAATTTTACTAACAAATTTTTTTTTCAATTAATTTTTTTTTTCAATTGATTTTTTTTTTTCAAATAATTTTTTTCCAATTAATTTTTTTTCAATGATTTTTTTTTTCAACTAATACAAACCGAGGGGACAATTAGTAATGCTATTTTAAACTTTAGGAAGGGGATTGTAATTTATAAAATGTGAGGAGTGCCAATGTAATTCACCCAGTGAGGGCAAAATTGATATTTAAAAAAAATAAATTGCTGAGGGGGGAATCTGTAATGAAACTTTAAACCTTAGAGAGTAAGATGTAATTTTTAAAAGATGAAGGAAAAACTGTAATAAACATAATCCTCAGAAGGTATCAGTGTAATTTACCCAAAAAAATATTTGACAAAACATGCAGATACAATTCATCTCGTGATTGAATATAATTCATCTTGCGATGGAATGCAACGGAAATAGTCATTGTTGTGCAGTTTTATGGGGGCTCATTTTGAAGCCTGTTTTGATAATTCAAACCGTTCAATTTCTAGAATATATCGGGTAAAACATAATTACAAAAAATAAAATTGATCGAATATTGATAAACATTTTATTCACACATTTGTATTCAGTTTTATACTTCAAAATTTATTTGTCATTTATTTTTATAGGTACATATACAATTCGATAAAATAATTAATGATGTTAATTAACTTGATTTTTTAATTATATACTCTATTTAATATATTTTGAAAAATGAATAATTTAAATTATTAAAACGGATTTCAAAATTAACACAGAACAATAGCTGCTGTGTGGGCCAATCAGCCACCTCATTTCCTTTTTTTCCTGTCTTATTATTTAGTGATTCCCTAAATTAAAAGGCTAGTATTATTCAAGGCGAGTTGGCTTGAAATTGTCCAATGTTAACTGGTGAAATAATATAAATTTTGGATAAATTATACCTAGTCCTTACAAATGATAAATAGATTGAGCTCACCTCTGTTATGCAACTTGATGAGCATACAATTGTGATGCAAAACCATAGGTAAAAAAAAAAATAAATAAAAAAATTACTATTAACTGGTATGAGATGTAGTAAATTAAATAGTGAGATACAACGCATTGGAAGACTCTCAAAACATCATTCATTTTCATGATATGAACAAATGTCTTCCATAAGAACAAAAAAACAAAAAAATTATGATTCAAGAAAAGAATCAATTAAACAACAAAAATCATATATGCACAATCCCAAACAGCCCTTAATCTGAGAACTCAGAAGCCATGAACCAAGTGGAATAATTGGGGTCAAATTGTATCTGTATAGTCTCCAATCCACTCTCCGCTCCTCCTCCTACTTCCTCCAACTTAGGCTGAACCACCACCACCGCCACCGCCGGCTCCGCTTTCACAACCACCTTCTTCCTCTTCTTCTGTGAAGAACCATTCTCCGACGACGACGAACTCGATGACGACGACGAAGATCGATCCAGCGACGACCTCTTTGACGTTATCCGCACCGGCTCCGGCTCACCGGAATTAATCCGGAGCGGAAAATTGAGAAGCGCACGTGACCCGCGCATGCGATACGCTGCAATGTCATAGGCCACGGCGGCGTCCTCTGCCGTCTCATACGTCCCCAGCCAAACCCTAGCCCCATTCTTCGCCGGATCCCTAATCTCCGACGCGTACTTCCCCCACGGCCGCCGCCTCACTCCCCTGTAATGCCTCCCCTTCGATTCCGCCGCCGCTGGTGGCGCATCCGGAAAAGATACTTTTTCCGGAAAATTACCAATTTCGGGCTCCAGCTTCACATCAGCGGTGGTTTCCGCCGCCGTAGACGAGCGAAGGCATCCTATGTTCTCCGGCAGCATGCCCTCCGAATGGTTCTCTTTCAGAGTGAGGTCTACCGAGTTAGCATTGAAGGAAGGGAACAAGTTGTTAACCCAGCAGTAGTCTGCGGAGTTTAACGCCGGAGCTTCAAACTCACCCAGCAAGTGACGACGTATCGACTCGAGAAGAGCGAAATCAGCATCGAAATCATTGTCTGCGTACATCATCATATCAGAATCAAACCCAATTAAATATGTAGAACGGAATTACAAGTGTAATGGTGTTTCTATAGAGATTGAGTTGAGTTGAGTTGAGTGTGTATAGGATAAGAGATAGAGATAGAGATAGCGATGGAGACAAAATGAGGTGATGGGTGGGAAGTTTATAAAGGGATTGGTGGGTTGGGTTTGAGAAAGTGGGTTCATGAACTTGGATGATCCCAGTTGGGAATTGTTTAATTGATTTTTTTGGGGCATTTAGCTTTACTTACTTTATTCTTGTTTCTTGGAAAGTTCTTCTGCAAGTAGAGGAGAGAGAGGGCTCGAGTTTGGAGGAGGAAAAGAGAGTATTATGTCACGTGTGTAATTAAGAGGGTTGGATAGAGACGGCTAGAATTAAAACGTCCCGTCAATATTCTTTCCCGGTCGCAGCAAACGTGGCCTTCCGGGTCCAACTATACCATACAAAAAGTACGGCTTGTTTAGTTTGTATTTTAATATGTAATTTTGAAAAAAAAAAAAATTTAATTTTATTTGATTCAAATTTTTTTTAAAAGAAAATTTTTTAAATTATTTTATCTCTTACACATTAATCAATTACTTTTTCTTTCTCTTCTCTCATTTTTAATTACTTTTTCTTTCACACATATCTATTCAATTATAAAAAAATATCAAATCATCCTAAACTCTCAAATTCTAAAATTATTTTCAAAATATATAACCAAACAGATCAAAAAAAATTTTAAACTATCTCTCTAAATTTTTAAAAAAAAATTTATCTAAAAATACAAACCAAACACACTCGTAGTATCACTACAACATATAAGAGTTTTAGAAATTAAATTTTTTAGTCTCTAAAAGTGAAACTTTTGTTACAAAATACATTTATGAATTAATTTCTATCGTCGTGAGGATAGTCGCTAAAAGATCATCCTGAAAAGTCAAAAATAAAGCTTTTGGCGACAAAATTTTGAAAATGTCACTAATAAATATACTTTTACGGACAAAATAATTTGGTCTTTAAATGATTTTTTTTTTTAGACAAAAAATTTTGTCCTAAAAAAATAATAATTTATTACTAATGTTCAATTTTCATTGTTAAAAATATAATAACGATTCTTTTCGTAACAAAAATAATTTTGTTCCTAAATTTTAATCTTTAAAATCTTAATTTTTTTGTAGTGTATTCTAATTGTCACCGAGAGTCATTGATTTTATCGGTGATGTGATGTGATTTTTTTTATTTTTTTTTTTACTAAGGAAAATGTTTGTGACCTTATAAAGGAGGATTTCTATTGATGTATTAACTATTGATGTGTTTGAATTTTTTTAGGAAGTTGTGTCAGACAGTGACATAAATAGTTCAGATCGTTTTGAAAGTTGTGGAGGTTGTTTTTTTGTGGGGATTTCTATGATTACTGTTTAACTAATAGGTGGTACGACGAAGTTATTTGGTGGTTATAGGACACGGTTACATGATATCTCAGATATGTTGTGATTGATGGAAGAGATGAAATGTATAATTTTGTGTTAGGTAATTAAAAAATAACAGGACATGGTAATTTGTGATTGATATGGGGTATGGTCACGTGACATCCCTATATCAATAAATAATTTTTCAGTGATATGATATTTATATAATGTTTCACATAGTAGTGCATATTAATACTTATGTTTAGTATTTATAAATTTAATCAGAATTAATTAAGTTTTATATGACTTAAAATTTTTCTTAAATTTTAGTTTACATTCTAAGAGACACTTAAATTTTTAAGTGATATGAACTATAGTTATCAAACGAACTTAATTGATTATCATTTAATCAATTTAGTTTTAAGTGTTAAATCATATTATCAAACACCGTAAACTTCTTTATTAGGGGTGAGTATGATTTGATTTGGTTTGTTTAAGAATAAATTAATGACCAAACAATTACCTACAGATTTATGGAATTTAGAATCAAACTATAAAAATCTTAAAATCAAATCAAATTAAAAGAGTAATTTTATAGCATGATCGCAAAATATTACTCATAACTTACTTGAACATCAAGCAATGTACTATCATTTTACAAATAAAAATAATTTACACGAATATTTAAAGGAAAAATTAGTGAAACATCTCTCTCTAATGTTAACTATGATTTTAAAAATAAATTGCTAATACAAATTTGATCTAATCAAGTAACTATCGATATTCAATCAACATAATTTTTTATAAAAATAAAATAATTAATAAATTTTACATATTAAACTATTAGAATAAATGTGGGCTATGTGATCGGCTCTATATTGAATCCACGAAAGCACAATAATACACTCCAAATTAAAAACCCAACTGGAGAGGAGGGTGGCCTTTTCGTTTCTTCATAACTTGGGAACCAATACCAACATCATTAGCGAGTAGGTGAAAGTATGACAATAAGGGCAAGTTGGCAATTCATTTTTCATTATCAATCTTTAAGTTATGTTGCTTTGCAACCTTTACAAGGAAAGTATTAAACTATTATCAAGTGGGGATTTAGCAAAATTTGGAAATGAGAAAAACATGGGAAGAGATATTAGGTGCCTTGTTTCAAAATAGAGAAGTGTCAAATTGTACAGATCATTCAAACTACAGATGAAGAGTTTGAAAGTTCAAACTTGGCTCAAAATTCACATTTATTTCTTCTCGTCAGTGATTAAGATTTTTCTTTTGTTACTCAAACTATACTTTTCTTGCACCATGTCTACACCCTGCTCAATATAAATAATTACAGTTAAAAATTTCTTTCAAATTGAAATATAAACGACGATATTAAAAAAAATTTATGAGAAATTGATGATGAATTCGTGTAAAGAGAGCAAAGAACGAAACTATTTGGGATAGCATGGTTGATTAGAATTCCTATTTTCAATTAAAAGTTAAGGAATATTAATTTTGTCACATGCAAGATTCACCATAGCCTAAAATGTATCCCAAAAATAAATAAATAAATAAGTGAGAAGTCACCACAAGAAATCAGTTTTTTAAAGACAAATTTCTTCCGTCCTAAAAGTGTAATATATGTTGGGAAAAACTTTAGCTAACTAATTTTATCCATCGAGAAGTTTGTCCCAAATGGTCTGTCCGGAAAAGCCAAAAATTGACTTTTTAGAAAGAAAATTTTGCATTTGTCACTATAAATAAATTCTTAGAGACAAAAATTTGTGATTGCAAAAAGTTTTGATTTTGAAATAACCAAAATTTATCTCTAAAAGTCTAATTACAACCCCAGGGCGAAAGAAGTAGTCATGGAGAAAAAAAATTAGTTTTTGAGACAACACAAATTGGTCTCTAAAAATTTTAATTTTTGAGACAACACAAATTGGTCTTTAAAAGTTTTAGTCTTTAAAAGTTTTAGCCTTTGAGACAAGTAAAATTAATGTCTAAAAGTTTTAGTATGGTTGGTAAAAGTTATAATTTTTGTGAGACAAGTAAAATTGGTCTCTAAAAGTTTGATAATATTTTTTGTTTTTGCTTTTTGATTTTGTAACAATTACTCTAAAAATACTAACTTGATTTCTCAACAGCCAAACATAAAAATATCAATCATATCTCCAAACTATTTATTCATCTCCAAATTAAAATTCAACAACACTAAAAAATCAACAAAAAAATGCTAGCAAGAGTACATATATTAGGCTGTATCAACAAAACATTACAATGGCCTCACACAAAATGTCATTCTTAGAATCTCATTCTCAGAATAACCAGTTATCAGAGAATTCCAAGAAACAGAATCTCTACAATCTCATCAAAGACCCTTGGCAAAACCCATCAGTCCACATAATTCCAATAATTTCAATGTACATTTCTCATACAATGAAATTATTGCATTACAAACAGAGACAACAAACAAATGTCCAGCCTTGTAACAAAGGGCATGAATTTTGTGACAACCCTCACCACTGTTTACCGATTAACCACTGATTACTGCTAAATTGAGACTGATTATGATAAGTAATTGAATCGACTGAAATACTGAACTCACTGATTGAATGTACTAGTTTAAATGCATCGCTATCTGTTTGACTGTTAAACTATCTGTTCATATTTTATGTTTTAAACTGCAAATTGAAGGCCTTATCGGCGGCCGAATCTGAAATTAATTAGTGATATGTGTTAATCATAATTTATGTGATTTTATGGCATATTTAATTGAAATATGATTTGGTATGATTAAATTAGATTAAATAAAGTTAAATTATAAGAGTTAGCCTTATTTACCATCTTGCCATGCTAGTGAGCCACTATGTTAACACACTTGAAGCCTTATTTCATTCAAACAAAGCATTTCCTCAGCCATTTCCTTGAGCTTAACCGACTAGAGGGAGTGAGAGAGAGGAAAAACTTGTTTTCAACCAAATTGGCTTGGAGGCTTAAGAGATTTGAAGAATTCTTTACAGTTGAGCTCTCTTATCTTGCATTTTAGACTTAAGGTTGGTGTTTCATCCTCTCATTTATGTATTTGAGTTGTACCTTGCATAGTCCATGGCTAATTAGTGGTTTAAAGTCAAGAATTTGCTTAAAATGTTGAATTGTAGCATAAATCATGCATGCATGTTGCCATCATTGAGTTTTGAAGAGTATTGTTCATGAAATTCCACATGCATGTTTATATTTTTGCATTGGACCATGAATTCATCTTGTTTATGGAGAAATTGGCTCATATGAGCATGTATTTGAAGCTTTGACTTGGTTTAAATTCATGCATGTCACATTGGAAGTATGTTCTTGAACTTTGGTTTGAAAATGGATTTAATTGAACAACCTTTGGGTTTTGATTTCTCAAATTGATCTTTGAAACATGTTATATTATGAGTTTTGAAGTGTTTTCTAGAAAATTAGCCCAAGAGGATCGAATTTCATGCATTAAAACTTGGTTTTGAGCTTGAGGTTCAAATCTAGAATTTCCAGAATTTGGACTCACGCTCGAGCGGGGAAAGTGGCGCTCGAGCGTGAAATTCGTGCTCCCAGCACTTTGCATTATTTTGCAGTCCGCTCGAACGGGGGATTACACGCTCGAGCGGGTGTCGAGCGCTCATCGAGCGTGATTTTTCACACATCCAGTACTTTTTTCATGGTTTGCAGTCCGCTCGAGCGTGGGAAGTGACGCTCGAGCGGGGAACCTTTGTCTGCATGTCCGTTCGAGCGGGGAAAGACACGCTCGAGCGGGACCCTATTTTTCTGAAAATTCGAAAAATGTTTTTAAAGTGCATCTTTGCATCCTCTTTCCATCCTAGGCATTCCTAGGGCATGTTTAAGGCATCTTAAAGAGGATATAGATGTAGAACCGCACCGAGTCTAAGTATGGACTAAGTCTTTGATTCCCGAATGTAAACTTAGTGTGTGTTCATCCTGTAAACTGTGTAGGGTTGGCATCTGATGACGCGCTCTAGCTTATCTGTAGCCCAGAACTCTATGAGTAACAACTGTGTAAAGATATGTTCAAATATGAATATCTTCTGAATGGTTAAACTGTACTGTTTCTGAATTGATACTGTTAACTGAATGAATGTTTGTCCTCTATTCTGAACTGTGTTGTGGCATCCATAGCGACTACTGTTATTGTTACTGCTACTGTTACAGAGATCTCTGTTTGTTCCTATCTTGGAACTTCTATTTACTATTATGATGGCCATCATTGACTGCTCGGTCTTTCAAGACCTACTGTTTACTGTACTGTTCTGCTAATGGATGTACCACATATGACTGTTATGACTGAATGACTGATATACTGAATCAATTGACTGTTTCCAATACTGAAAGGTCATTCATTCTTAACCTCTTTACGCATTATGTTATTCACTGGGCTTTAGCTCACTGCTCATATATATATGTAGGTGTTCAGGCACCGGACCGCTGCTAGGGGCGTCAGGCCAAACATTGTTTTGTCAAGCCAACATTTGTGCCTCACCTCGAGGCTCCAGTACTGTTCAAGCCAAGGCTATGGGGTGTTTTAGATTCCCCCTTTTTTGCCTCTGTTTTGTAATAATGTATAGACTGAATGATCTTTGTACTGTACTGTCTTAATAGGGACTGGGTCCCTGTCCTGAATGATCATGTATGTATGTAAATACTGTTTTGTTCTGGGTGTATATATGTTATGAAAAGTATTTTGCATTCAGACTGTCACAGCTCATTGGACATCTTTTTATTACTGTTTTGGCTTCCGCCAGCCCCTGTACTTTGTATTACTGTTTTACTGTTAAGCAGGCCTTCGGTAATCTCGGATTACTGGCCGGTTACGGTACTAAACCCATAAGGGCGGGTTTGGGTCGTGACAAATTTGCTCTCCAAGATTCAACAACTTTGGCCTTGCAATGGCAGACAGAACATTACTCAACAAATTTTGCTGTTAAATGGTCCAAAATGTCCAAAAGGAAAGTAAGGAGTTTCACTACATTCTAAAGGGTCCCAGGCAACCAACAGTTTGGGTGGATATATAGCAAGCATTCTATCCTTCAAAACATTTCTACAAAAACAATCCATACTTCCAAAAACAAGATAGTAACAACCAATACATTGTGATCAAGGATAGCTTTAATTCACATAACATGCATCTAGGAAATCAGAAACAAGATCTAGTGGCAAAGAACTTCATTTCAAGTTAACAATAGAAAACAAATATAGAACTCAACTATTTTAATTTTCCCCTCTAAATGTATTCAATTTTGCTTCTTTAGAGATGCAGAGTACTTGCAATTAAGGCTTAATGGTCCACTAGTAAACTACAATTATTGATGCTAAGCTATGAATTCATGCTCAACAAAGTGCATACTCATGAAACTAGTATAGAAACCCACAAAGGAAATCGAATGTAGATCTCAAAAGATGACTTACTAAAAAGAAAAATTAGTAGAGAGTTCTCTACGACTGATCTGCTGCATCAAAAAGTCGACTTTGGCATTCTATTCCGTGCGATTGGACTCCAAGATTTGAATTCTTTCCACCAGCTCCTCATTGATTCTTCGTTGCTCTTCAGCCTCCCTTATAGCAGCCTCATGTCCCTCTCGAGTTGGGCACATTTACTGTTGGCACCATAAAATATTCTTATTATTGTTATTATTAGTATTATTATTGTTATTATTTTCAAGACACATGACATCCTCTTATTCATTTAAAAGTTAAAAGAAGTTATAGAGATGATGGAGAACATGAAGGACATAATGGATGAGTGGAATGACACATGGCAAGACAAGGACGAAGATAGGAGAAATGGGTAGTTACTAAGCAGTTATTGTTGTATTTTTTCCTCTATAAATAGCAGTCAATGGCTACATTGTAAAGGATTCAAAACTCAAATCAAAGACAATTGATTTATATTTTTTCTTATCATTTATATTTTCTGTATTTTATTTTATGTACTTCCTTTTTCGAAGCATTTATTTTCAGCATTTCCTTTTCAAAGTATTTTATGCACTTCCTTTTCAAAGCATAGGAGTAGAGGTAAGTAATTATTACTTTAATTGTTCATTCAATCATCTTTCTCCGTCTCCCTCTTTCTTCTTTTAATTTTTCTTTTCTCTATACTTGGCAATTTTGAAGTCCTCTTCATTGAGGCCAAAGAATCGTCAACACAATCACTTGATAATTGGCTTGAATTTAATCTGTAAGGATTTTTCAATCCTTGTTGGCACGCTTACATTTATGATATTTTCCTTTGTAGGAAAAATAAGCCAATAGGTACGTTTTCTAGATAATGTTGTACTTGGTTTTCAACCACGTCCTAAGCCTTGTATGTAGCCAGATTTTTGTCCAAATACCTCAATAGAAAGTTTCTCATTGGATAGCAGGCTAAATCCATCTTCAATAGCTTTGTCCTGCCGCTTTTCAAGCTTGTACTACAATATTCATTAGTTGAGATAAAACTAAGTATCCATCCACATTTTATTAAGGATATAAGGAACAAAAGTACATAAAGATTGATGTCTTACATGTCTAAAATCTCAACATCAGCATGCATCCATGCCTCTTTTTTCTCACTAAAATGTGTCTTTTTGTACAACTCAACAAGTTCAAGTTCCTCTCCAATGGCACGGTCTTGCTGTGCCATTTATAGCACACATTAAACATCAATATAGATTACGTTGTTCAATTACAATTTCAAAACATAAATTATAGATTCTATAATTAATACCTCATCATATTGCACTTTTCTGAAGGCCTTTGAGCTAGCAGTGTGGAGGACTTTCAACTTCTTCCGATTCAACTTATTCTTGCCACATCTCATCTATTATTAAATGCATAAGTCAAAGTACAAAGTTACCACTATGTTTGACAAAAAATGAGACAAGATTGACAAAGTTACCTTATAGTCCTTGTTAGACAACTTTTCGCACAAGAAGCGCTACACCTCTTTTTCCATATTTTCAGGTAGATCCGCAAGGGCAGATTCCATTGTAGGGAAACTTCTAAAGCTTTGCTGTAGGTCATGTCGATAGTTCTTATACCAATCGTGCGTCAATTTGAGGATAGATTCATTAGCATAGTGTCACAATCCAAACCTGCCCCTATGGGTTTAGCATCATAACCGGCCAGTAACCCTTGGATTACCAAAGGCCTCTTACAAAATAACATGAAATTAGGGGCTGCGGAAGCAATAAACAGAAATATACATAGTCCATTGAGCTGTGAAGACATACATGAGACATATATTCTTAAACTTTCACAAAGATACGTGTGACGTCAAAAGATACAGTTGATACACGTCACTCCATGTACTATACATATTAACAGAAATTGTCCATAATCAAAACAAAAGAACCAAAGTCTTAAATATTCACAAAAACATGGCCACGGGGCTTGACATGATCCGGAACCTCCTCGGGAAGCACAAAGGGTGACTAACAAACACAAAACCCTTCAGGCATCATCTTAAGCCTGGTCGCGCGCCTGGTCACCTATATATATAATATAAATAATGAGCGGGAGCCCAGTGAATAATAACAAAGTAAAGGGTTTTAATGAATGATGTCCATCATAGAGTTAGAAATCAGGGTTTATATCAGAAACAGAGTCTTATGTATATTTAGATTTCAAAACAGAAACAGATTCATAAACATGTTCACTTTCATTTTCAAAGTTCATACATTTCACATCATAGTACGTAGCACATCCATTAGCGTTAACAAATCCAATGACCCATAAAGGGACAGTTGTGAAGGCATTCTGATAACCTGTAAAGGGACAGCCATAAGACATTCCGATGACTCGTGTGCACAGAGACATTTCCGATAACCCATAAAGGGACGGTCATAAAGGCATTCTGATGACCCATAAAAGGACGCAAATATCACATGATGCTATGGATGTCACGGGTACATTTCAGAAACTTGGACGATCATTCATTCACACAAAACATGGCTTTTCAGAAAGCTAATCATGTCATATCATCAGAAAATAATCAAAGTCTAACATAATTTTACAGAGTTATTACTCACAAATAACAGATGACTCCAAATAGACGAATGGAGTAGGCGATTCAGATACCTTGTGGCACATGACCTACACAGGTACAAAACGAATGCATATTGAATTACATACTCAAAAACATTTACTTTGCTCTTTTCTTATTTTGGTGTGTCTTTAGGAATGCTTAGGATGGAATGAGGATGCAAAAATGCACTTGAAAACACTTAACAAAACTTGCTGAAAATAAGGTCCTCGCTCGAGTGTAACTTCCTACGCTCGAGCGGACATGCAAAATGTGAGTGGTCACTCGAGCGCAAGATCTGTCACTCGAGCGGTCTGTAAACTTAAGCAAAAGTGCTGGTTGCTAGATTTTTTCGCTCGATGCTCGCTTGACGCTCGCTCGAGCGTGAGAGACATGCCTCCGCTCGAGCATAACTTTTGTCGCTCGAGCGGCCTGCAAAACAAAAGACTTCTGGGAGCATGCATTTCACGCTCGAGCAGACTTCTGGTCGCTCGAGCGAAAGTACACGCACTCAGAGTAGTCACTCGAGCGTAGAAGTAGAATTTTGGAATTTCTAAATTTGCTCCCAAGCTCAAAACTCAATTTCAAAACCTCCAAAAGACACCATTTTGGACCAAAACTTAGTAAAACATTGTGAAACTTATAGTACATGATAAATTACAAACTATTTTGCAAAATCAAACCCAAAAGCTATGCCAATTGTAGTGAACAAAACTTGAAACTTAGATGATATAACTTGCATGTAATGTCATGAATTCCAACCTTCCAAAACATGATCAAATGAATCATTAAGCTCAAAAACAAGTTGAATTCTTTGAACCAAACCAAGATATGAACATGCATGTGAAAATTCTTGGAAAAACAACTTCAAAACTTCATGATATGCACATGCATGTATGATTTGAGCTACAATTGTTTAATCCTAGTTCATTCTCATGTTAGACCACCTCCTTTACTTGAATTCTTACAAAAACTAACTCAATTACACAACTAAGAGTTAGATTTCTTACCTTAGATGCTCAACTGTAGTCTCTCTGGAGTTACTTGGTTAAAATTCCTAGCCAAATCTCCAAATTCTCAACCAACTCCCATTTTGAAGCCACTCTCCTCTTAGTCTCTCTCTCTCTCTACACATTTGAACTCAATCAAGAGGAAATGAGAGTGCAAAAAGCGTATATGAGGTGTTGAGGTGTTGAAGTGGCCTTATATAGGCTTGGCTAATAGCCTAATTACTTTGTTGATCAACTAATCAATTGGCATTAATTTATTCTAATTTAATTCGTTCTGAATCGAATTTTAATTAAACCTACTATAAAATTTTAAAAATCCCAAATAATACATAAATCAAGTCAATTTCTGAATCGGATACCGATAAGACCTTCAATTCGCAAGCCGAAACAAAAGCATGAATAGATCTTCCTACGAGAGACAGATAAAAGTATAAATAATATATCACACATGCAATTAATTCAAGATTCGATCTCAATAACTTATTAGACATATTAAATCGTGGATTAACGTTAATTATGAATCGGGATTGTTATACATAGTTCATTGGTAAACTTAAAACCTTCCTGTCATACCAAACAAGAAAAAAAATTAAAACACTTAAAAAAGAATTCTTTTTCTCATCATTTCCTATCAAGCAGAAGTTGCATTGATACAAAAAAAGATAATTTCAAGAACGCAGAGTATAGTCAACACCAAAATCTAAAATCCAAATGCTAACATACGTGGAATTAGGGATTAGGGAGAGAGAGAGTGATGAAATTGTCCCAACTTTTTTTTTTTGGTTTAGGTAGACTGTCTTGACTATAGAGTTCAAAAATGAATATATATAAAATAAAATAATGTATAATTTGGATTTATTAGAGACCAATTAAAATTGTGGGTAAAAGTAGTTGATCCTTTTACAACCAAATAGACTTGTCTAAAAAATATAATAACATGATTAAATATATATATTTTAAATTCTTTCATTTTGTCCTTAAAAATATAATTTTTGCAAACAAATTATTTTTGTCCCTAAAAATTTGTCTCTAAAATCTTAATTTCTTGTAGCGTTATTCCCACTCTCATTTTTTATATGCATTTCATATTTTGTTCTTTATATTGTAAAAAAATTACACACAACACAATTTTTTGGGGTATCCTAAATAAGTGTATTTTTTTTCTTTTTGAACTAAAAAGTTGAGGAAAAAAATATGGATGTTTAGATTAACTTTTTGTCTTTCTACGAAAAAATATGTAATAAAAAATTGTATAAATAAAGTGTATAGTGGAAGAAAATTAATTGATTGTACGGCTCTCCTACGGCTGCGCAGCCTGTCTCCACAGAAATAATTGCTTCCTTCGGGGCAAATAACTTTTGGACAGTGATGGTCGGTCCGTGGGGGCCATCATGGGTCCCATTTTAATAATCTGAATCGCTCAATATGTACAACTCGTCGAGTATTATATGCTTGTAAAAAATCACATTGATTGGATATCGATAGCTATATGATCGGATTAGTTTTGTTCAACAGTTAACTACCACACTATAAGTTTTGTTTATACAAAACTGATTTGATCATATAGTTAACGATATCCGATCAATGCGATTTTTTACAACCATATATTACTCGACAAGTTTTACATATTTAACGGTTCAGATTATTAAAATGGGACCCATGTCCAAAAGTTATTTACCCCGAATGAGGCAATTTTTTTTTTTTGTCCCAAGAGAAGTGTATAACAGCTGTGACGTTGTTAGTGGATTTGTATTATAAAAATATATAAAATATATTTTTTAAATTTTTTATTTGTGAATAGAAATACCTTTTTTGCTTTTTATATAACTTTTTGGCTTTTTATATTATATTTGACTTACCAAATTTGGCCTAAATAATAAAGTTTAGAATGTATTATAAAAAGGGTAAATTACACTGATTTCCTTTGAAATTTTTTTTTAAAAAAAAAATATCACAAATTTTATAGTTTTGATATAATTACATTGAATTTTCTTGAAATTTTAATTTATATAACACTTAAATCCCTTTTTATTCATAATTCCTTAGCTACATGGATAGAAAAAAAAATGATATTATTATCTTTTTACACTAAAATGTATTTTTATTTTTGTTTATCCTTTTATCTTCACATTATTTACATTAATTTTAATTTATTTATTTTTATTTAAAAAATTAATATAATTATATTAAAATTATTATATTTTAGTTTGGGACGGGAGTAGATCCAGTCCCAATTATCAATGGTAAGGGAGCAACTAACATGGACCAAATTAGTCATACTTTTGACTAACGACTTTTCAATAAAATTTCTATTTTCTTTCTATAATTGGCAAAACCGATGCGCAGTCTTTACGTGACGAAATGCCAACAGGAACACAATCCACAGTAATACCGAAGTACAATAGAACTGAAAACTGTGAAACCCACAAAAATAGTTTCACAACAATGTTACATACGGGTGTACAATAGAATTAAAAAGAGTGAACCCCCAAAAATAATTTTACAACAATTTTACATACGGGTTATTTGGTGTCTGGAGTGTAGTCACGTGTTATTTTAAGGTATTTGTTAGTAAGATTTTTATTAGGTTTAAATCGATAGAATTGTAACTAAAATCTCATCAAACAACACAATGATTAAGCAATTGTATTGAGATTCTATGCGTTAAAAGTTCAAGGACTTCCTTGGAGTAACAATAATGACAAAACAAATAAGAAAAAAGAGAGAAAGAAGAAGAAAATGATGATATAAATGATTGAATGAACAATTAAATACAAATAAATTACATTAAAACTACTTCTATTTAAGTTTTAAACAAGTCCTATGTATATTAGATCTACTCCTAGGATAAAAAAAAATAAAAATCAAATAATGTATTGATTTGTTGGTGTCTTTATAATAGAGTCATAAATGACAATTTATACCCAAAAAAAAAAAATGTAACAAAAACTTCTATTAACCATCATCTAACTATTCATATAACTTCTACCTTCTTACATTGCCACTTGTCCTCTATCCCTTGAATCTTTAAAAATTGACCTAACTTCTCTTAACTTTCAAGATTTTCCTCCATAATCATAATAATAATATAATAATAAATATAAAGTTTAAACTTAGTTATAATCTATAGAAATTTTATTTATGATGTAAACAATGCCCCCAACTCTTTAAGAATGAGTATTCGAATTCTTGATGAATTGTATGAACATAAATATATAAGAGAAACTATGAAAATTATAATCGATTAGCCATATATATATAATTTTTTGTTTGTTGTGGCTACATCTAAACACTCTCTCATTACTGTTATATAAAAAATATAAATAAAATTTAGAATTTCTTTTTGTAAATCACTTTATCAAAATTAATTTTTGATATGAACTACAACGCCATTGTAGTTATTAGATGACAAAAATCATAATGTCAATTGACTTTAGAAAATAAATTTTTTTGACAAAATTAATAATGTCAAAAAATTCGAATTCATCAAATGTGGATTGTTCATAATTTTTAGCCATGTTTGGCTTAAAATCATACCCCCTAATTAAATTTTCACAATCATTTTGTGATATTTTTTTTTTATATCAAATTTAGGCATATTTGGCTTAAAACCACGCCCTCCAATTGGATTTTCATCATCATTTTGTGATGGTTGTTCATCAAATTTAACCATGTTTGGCTTACAATCACACTTTCTAATTGAATATTCACCATCATTTTGTAATGGTTGTTCAACATTCTTTATCATAGTTGACTTAAAACCATATCCTCCAATTGGATTAAAATGCTCAATAGCAAAGAAAGTTAGTCCTCTTTTTCAATTAATGGCTTAAAAAATTGCCCCTCAAACTTGCCATTTTCAGAACTTAATTTTTCCTTGACCATGATATTTGGGGAGAGAAAGTTTTGCTTCGAAACACCTCTTAGAAATACATAAAATTTGTGCTTTTTTAGATTCTCTATTTTTTAACTTCAATGTTGAATTTCTCCATCAACTTGATAAAATCAACAACTACGTTGACGAGTTTTTTCATCAAAGTAATTTATATCTTTTTGCATCAAATAATATGGCGGTGATGAAATTATTTGAAATTTTTGCCAATCAAGAGAATTAATTTCTTCTTGTAAAGCCAAAATTTCACTATTGCACTAATAAATTTCATCCTCCCAACGCCGAATTATTCTTTCCATATTATTTATCATGCCATGATGTTAGCAATAGACGGTAGAATCATTGTCATAATATTGACAATCATTATACATGGAAGACGAGACATTCCAATAATAATTCATACCCATTAGAACATTGCCACTCTATTGGTAGTTTGCATACATGGGTGCACAATATGCAAACATGTCACTTGATGGCATAATTTCTTGATATTTTGTTTGTGTCATTTTTTTTCTTTCTTCGAGTTAGGACGATGTCCCATTGGGTGTGTCAAAAATTATTAGTAAAATTTTTGTTAGGCTTAGATCGACAGAGTTTTAACTAAAATCTCACTAAATAACACAATGATCAAGCAATTGTATTGAGGTTCTATGCCTTAAAAATTCAAGAACTTCCTTGGAGTAAAAATAATGACAAAACAAACAAGAAAAAAGAGAAAAAGAAGAAGAAGATGCTGATATAAATGATTGAATGAACAATCAAATACAAGTAAAGTACATTAAAACTACTCATATCTAAGTTTAAACTACTCCTATGTAGATTAGATCTACTCCTAGGATAGAAAAGAAATGAAAATCAAGTCATTGTAACATGCCAGGGGAGTACCCGTGCGCGTTAAACAGTTCGGACCCTCGGTCTCTTTGATCTAGTCTCACAAGTGCAATGTGAAACGTAAACGAGAGTTCACATTCGACAACTTTTAGAAAATTCATTTTATTGCAAAAACATTTTCTAGAAATGGATTGCGTCATCAAATCTTAGAGTCACCACTTAATATTTATTTCGGAAAAATTAGGAAACCCGTGACTCATGCTAAGGCCACTGACTCATGCTAAGGCCACTGTTCGTCGTAACCAAGGATACGTAGCTCGGAACCTTAGGTATGAAAGGGGAAGGTCATTAATTGAGCACCCCCGCTCACCCAATCAAAAGATCGGCCTTTACTAACCATGATATGATTTTTATTTCCTTTATGGTTCATATTCTGATTATTTAATAAATCCTAAAAAATTATTATGTGAATCATACAAGTATAGACTATATCACCCACTTTGGAGCAACTTGATTTCATTTAGTTTTGAAAGAGTTTTGAAGATGTACAATCCAAATAAATTGAGTTTACAAACATGAAAATCAACATTATTACAAATTAAGTGACATAACCTCCATCCACCGGCATTTATACAGTTATATCAAATAAGCAAATAGCCTCATGGTAGGATGCTAAATATAGTAAGAAAGACACACACAAGCAAGATACTAAAGCATAAAAAAACTTATATATTTACTAACGTCCCGCAAGCAGCTATAAAACAAAGTTAGCAAAAATGCATGATCTTATACACAAAATCCTAATGCAATTCACACATGAGATGTAACTAAAGATTTGGCTTCTAAAATATAACATGTGAATCATCTCAAGAACATGAGGTAGCACACATAATCACATAGGAATTGATTAAATTCACAAATGCAAAATTAGCCGAATCAAGATGCATGAAATATGGATGCACAGCAAGGATATAGAAAGAAGTGGGGCGCGAACTTTCTTTGCAACCACTCTGCAACCCCTTTCTTTTGCATCACTCTCTTCTGACATAGCCTCTTCCCGCGGTTCTCTTACTTTTTTTCTAGACCTCAATGAGTCCACGATAGAGATGATCAATTCCGACTACCCTGAACCTCAACCGCGTGCTCCTCCTCCTTCTTCTGTTTTCAGCTTTCCAGCAATGTCAGTTGAGCAAATAATGGTGGCACAGTCTAACATCAAAGCTAACTCGTATATGTTGAGGTCATGTGTGGAGACCGTGACTGCGGTCTCCAACTTGTCCCGTCCATTGCAGAACAAGACGTTTGATGTACATCAGTGAAATACACAACTCTCCCTGCTTCAACGTATGTACAAAAACTCTTGAGTAGAAATTAGTGCACTGAAAAGGTTGAACGAAGAACTGAAACGACAGACCACTTTTGCGGCTTGATTCGGAGTTTCTTCGCACAATCAATTTGATGGCCGACGAGGAGTAATTTCTTTTGAAAGCTCTGCCAATGCCGAGGTAGAGTCTTCAAGGACTCCTCGAGAGTAAAGATAAAGCGAGGCAACTAGTGATAAAGTCGGGCAATGAAGCTGTGTGCTTGCCGGTGTTCTCGGGAAGCCATAAGAAGCCCCTATATAGAGATGTTTGCCTACATCTTTTTTAATTGTTTCAGAACCAGATCTTTTTCTACCTCTTTCTCTTTCTCTTTCTTTTTCTCCTTCTCCTCTTCTTTGTCTTTTCTTGATGATTCTGCTAGGTCTAGATGCGGAAGCTTAAAGTAACTCCCACTTCTAGTAAGATGATCAATGTCTTCAGAATTCCAAGTTTCATCAGGGGAATTGACAGCCCATCCTTTCATCAGTGTAGGAAAAGTTTAGGTCACTGTCCTCCACCATTCTCCTTCAATTATTAAAAGGCAATTATCTGGAGAAGTCAATCAAATCTCCCTTCATGTTTATCAAAAGCTCTGGAGTTTGTGTTGCCACCACCTCTACAGGGTTTTGGGGTTTTAGCTGGGGTTGAGGTGCATCTATCATGCACATATCAATGCTCTCTGGAATAAGCACCTTGGGTTTAGGTAGATGGGGAGGCGTGATGTATATACTGGGGTCGTAGGTGGATGGCAACATATGGATTAGGTTCAAGCGAGGAAGCAGTTGGATTTTGTCATGAGGTGGTAGTGGATTGGTGATAATATTCCTTAACTTAACATAATATTCCCTATCTTAACAGAATATTCATCTCTCTGATGGAATATTCTTCTAGAAAGGTAATTTGTGACTGTTTTTGAGACAGGAAGACTTGTTTCTAATTAAAACACTTAGCCAAAACAAGTTTAGGGTTGGAAATAAAGCTAGGGTTGAAAATAAAGCTCAAATTTTATTTTCTTATTAAGGATTCTAAGAGAAACACCTTTTTGATTTTATCATCAAGTAATCAAAAGAAAGTGCACAAGTCTTAAGGTCGGTCAAAATGGGATGTCTACAGTCATGTATTGATTTGTTGGTATCTTTACAATAGAGCCATCAATGGCAATTTATACCAAAAAATGTAGGAAAAAATTTCTATTAATCATCATCTAACTACCCATATAACTTCCACCTTCTTACATTACCACTTGTTATCCATCCCTTGAATCTTCAAAACTTGACTTAACTTCTCTTAACTTTCAAGATTTTCTTGTATAATCATAATAATAATATTAACAATATATAATAAGTAATAGAAAGTTTAAACTTAGTTATAATTGATAGAAATTTTATTTATGGTGCAGACGTTATAATTGATAAAAAGGATAGAATATATGATTTTATGTCAAGTGATTGAGAAATATGAGAGATTATAATGTATAATAATTAATGAAGGAGTATGAACATGTAGCGCTCCAAAAGTACTGAATAGTTCTTTTAATGTTGCATTCCTTAATTTATTATCCCTAAATGACCGTTAATGATGTGATATTGAAATTAGATCACAGTTGATAAAATGTTTGACAAAAGAAAATTTAATACTTATCAGATATATTATTAAATTGATTTTAAAAAATAATAAATTAGATATTTCAAATATTTTTCATAATTTTATTGCAAAAATAAATCCCCACATCTTTATCTTATCATCATACATAAAAGAGAATCCGGAACGTGATCAGATAGATATAGGAGGCTGCTTGGAACCTTCTTTCCCTTATTTTTATTTTGTTTTATTGATAAGCCATAGAGAATTTTTTATATTTTATTTTAGGCATATTATGTTTGGAGAAGTTTGTCGTTGAATACTTACCCAAAAAAAGTTTGTCGTTGAATCGAATTTCAATCAAAGCATTTGGCTTTAGTTTATTAATACTTGACCTTGCTTTTTAAAATTTTATAATCATTGTTGTAAAATAGTGGGTTTCGACAAACTAATGGGTGGTTTAGGATGAACTAAATTAATGTACTTTTTGACTTTTTATAAAATATAGATTAGATATGGGTTGGGTTTGAGGTGACGTGTTAAAGAGGTGATGTGAATTAAATAAAATGATGTGACTTAAATAAGATAGTAACTTTTTGACTTTTTAACTTTTTCAAATCATGCCAAACAAAGCCTAAGTCTAATGATTGATTAGTGGTTTAAAACTTGTTCAATTATACAACACAACTAATCAATGTGCGTATCACTATTGGAACAGATTATCTAATGGATCTGTTATATATTATTGTACATGGTGTATTCTTCTAGGGCAAATTACATATACCCCTCGAGGTTTAGCAAAATTACAGATATTCTTATGAGATTTGAGAAATTACAGATACCCCCCTGAAGACTATATTTGCATAACAAATTAAGGGACAATTTGTTATGAAAATATAAACCTCATGGGGCAATTTGTTATGAAAATATAAACCTCAGGGGGTATCTATAATTTCTGAAACCTCAGGGGTATCTGTAATTTAACTAAATCTCGAGAGAGATATATGTAATTTGCCCATTCTTCTAATAGTAAAAAATCCTATAATTAGTTATCATTATTTTTTTAAAATATATTTTGAATAAAATAATTATTTTTACTCTTACTATAAGTTAGATGGATACAAGAATGATAGATTGAATCTACAAAAATAACTTCTCAACTTAGAATGTGATAAGCATAAAAACTTAAAAAAATTAGGCACTTATGTTGTGTTCGATTGAGAGATTTAGAAAGAAAAAAGAAAAATATAAGTGAAATCTATATAAAATATACATTTCACCTAATTTCACACACATTTTATTTATTTTTTTAAAAATCTTTCAATCAAATACAATATTAATAAATTCATTTTTTTTTATTTTTTTATTTTATATAAAAGCATTAGATGAGGATGAATGTGGACTATAGAGTGCGCAACCCACAATAAAAATGCATTCTTCACTCTACAAACGTAAGATTGACAATGTAGATTAAGATAATATTAAAAAAAAATCTTAATTGCCATCGCGACATTGGGTATAAATAACTGAGGTTACAAAAAGCCCCTATAATATATAAAAGTTTTAGAGACAATTTTTTTTGTCTTTAAAAATATAAATTTTGTTGTAAAAAAATATTTTAGAATTGATTTTAATTATCGCGAGGATAATCACTAAAAAGTTATCTCGAAAAGTCAAATAAAGAGTTTTTACGAACAAAATTTTAAAACTGTAATCAATAAATACACTTTTAGATACAAAATAATTTGGTCCAAATTTTCTTTTTATTTTTTTTTTTCTTTTTTGGGACAACAATTTTTAGTCATAATAGGTTAGTAATTCATCATTAAACGCCCAATTTTCTCACTTGAAATAAAATAATAACATTTTTTGGGAACAAAAATATTTTGTCCCTAAATTTTTGTCCTTAAAACTTTAATTTATTGTATTGAGTGACTGGCAGTAATCACCAATGTTTTGCAACGGGTCTGTTAATTGAAAAAATGGGTGATTTTATTTGCACTCAAATAATAACTTAATATGCCTAATTAAAATTTTATTTTGCATTATACCCTAATTTAAATTTACTAATAAGGATAATACATATTAAATCTTAAAATAATTTTTTTTCTCATGGTACACCCTAATCACTTATACACATTTTTTATATTCAAGTATCTTCATCTTCTTTCCTAAGTTTTAACTTTTTTTCTCTGTCTTCTTGCTCACTCCAACACTTCAATTCAACTCCACCAAAACTCATTATTATCATCAACATCATTATTTCTTATTGTGTTGTTACTTGCAAATAGAAGAAAATTTGAATAAAATCAAACAATGAATAATAATAATAATCAAAAGTATTTTTTGAAGCAATCCATCAAAGTATAATTTTGATTTCTGTGATTTTTTTTTTTTATACGTAAAAATAAATATTCTACTTGTTTTACGTCAATGTTGTTTGGTTCTGAAAGGCCAAACAAAGGCAATATGTTAGGCATGCTAGGGCTGAATGGTTTCAGCGAATATCAGAAATTGAAATCAACCATTGCAGTTCTAAAAAACCTACAACCACTATCCCAAATAATGAAAAATGCAATCAACGGAAAAACATGAGAAATTTACCTACTTATGGAAATGAAACAATGTCTTCCTCCTTCTCCTTCTTCTTCTTTTTCTTCTTCAATATTTGCCAATGATGAGAGTATAGGAATACTATGGCTGAGAAGAGAAAAAGGGAGAGCGAAAGTCTTTTTTGAATTGATTTATTTATTATTTAAATGTACCACAAATTATAAATTTATTTTGAAAGGTAATTAGTAAAAATACATAGGTGTATTGAGTGTAAATTATAACCCTAAATAATTTAATAGAGAATATTGTGAAATTGGGCATATTCAATGATTTTTTTAATGTAAATAGAATAACCCAAAAGGAGGCACTAATCTCCAGTCTACTATTTGGGTCCATGGGCTTACTACTAGTCTTGTTTTGTTAATTTAAACCATTCATTTTATCGAGTACCTCATGTACTTCATCCATAAAATAAAATAAAAATTAGGTCAATCCAATAATAGTAACATATTCAATTTATTATGTTTGTCACTAAAAAAATAGATGGTTTATTTTTAAAAACACAATTGTCATCCATTTTTTGGTGACAAACACGATAAATTAAATATGTTACGATTATTAAATCGACCTATTTTTTTTTTTATAGAAGAAATACACGAAATACCGAACAAAATGAACAATTTGAATTATCGAAATAAGACCTGTAGTGGGCTTCACGGGTTCAAATAGTGCTTTCCAGTCCATAATCTAGATTGGAGGGAATCATCCTCCTTGAAAAATTACACTATTTCTCTCAAGCTTTTTAAAAAATATAATTACAGCAATGCTACATCCACACAAATTCATCCACATGGTAAGACATAATGCAAGTTCTATGTCAGTTGCTACATGTTGTGCGTGTGTTTCACGCACAACAACACATTTCTAAGATTCGAAGGGGTAAGAAAATTTGAGTATAAGAAAGGTTTTGAGAGAATATTGAAGCGTATGTCAACTTTTAAAATTTTGTTTGCCATGTCATTTAGAGGGTTTTTTTTTTGTGGGGGGGGGGGGGGGGGGGGAGGGTATTATGTGGATGAATAATTTTTCTTATAATTAATCATATGATTTTGACATAATTATAACCAATAAATTCATATGGTTAAAGATCCATTAATATTAATATAATTTTATAACATCAATAAATATTAATGGATTAAAAATTTCAGAGAAATTGATAAAATTATGCTAGAATATAATCCATTTTGCTTTCATGAACCTCTAAAGTAACCTGTATAATTTATTTCCTTCAGTTTTTTTATTGAAATAGGAAAAAAATTGCAGCACCATGCACAAAAAATGTGAAGAATGTTCGAATAAAACTTTCAAAATTTTATTGTTTGGTTTGAGATGTTTTAAATAAGTGCACTTTTTGAATTTCTATAAAAAGATGTGTAGAAAAGTGGAGAAGAGATATTAATTGATGTGACTTAAAAAAGATAAAAAGATGGACTAAAATAGGGTATACCAAACAATAATTTAAATTTTAACATTGTTGAGTTGTTATAATGTTTTATAGCCCATTATATTTGCGCTATAACATTATTACAAGCGTATTTACGCAAGACCATTATTGGGCCATTCATGTAGCCCCTTCTATTCTATTTGCATAAATCATGTTGAAAACATAGAAGATCCTTCTGCTTCTGAACTGGGCTTGATGTTTTAATGCCCAATTATGTTGTCTAATTATATTATGATTTGATATCAGTGGCAATGGATTGCACGAGCTGACTTTTTAGTTTTTTTTTGCCTTTTTTTTTTTAAAAAAAAAATATGTAAAAAATTGTGAGAAATGATATGACCAAAAATAGATTAAAAGTTAGGGTACTTACGTATAAGTCCTAATAAGTAAACTTATTGCCTAATAAGTCCTATGAAAAAAATTTGTCATAAAAAAAGTCACTAATTACAAGTTTTAGCGATAATTTATAAAAATTATTACAAAAAAAAATCACTATTTGTCAATTTTTAGCGACGTATGTAAAAAATCATCACAAAAAAATTATTTTTAACGATAATTTTATCAAGACTTATTTTCAATAAGACTTTATGGGAATTAAGTCTAATTATTAGGATCTATTGATAGTTTATCCAATTTTTTTTTTTTTTGGAGAAGTGACTTAATCCATTTCTCAAAAGAAGCCTATGTCTAGCTTTTCAAGGATTGAAAAATAGATTTATTCTTGAATTTGCATCCATCATACAAGATGATTCTAATGTCATTGTTAAGTCCAGCAATTATAAATAATTATCTATAATATATCATATCATTTCTTATTATTGAAACTGGCAGTATTTTTAAAGTTGTAAAATTAACATATCCTCATCTCGCCCTATCCTGCACCTTCACGGTTTTCTCACACCTAATATGATTCAGGGTGAGTACTATAAAACTATATCATGCCCTGTCCCATTGTCATCCCTAACTGCTTAGTGTAATTTAATTTTGCTCATTTTTATTCTGCCTAAGACAAGATCATTTTTATTCTGAACTACATATGGAAGACACACAATCTGGCAAGGGTGAATGTTTTGATGGTGATACAACTGCTATATCAGGTAAGCCTCTACAAGCTTGGAGCTCTTTACTTAAAGAAGAGATTAACAAAGTGTCAAAAATAAAGTATAAAATAGGTGCCCATAAGATTGAGAACCTAGTAGATGGCATGTACAATGTCCCTATAGAGATCTCAAAAAAAGGCTTTTCTCATTGGGAAAATGCCTTGATTGGATACTTCATTGATAAAAGATTCTCTTTCCATTATGTAAAAACTTGGGCGGAGAAACTTTGGGGAAATTTGCTTGAAGATGTTGTCTCCATTAATAATGGGTTTTTTATTTTTAAAGTAAAAGTGAAGAGGCTATAGACAAAATTTTGGAAGATGGCCCCTATTACGTTGGGGCTAGATTGATTGTTGTTAAAAAATGACAACCTGGACTAAAACTAACAAAGTGTGAATTTTCAAGTGTGCCGTTGTGGGTGAAGTTATATAATGTTCCTTTGGAGTTTTGGACGGAAGAAGGCTTGGGTTACATTGCTAGCATCATGGGAACTCCTCTTTATTTGGATGAGCCTACGTTCAAAAGAAGCAGACTTACGTTTGCGAGAATATGTATTGAAGTGCCAGCAAATAAAGAGATTCCTAAATCTTTCAAAATAAATCTTGGTTATGGTGACCCATATGAGATTCAAGTTGGGGTTTCATGGAAGCCTCAAAGGTGTGATGTTTGTAAGACTTTCGGTCATACCACTAATTTGTGCCCTCAGAAGCCAAAGACTTTGAACCCTCCATCTTCCAAACAAGAGTGGAGAGTCAAGGAGACTAACATACAAGTTCCAACTAAGTGGGAAGTGGTGAAGAAAAAAAGGAGAGATGATGGGCAAGGTTCAACGACAGTGACAAACAAAGAGGGAGAGACGCAACGTTTCACCCCATCAACATCTAATCCTTTTGATATCCTCGAATCATGTGATATGGGAGAGTTGGGGAATGGAGAATTAAATCAAGAGTTGTTGTGTCAAACAAAGAGCCTAAAAAGTAGAGGGAGTCTATCTCCAAGTGATCCCATTAATGGGGAGACTACAAAGGAGAATAACAGAAAAAAAATTCAAAGCGAAACTTCATTACTTGAAGAGTGTTAGAGGGAAATTTTGAATCCTTTATTGTGTATGTTGTGTTTGTCATCTATAGGCTTAGTTTGTTTCTTTTGAGGGGAATAGTTTTTTTTTTGTTTATGTTTATTCTCCCTACAAAAGATGTGTATTGAACTCCATTATATATCTTTCTTTTTTTAGTTATAATATGACTTGCTTATCCAAAAAAAGATCATTTTTTTGTCAAAAATCTTGACCGAGATTGTCAATTGAATTAGTTAAACACAACACAAAATTAAATGATAAAATTATTGCATGGATACATCGGTCCTAGACAATTTATTTCCATGGATAATTCTTAATAAATGGTGGGTCTGGCTCTGTCAATTTCTTAAACATATATACATATTTTAAAGGAGTTCAATTTGTTTATATATTATTAAAGTGTGTGAATAAAACATTTTCTGTAAATTTGAGTATAATTTTATTTTTAATAATTAATATTCACCATGTTCCAAGTCCTATTTTGCTAAAGGACAAACAGAGGAAATGCATTGACAATCCATTTGTGAATTAAGAGATTACAAAACTGGATCAGATTGCAGGGTACACGTGGAGATGCGCGCTGTGTGGTTATAAAATTATAAGTTGAATGGGATTGAAGAATATTTTAATCGATTATTAAATATTTATATAATATATAACATTAATTTATATAATATTTTTTATATATATAACATAAATTAATTTTATATAATATATTTCATATATATAATTACTTTGTAATAAATTTTATGTTGTAAATCTCTTTCACGCTTATTTTTAATTTAATATTTCATTTGAATTTAAAAAATATATATATTAAGTATAACAGAGCAGAGCGGTTTCGAAGGGAATTATAAGTTTTAAAGTTTAATCTACTATTTATGAATAGAACGGTACGAATTGATGCTAATCAATAAAATTTTAATAGATTATGCCAGTATTTTACAATCCCAAGGTGCATGCATGCATCCGAGAATCTAGCAAAATTTTAGCTACATTATATTATGAGTGATGCTGGAGACCCCCAGTGACTAGGCACCCCCAGCACCCCCCAGTGCCACATGGCACACTACCAGTGGTTGAAGTCCAAAAAAAAAAAAAAAAATTATTTTCTAGCCAATCAGCAAGGATCCCCCAGCACCCCCACTGGGGGTCCAAAGCATTTTCCTTATATTATACATTGAAACTTTGTTGTTGAATGGAATCCCAAGCACACTGTTTTGTTATAATTTATATTATATATATATAAATATATAAAAAATATGGCCAGCCTTTTGATTTTCAATCACAGTTATAGAATAATGGATTATGTTCACTGGTGGTTTCAAAAATTTTATTCATGGTATCATGTAAAATATTAATACGTTATATTTACCAAAAGCAGTGTTGTGCTATGTGCAAATATATAAAATAAAAAATAAAAAATAAAAAATACACTAACCATAATTCAATCAAAAATTTCACAATTGAACAACAAAGATTACGTCTATACATTTTTCAAAATTCAAAAAGTAAAGTTTTTTTAACTTATTTTTCAAATTATGTAAAAGCAAGGTTACTGAATACATTTTTTTGAGAATATGTTTGGCACGCTTTCAAATTTCCTAGATTTTGTAGTTGAAATCTGTTAAAAATCGAAGTGTAGACAAAATGTGATTGCTAACAAACTTTTTATTAAAATGTTGTAATTGAATACATTTTCTTCGATGCATGAATAAAATAGGAAATTAAAAAGTATGGTCATTAACTATGCTTTCACATAGTCTACAAATTAAATTTTCAAAACAATGCCCAAAATTTTAAAATAAATGTATTAATAGTAAGAATATAGTATATAATGAGCAACAATAATCATACTTCACTTACCATTATTTTATAGTTTTGTATGGAATTTCAAAGGCTAATGTTAAAAATATTTTTAATTTTTAATTTTTATTTTTTGGTTGGCTGATGGGGTCAACTAACCTCATTCTAAATAAGCCTGCGCCGCCCCTAATTTTGTTAGATTATGTTTAGCGAATGCTTAGAGATTAGAATATGCTTAATCAAACTAAATCAAACTATGCCTTATATTAATTAAATGGGATCAATCATCTTCATCATTCTACTCGGTCAAGACCTATAAATTCAACTATATCAAATAAATTCATATAATTTTTTGCTTTTGTCAATGACAATGAATTCAGTTAAATCAAATAAATTCATATAAACTTTCCGGCCTCATTCCATGTTTGATCATCACTCTTTCTTACTGTTGCACTTATGTATATTTGTTGTACACAATCAAATCATCTTAGCTTGCTTTATCTCAATTTATCTTTAATTAATACTACTCCTATCATTTTCTGAATATATTAATTTCTAATTTTATTTTTCTTAATTTTTCCATACATCCAATTAAGAATAGAGTTTTTTGACTTAAGGAACTAACCAATTAGAGTTATTTATTTATTTATTTATTATTTCTTTAAAAATTAACAAATTAACAAAATTAGTTTAGGAGTTTGGAGCTCCCACAATCAATATTCTTAAAAAGTCCCATTTCCTTATATATATATAGATATATTCAGCTATATCCATCACGCACAACTTCAACATCTATATTCATCCATATCCATCACCTATAACTCCTACAACTCCTACTTATAATCAAATGTAGTGTTTTCTCAAAAGGTTCCAAAAACTTATTCCTAAATTATCATAATTTTAGAAAGAAAAAAAAAAATACGTGACATCTCCCTTCACTGCTCTTCCTACTATTTAGGCATTTTCACTCCCTCTCCTTATATTAAAATATAAAATAAAAATAAAATAATAAAATATTCATTTATATCTATATTCATCTATATCCATCACCCACAACTCCCACATCTATATTCATCCATATCCATCACCTATAACTCCAACAACTTTTACACATACGTTTCTGTATTCAGTTATTCCATATTTTAGTCAAATTCAATCATTCGCTTTCATCTACCCATCTTTTTTTTCTTTCATCTACCTGTCTTTTCTCAAACTAACTCATCATCTTTACTATTATATTTTGCAAGTTTGATGATCTGCAAAAATTATATTATCTTCCCCATTGTTACATTTTCTAAGTTTAATGATCTGTAAAAATTATTACAAGGTCGGTGTAATATTATTCTGTCACGCCCCAAAATTTGGACAATTAAATATTAAATTAGGACTAAACCCTAATTAATATTCCATCATCCAAATCCTAGGGGTGAAACAAAATCTAAACGTTCCTGTCACCACAAGGTTTAAATAAATTTCCATCCTCAAAAGATCACAAGAGATTTAAAAAAAAAAAAAAAAACCCGAACAAAACGCCAACCAAACTATCTATCATAAATTCATAACTATCCAATACCTCAACATTAAGGTAGCAACAACTAGTCAAAACAATTTAAATGATGTAAAGTTACAAACCATGCCAAATTATCAAAATATCAAGGTCATAAAAATAATAATGATAATAAATACATAAACTAATATCTACCCTAAGCTCAAGAAAACAAAAGAAGTCCAAACGACATGTCCTACGATCATAATTATTTCTTGTCACCACCATAGCTCTACTAATCCTGCAAAGAAAGCTCGGCTGCGCTCAAACAAAACGCACCCGAGTTGTCAAGAGACAAAACGGGTCAGTATATAAGTATACTGGTATGAGTACATGATTTAACACCCACGTGTCCACTAGACACAAACAAAAATACATTTAATTCTTATTACAGGACAAGACAAGTAGTTCCAAGCGCACTGAGACGAATGGGTAGTTTCCTGAGATATGGTGGCATTTAGTTTCTTTCCTGTATATAACGAAATATAAATTGATTATAAAATAAATAAAATATAAATAAAAATATGGTGGGTCAGCCTTGCATAAAAAAGTTAGTAAGACCCACCATCCTGCAAAAAATAAGGTTAGTATAATTTAATCATAAATAACTTGCTAAAGAAATATAAAAATACACCGTTTCATACTTAAATAATTCGAATTGACCAAAACTCAAAGAACAAAAGTTGTACAAAATCAAATTTCCTAAAAAATTTCATAAACGAATTTAATAGAAACTAAACAGGTTGAGAGAAAAACTTGATAGAAGAATTTAGACGGAATTCAATCGAAAAATCTGAAACTGAAAACGAAAAAAACTACCCTAAGATGATTTTTTTCGAAAAAGTTCAAAACATAAAAAGTGTTCAGAATAATGTTTTACTTCAGTTTACGCGAAATTAATAAAAAATGAGCTCATTCCGTGAGTTAAAACAACATCTAAAGTCAGTATTGCTAAAATGAATAAAAACTACTATAACCAAGATCATCTGATTATAAGTTCTAATCGATCTTTTTAATAAAAAGTTAAAACACAAAAATTATCTAGAATCACGTATACATGCCTCTACTCAAATTTCATAATTTATCGAGGTCGTTTACTATTTTTCAAGATTTACAAATCAATACAATTCACATTATAACAATAAACTTATATTTAATTCCTTGTCCCTTAACTCCACCACTTCGGCCTCCACTTCCGGCCTACACATATATCTCATGTGCCTCCCGTATACCTAACACTACTCCGAAGCTAAACTTGCATTGGGATATTGTTCCGAGTTTGACTCACACTCCCCGGATAGTTAGCATATACGTACACGCGTAAATCAAAGTACTCGTCTACTCATGAGAACAAGGCAACAATATACATATACAAAACATCTCACTCATGAGAACAAACATAACAATGCCAAGCCTAAGGTATTCAAATAAATCTCATAATCCTTACTTTTTTTTTATACACTCTTTCTCACCAACACTCAAATAAAACAATAATTCATGGAGTCGTGGTGAAGTATAAGGAATTTATCTATGGGTTTCTAATTAATTTTAATTTCATATAACCATGAGTGTGATTGTAACAATAAAATAAATTTATATAAAAACTCTAAATCTAGCATACACAACTAATCAAAATAATTATAATCAATCAATTAACTTAAAACCCTAAACCTTACATACACAACTAAACAAAATAATCAAAATCAATCAATCATCTAAAAACCCTAAACCTTACATACACAACTAATCAAAATAATTAAAATCGATCAATCATCTACATGCAGATATGAAATCAATTCAACATCAAACAAATAAAAACAAACAAATAAAAACAACGAATTAAATATAAATCAAGAGAAGTGGGTTTTGCATTCACAATAGTTTTTTAAAAATCAAAGAATTATTTGAAGAACTAATGGAGCCACTAAAACAAAACCCTAATCTTTTTTTCTCCTTTCCTCTTCTCTCTCCCACCGGTCTCTCTCTGTTTTACGCCACACACACAACACTCTCTTTTTTGTTCTTTGATTACTCTCTCTCTCTCTCTCTCTCTCACACACCACACACATAGCACTCTTTTTTTTTTTTTCTTTGATTACTCTCTTTCTCTCTTTTGTTTTCTTTTTTTTTAACTTCTAAACCTAATTGACTTCTTATACTATACTATATTATAAACCTAAGTCTAAATATATAATAACCTAATTTCCTATTATATTATATTATACAAATAAATCACAAATATAACATATATAAATATAAGGGAAAATTAGTCTAGGGTCCCTCTCCCACTTTTCGTAATGGAAGAGATCCACAAAATTATTTTTTGATATCTAAGGTCCCTAAACATATATCAGAGAAATTTGACTCTTTGTCTCTCCTCCTCTACTGTAGAGTAGCACTTCCTCTTTCTCTCTCTCTCTCTCTCTTTCCGAAACCCTAGAGAGAAGAGATGGGCAAAGTCGATCGAAACCAAACACTCCAAGATCCAACTCTCTCCTCTCTCTTGACCTCCAAAGTTCTTGAATGGTATTTTTGCTGGCAAATCTGGAGGAGAATTGATGTCCTTCATTTTCAGACACCTTGGCTTAAAGACGAAGACATTGTATGTACGAATTTCCTGATGAATATCAGGATCAGGGGAGGAGGTATGGATACTACAGTCTTCAGAATTGGACTCCGACCCGTCTGCTTCTTCTTCATCTTCAAATTGTTGTTGATGTTGTTGTTGATCATCAGTATCAGTATCTAGTTCTTCCGATTCGTCTTCTTCTTCTTGAGGAACTTCAAAAGGAGATCGTAGGTTATCTTGTGGCATTTTGAGAATGTGAGAGAGAGAGAGAGAGAGGTGGGCTTGGGTTCTATAAGGAATTCTTGGAAATGTTAATTTCAAGAAATCAAGAAGTTTTGTGATGGAATTCAAATTCTTAGTCGAGACCAGGAACGACAATCATATATAAAAAGCTCTCTGCTCTGTTTGTGCTTTCAGTGCTTGTCACGGTTATATGAGAAATTATTAGCCCACTCATCGCCCTTGTCTCTCTCTCTGGAATCTCAAACTCTCTCTTTAGAATCTCTCTCTCCCTCTCTAATAGCTCTTGTTGTTTGAGCTGCGTATGTATGTCAATATGGTTGCAAACCCCTCAAGCGATGGTACATTCACTGAAATGGTTCCTGCAAATTGCAATGTTATCCATAACAATATCCCAAGCCCACAGAGCGACGCCGTTCCACTTCTTGATTTCGAATCGCTTGGCCTTCTTGGAGGAAGACGATGTTGAGGCGGTGGAGGATGATGGTCCGGCGGCGCCTGAGCCAAAGACCATTTTTGTGAAATTGATTCAATTTTCAGTGTTATGCTCCAACTTTGCTTCGAAATTTTCGCGAATTTCGTCCAGGTGAGGGACAATTAGTTGAATAGAAAAAATTCCAAATTGTGAACTAAAATTTTTTTTCATTTGAACTGAATTTTCTCTGGGTTGAAACTAGAGAAATTCTCTGTTTTTTGAACTGAATTTTCTCTGGGTTGGTCCAGAGAAATTTTTTTGGTTTCGAGCTGGAACTTGGAATGCTTAATTTGTATAAAACCCAATGTTTGTGAAATCAAATTTTGAAACCCTCTTGTTGAGAAGGAGAGCAATATTGATGTTGTTCAATTTCATCTCTCATTCTCTCTAGAGAAATTCTCATTATTTGCTTGCCACCAAGAGTGAAGGCAAGCAAAGTAGCAACCCAGAGAAATTTCTCTCACAAAATTTCTATCAGTACCAAAGAAATTTCTCTCTGTTTTCATTTTGACCAATTTTTTCTGGGTTTTCAAATTTCTCTGGATTCATTTTGACTAATTGAAGGCAGGGAGGGCAGAGAAAATTATCTATCAAAAGCTTCTTTTTTGTTTTTGTTTTTTTTTGTTTTTTTCATTCATTCGCCAAATCTCAATTGCATCCATAAACACCCTTACATTGGATGTGAGTTTACTTATGATTGTTTATTTTCCATTCCTTTCTCAAATCAGAGAAATTTAAAAGTAGCTGTGAGAATTTCTCAAGCTACAAGTTTCTCAGTGAAATTTCACACAATTGTGAGAGATGCTCTCAAAGCTTCTTTCACAGAACCAGAACCAACAACAATGCTACATATATAAATCAAAGAATTAATTACAAATTTCTCTGGAGATGTAATTTTTTGAAAAGGCAGAGAAATTTCTCTGGGAGAATAGGAAGTATATGGAAGGTAGAGAAATTTGGAGAAGGGGAGGACAGAGAAATTTACAGTGGGAAGTTTAGGGAAGGTCAGAGAAATTTTAAAGTCCAGAGAAATTCTGGAGAATTTCTCTGGACCAATTTTCTCTGTGACGTGAATTTTCTCTAGACCAATTTTCTCTGGATCAACTTGAGAGACCTTAGACATTATGAAAATATTAGATGTCCTTTATGCTATAAAATCTTAATACGAGGGACCTTAAAAGAAAACCCCTAAATATAAATATCTTATATAAAATCTATATCAATAATTTTCTTTTTATATATTTATAAAAATATATAAATATAAATATTCAGATTAATTATAATTAACTAACACATTAAATTAATTATATACCACATTAAATTCTTATATAACTACGCAATTAATAAAGCCAAAAATAAAATTGATTAATAATAAATAAATAAAGGCTTACAAAAAATGCGGATCGCTACATATTCCGTACTTTATATCTTTGTGTGTGTATATATATATTTCTTTTTCCCAATATTTTTCAATTCATCTACACATCTTTTCATATTCTCCATTTTTATGCTCCTAATATTATTTCTTATTTTATATGCATTTTTTTTTTCAATGTTTATTAGTTGTGTGTACATATTTCTTTTTCCCAATATTTTTCAATTCATCTACATGTCTTAATCAGATTCGATTTGTTTTCTTTTTCCTAATATTTTTCAATTGATCCACACATCTTTTCATCTTCTCTATTTGTATACTCCTAATATTATTTTTTACTTTATATGCATTTTTCCAGTGTTTATTACTTTTGTGTGTATATATTTCTTTTTATCAATATTTTTTAGTTCATCTACACATCTTTTCATCTTATCCATTATTGCATTTTGCATAGTTTGGGCTTACTTGCTTTTTAATTTGTGGTTTGCATTTGTTCTTCAATTTAATCAGATTTGATTTATTTCTTCTCATATAACAATGTTGATATCTTCTTCAACTTTTATAAATCCTCTTCTTTACATATCAAAAGTAGTTCACCTAAAATTCAAGAAAATTAGATGTCTATCATATAACTTAAATAAATTAAAATAAATCTCACTCTCAATTAAACAAATTAATAAAAAAATATAAACTTACAAATATGTATCCAATGTCTATCACGTTATTTTTTTAAAAGAAAATTCACAATTATCTGTACCTTAAATATCACATAACGACTAAAATAAATTAATAATAAAAATATAAACCCTTAAAATATATATATATATATAAATTACAAATATCCAATGTCTATCATATTATTTAAAAAAAAAAAAAAAAAAAACTCTCAAATATCTGTAACTTAAAAAAATTAAAAACATATATACAAATTATAAATATCCAATGTCTATCACGTTATTTAAAAAAAAAAAAAATCCACAAGTCTTATTCATACAATTTACTCATATCCATCACCCACAATTCACTCAATCAAATATCTATCACGTAAAATCCAATACAAATCCACAAAAGACATTGCTTTGTGTTTATTTTGTAATTTAAAAAAATCTTAAAATAAATCTAACAATAAATCAAAATAGAATCCTCTTTTTCCTTCGTGTGTGTTGGTTTTTTTTTTTTCCCCATGTACAACAAGTCTATCTTTTCTTATTTTAAAATTATTGTTATCATTTTTTTTACAAAAAGTTACATTAGCTCCTCAATAGATGGATGTTGTATAGTAGATTTGTAATTTTTTTATTTTTTATATTTTTTTTATATATACATCTACAATAAACAATAATACTTATTGAGATTTTCTACTCTTTATCTTTTATATTCTAGATACGATCGAGCTTGCTTATCTTATTCTTTATTTAATTGTATGTCAAATGTATTAAATTCGTTATGCATATAAATATGTGACCTCCTCTAAATTTGCGTCGTAGCCATCATTTGGCCATGTAAAATGCCATAAATGAATTTCAAACTATACCTCATAAAAAGGATTTACAAATAGAAAATATTAATGATTGGAAAATCAAAATATGTCTGGCAATGCAAAAATTAGGAAAAAAAAAAAATAAGTGAAAAAAATTTGATGGAAACAATATTACCATGAAGCTAGAATAAAGTAAAGGGAACAATTTTTCAAAAGCATGAAATCAAAGATGACTCGGACTTAATGGATGTTTAACGGAGGAGGAGCATGAAGTCCATCCTCTATGGATTAAACTTGAGTAAGAGCGAATGATTCTAAATTTAACAGTACAATAAAGCGCAAGTGTTTTATAAGCTTAGGAAAAAAGGTTTTCAGCCTCACATTATGATATTAGTTTATGCTATAGTTAACATATTTCCAACCTCAAGGCCTATACAAGATATTCATAAAAAAAAATATAAAAAGACTTTCTAGACATGAGAGCATTGATAGTTATGTTGGAGGAAATTGAAAATGATATGATTTGTTTACAAGCATTGGATGAAGTGGAGCAGCTCATTGGTAATGAAAATAATAAAGTGGAACAGCAACAACAACAACAAAACAATAGTTGTGAAGAGAATGAAGTGGAGCAACAATACAAAAATGAGAACAATTAAATCAACACTCCTCATAAGGTAATACATCTTCTTCTTCTTCTTCTTCTTTATTTTTTTTTATTTTTTTTTAAAGTTATTTGTATGTAAAAACTGATAACACTTTTTCTTTCTTCTCTTATTTTTTTTTAATTTTTGGGGCATTTGGACATAATGAGCGATATTTATTGAGTTTTAATTTATCAAATATAGCTAGATTTGATTTATGACATTCAGTTTATTATTAGTTTTTTTAGAATATATATGTTTTTAACATTAGGTTCATTGAGAAACATCTTATTTATTGTTAATTTCATTAATTAGAAATCAAGTTTATTATTTCAAAAAAAATATATCAGTTGGATGATTATAACATTTTGTGAATATTTGTTTTGAAGTATTATTGTCTTTACTTATGAAATTTGAGAAGATGATCTATATGCATTATGATTATAATTTTATTATTTAAATTAGAACTTACAGCATTATTAAAAAATTTATATGTTATTAAATCAGTCTCGTGCATAGCACGGGTTTACCACTAGTTGGGATTTAAATAATTGAGGTTACAAAAGTCACTACAACATAAAAAAGTTCTAAAGATAAAAAAAAAATTATCTCTAAAAATATAAATTTTTTTACAAAAAATATTTTGGAACTAATTTCAATTGTCGCGAGAATAGTCGCTAAAAAATCATCCCGAAAAGTAAAAAAAGAGCTTTTAAGAACAAAAATTTTAAAATGTCGTTAATAAAAAATAACTTGGTCCCAAATTTTTTTTTGTTTTTTTTGAGACAACAATTTGGTTAGAAAATGTTAGTAATTCATCACTAAATTTTCAATTTTTTCACTTGAAATAAAATAATAACACTTTTGGAGATAAAAATATTTTATCCCTAAAAAGTGATTTTGTCGCTAAAACTTTAATTTCTTATATTGAGTGACTGACAGTAATCACCAATGTTTTGCAACGGCGTCTGTTAATTGAAAAAAGGAGTGATTTTATTTGTACTAAAATAATAACTTAGTACGGCCAATTAAAAATTAAAAATTTTAGTTTCTATTATACCCTAATTTAAATTTACTAATAATTAAATCGTACAGTAATTTTTTTTCTTCTCATGGTACACCCTAATCACTTATACATATTATTTATATTCAAATATCTTCATCTTCTTTACTAAGTTTCAATTTTTTTCTCTTCATCTTCTTGCTCACTCCAAAACTTCAATTCACTCCACCAAAACTCACTATTATCATCAATATCATTATTTCTTATTGCGTTGGTATTTGCAAATAGAAGAAAACTTAAATAAAATCAAACAATGAATAATAATAATAATAATAATCAAAAATATTTTTTGAAGTAATCCATCAAAGATGAGGTTAGTATTCACATAAATATTAATGTATAATTTTTTATTTCTATGTTTTTTTTTTAATTTTACGTAAAAATACATATTCTACTGGTTTTATGTCAACATGTTTGGCTCTGATAGGCCGAACTAAGACAATATGTTACTCATACCAGGGTCGAACAGTTTCAATGAAGATCAGAAATCAATCATTGCAGTTCTGAAAAACCTACAACCACTATCCCAAATAACAAAAAATGCAATCAACGGAAAAATATGAGAAATGTACATAGTTATGGAGATGAAACAATGTCTGCCTTCTTTTTCTTCAGTATTTGCTAACAACAAAAGTGGGGGAGTATTGTGGCTGATAAGAGAGAAAGAAAGAGAGTGAGAGTCTTTTTTGAATTGATTTTTATTTATTATTTAGATGTACCACAAATTATAAATTTATTTTGAAGGGTAATTTATGAAAAAACATAGGTACATTGAATATAAATTATAACCCTAAATAATTTAATAGAGAATACTAAGAAATTAGACATATTCATTGATTTTTTGGTTAATTACACTAATAGTCCCTATAGTTTGGGACTTGTGTCACTTTGTTCCCTGACTTTTCAATTGTGACACATTTGACCCTGAATTTTGAATCTTGTTCCAGATAAAGACAATTGAAAATATCATTAGATTTTTTAAGGGTAAAATCGTCAATTTGATAAAATATAAACTAATTTGACAAAAATAAATGTCAAAAAAATAATTTTAATTTTTTAAAAATTATTTTTATCCACCAATGATAAAATTAATAAAAATTACATGATTAATTTTTTAAAATTAATTTTATATGATCATCATTCAAACACATAATAAAAATTAATTTGGTAAAAAAAATAAATAAATGTCTAAAAGATTTATCTATTTTACATAATTTTATTTTTAGTGGGTAGAAATAATTTTTAAAAATTCAAAAATATTTGTTTGACATTTATTTTTATCAAATTAGTTTATATTTTATCAAATTGACAATTTTACCCTTGAAAAATCTGATGATATCTTCAATTGTCCTTATTTGAAACAAGATTCAAAATTAAGGTTCAAATGTGTCACAATTGAAAAGTCAATGACCAAAGTGACACAAGCCCCAAACTATAGGGACTATTTGTGTAATTTGACCTTGATTTTTTGAATGTAAATAAAATCACCCAAAAATGAGGTACTCATCTCCATATTTGGGTCCATGGGCTTACTACTAGTTCTGTTTTGTTAATTTAAACCGTTCATTTTGTCGAACATGTCATGTATTTTATCCATAAAAAAAATAGGGCAATCCAATAATAGTAACATATTCAATTTATTATATTTGTCATTAAAAAAATGGGTGGTTTATTTTTAAAAACGCGATTGTCATTTATTTTTTTGGTGACAAACGCGATAAATTGAATATGTTACGATTGTCAAATACATAATTTTTTTTTTGTTGGATGAAATACATGAAATACCCAACAAAATAAACAGTTCGATTATCAAAATAAGACCAGTAGTGGGTCCCATGGGTCCAAACAGTGCCCTCCAGTCGATAATCTGGATGGGAGGGAATCATCCTCCTTGAAAAATTACACTATTTCTCTCAAGGTTTTTGAAAAATTATAATTACAACAATGCTACATCTACACAAATTCATCCAGGTGGTAAGACATAATGCAAGTTCTATATCAGTTGCTACATGTTGTGCATGTGTGTCACGCACAACAAAACACATTTCTAAGATTCTAAAGGGTAAGAAAATTTGAGTACAATAAAAGTTTTGAAAGAATATTGAAGCGTGGGGAGGGGAAAAATTATGTGGATGAATAATTTTTCTTATAATTAATCATATAATTTTAACATAATTATAACCAATTAGTTCATATTATTAAAGATCAGTTAATATTGACTGATGTCACGAAAAATATTTAATTAAATGACCATTTTACACTGTATTTATTTAAATCAAAATTAAATTATTAGATAAATTACATTAATCTCCCTTGAGGTATGGAAAAAAGTATAACTAGCTCCAATTTTTGCATACCTTGACATCTCTTAAATTTCAATTTGCAAAACAAATTGAGGAAAAAGAGGCGGTGTTGTTCGCTATTGGATAAATTGTTCGTTGAGGTGTTGAAGGTTGGAGTAGTGAATGGTGGATGGCTTGTGTTGTGTGGTGTGGTGTTGAAAAGGCAAGATGAGGGGGTGCCAGTGTTGGGTTGGGATTGTTATGATTCTTAATTATATATTATGAATAACATCAATAAATATTAATTGATCTTTAGTAGCATGGACTAATTTGTTATGCAAAATTAAAAAATTTAGAGAAATTGATAAAATTATGCTAAAATATAATCCATTTTGCTTTCATGAACCTCTAAAGTAACCTGTATAATTTATTGCCGTCAGTTTTTGATTGAAATAGGGAAAAATTGCAGCACCATGCAAGAAGAATGTGATGAATGTTAGAATAAAACTTTCAAAATTTTATTGTTTAATTTAAATTTTAGCATTGTTGAGTTGTCAAAATGTTTAATAGCCCATTATATTTGGGCTACAACATTTTTACAAGCCTATTTACGCAAGACAATTATTGGGCCATTCATGTAGCCCCTTCTATTCTATGTGCATAAATCATGTAGAAAACATAGAAATAGGAGGAGAAAGATCCTTCTGCCTCTGATCTGGGCTTGATGTTCTAAGGCCCAATTATGTTGCCTCATTATATTATGATTTGATATAAGTGGCAATGGATTGCAAAAACTGACTTTTTGGTTTTTTTTTGATTTCTTTTTTTTGAAAAAATATGTAAAAAATGTGAGAGATGATACGACCTAAAATATGTTAAAAGCTGAGAAGTAACTTTTAACTCATTTCCCAAAAGAGGCCTATGTTTAGCTTTTCAAGGATTGAAAAACAGATTTTATTCTTCAATTTGCATCCATCATACAAGATGATTCTAGTGTCATTATTAAGTTCAACAATTACAAATTATTATCTATAATATATCATATCATTTCCTATTATTGATACTAGCGTCCTTTTTAAAGTTGTAAAATTAACAAATCATCGTCTTGTCCTGTCCTGCACCTCCACGGTTTTCTCCCACCTAATATGATTCAGGGTGAGTACTATAAAATTATTCCATGCCCTGTCCCGTTGTCATCCCTAACTGCTTAGTATAATTAATTTGCTCATTTTTGTTTTGCCTATTCAAAATAAACATGTAAGACATGATCATTTTTTTTTGTCAAAAATCTTGACCGAGATTGTCAATTGAATTAGTTAAACACAACACAAAATTAAATGATAAAATTATTGCATGGATACATCGATCCTAGACAATTTATTTCCATGGATAATTCTTAATAAATGGTGGGTCTGGCACTGTCAATTTCTTAAACATATATATACACATTAAAGGAGTTCAATTTGTTTATATATTATTACAGTGTGTGAATAAAACACTATGAAGCACGGATACTTTAAAAAGGGTGACGTATCCGTATCGGATACTTATCGGATACCGATACTCCTCGGATACTCGCGGATACGTATCGGATACTTCTTAAAAGTATCGGATACTTCTTAATTAATTTTTTATTAATTTTGAAGTATTGGATACTTAATTTTGAAGTATCGGATACTCGAAGTTACATATTACTTATAATATTTTGTTTAGTTCTTTGATGAGAGGAATATAGTGAGAGTTAAAAGTAATAGAATTTGTCAAATTGATGTATCCTTGTTGTCTCTCTCACTTCTCTCTCGCTTTCTCACTCTCTCACGTTTCTTCTCTCTGCTCTCATTCTTTTTTTGGTGTTGGCATGTAAGGATGATGTTTAATTTGCATTTGTTTTTGCTTTTAGTTTTGGATATTTTATGAATGTTTGAGCACTTTTAGGTTAATAGGAATCCCTCTTTTTATTTATTAATTTACTTTAAGTTTTATTTTCATGCATATTACATTATTAAAATTATAATTTTTTTTTTTTTACGAATGTATCCTCGCTGTACCTGTATCATACTTTTTCAAATTTTGACATATCACCATATCCACATCCCCATATCACCATATCCGTATCTGTGCTTCCTAGGCTATCATTGATGACTTAAAAAAGTATATTTGCTGAAATTTTTATTTAAGAATTGTTTTTTGGCTTTAGCTAAGGTCTTGTGATATTCACTGATGAAGGGGAACAAGTTGAAGCTATTGACCTTGAAGACTCTTAGTTTTATAGGAATTTTTCTTCTTTATCAAGTTGTCTTTTGCTTTAGGTTTTATTTTTATGCATACTGCATTACTAAAAATTGTTAAAATAATATTTTTTACGAACGTATCCCCGCCGTACCCGTATCCTAGTTTTTCAAATTTTGTCGTATCGCCGTATCCGTATCGTATCGTATCCGTATCCCGTATCCGTATCCGTATCCGTGCTTCCTAGATTTTCTGTAAATTTGTGTATAATTTTATTTTTAATAATTAATATTCACCATGTTGTAAGTCCCATTTTGCTAAAGGACAAACAGAGGAAATGCATTGACAATCCATTTGTAAATTAAGAGATTACAAAACTGGGTCAGGTTGCAGGGTGCACGTAGAGGTGTGTGGGGGTGTGATTAAAGTGGTTTGAGAGTAAAATTATAAATTGAATGGCAGATTGAAAAATATTTTAATCGATTATCAAATATTTGTATAATATATAACACTAATTTATATAATATTTTTCATATATATAACACAAATTAATTTTACATAATATATTTCATATATATAACTAATTTGTAATAAATTTTATATCTTAAATCTCTCAAACCTATTTTTAATTTGATATTTCATTTGAAGTTTAAAAAAACATATATTAAATATAGTAGAGCGGAGCGGTTTCAAAGGGGATTATAAATTTTAAAGTTTAATCCATTATTTACGGATAGAACGGTGTGAATTAATGTAGATCAGTACAATTTTAACAGATCAGGCAGTATTTTGCAAGCCCTAGGTGCATGCATGCATCCGAGAATCTAGCAAAATTTTAGCTACATTATATTATACATTGAAACTTTGTTGTTGAATGGAATCCCGAGCACACTGTTTTGTTATGATTTATATTATTTATATAATTTATATTAATATGGCTAGCCTTTTGATTTGGAAAAATTACTAGTAAATTCCAAATTGAGAAATGTTAATCCATTTAGTCCTGTGTTTTTTGTTTTATGAACCATTTGGTCCTATTTAATTAGTAAGGAATATTTACATTTGATTCGGCGTACGTGGAGTTTACACATTTACCCTTTGGTGAGATTTGGTGTGAATCTTTTTGCTGATGTGTTCGTAATGATGTAGAAGGTAATGTTTTAGGTTCCCATTTTTGTGTGTGTTTTACGGTGGGTTGTTTTGCAGTGTTGCCGATTTTTTTTTTTTTTTTATTATTATTTTTTTGGTGATGTGATTACTATTTTTTTCGATTTGCAAGAAGTCTGGTGTCCCGTTAAATTCGCAAAACATTTTTCAAATTTTTACATTATGTCTGTCCATGTTGATGTTGCAATAGTGCACGTTAACTTTATCAATAAACATCAACAATATCTTCATATGTATTAGTTATGCTTCATTTACCGATACAACATTACTAGTTCCCATATTGTTTGTACGTTACTGTTGATTTTTATTGGATGGAGTATGGCAGTCCATTACATTGGCAGACAATTACACTATGCCATATTACCTATTTGTTAATAGTTGTAACTCATTACACTATGGCAGTCCATTTTTTGGTTGGCTGGGTTGATCTTTCGTCCACAGCGCGTATTAGGTGTGATTGCCCCGCATTGCACAACGTCTGTCAAACTTTACAAGAGAACAAAATGACAAGAGTTCAACACATTATCGGGTAGTGAAATAACATGGTCGACCCACATCAAATTTAAGTAAAAATGTCAACACGCATCAACAATGTCTGTTGTGCAATTTGAATCATTCCATTGCTAGCAATTGAAAGGTGAGCTGTGTTGTTAAACTTAAATTTAATCATATCCACACAATGTAATGATAACAGTGTTGACAAAAGTGCTCACCAAAAATGTAATTTATAATCAACCAGCCAAAAATTGTGCACCAACAAAATTATACATCACTAAATTTGCAACCTAATATTTTCAATGTCATCCAACAAAAAATAGCACAAGAACATCCCATAACATTAAGCACTAATATTGTTTTCCCTCAAACTCTATCGCCAAGCTGACACCCAAAAAAAATTAAATAAACATGTAGATACTTTTAGATTGGGGGATAGAGGGGAGAGTGTTTGCGTTGCACCATCATAATAACTTAGTGCAGATGTACAAACACATAACCTTTGCAATGTCTTTCTCATCGCACTCTGTTTTGCCCTTCAGCACTGCAACCTATAGATCTTTTATGAATTTCAAAGATATTCTTCTGACATAGGGGCTCTGTCGTTGCACAAAATTTGATGGGGGTTTAGTCACATACAACACATCCAATTTGTCCTTTCCACATTGCACACCAAATATGAAGTGGATATTGTTATTCTGGAGTGGCAACCTGTACCCTCCAATATAAAACTTCTCATCATCGAAATTATACGACTGGATTATTCGATGTACAGCTTCATCGCATTTTTTTAACGAATTTTTTATATTCATGGATGGCCTTGATCATCAACCAAAATGGTGTTTTCTTGAGTTGTCGGACGTGCCTATCGTCTAGTTTCACCTCCAGCACGGTTTTGATTACGCCTGCTATGTCTGAATGATACATCAATCACAATGGCTCAACGAGGGATGCCTTCTTCATTCCTAATACAGGTTTTTTGGACTTGAAGGGTAATTTTGATTGTTTTTTGATTGCCAGCCTTGTCAACGTGGATGCATTCAGACCAGGACCTCGTGTACTAATAGCAGCCATTTTTTGAGGCATCCACTGCGAAGCTCTACCTGCAACGAATTTCGACAATTAGTCATTAGAATGGGTTAACAGTACATCATACGAAAACGGTATGAGCAACAACATAAACAAACATGATAAGGGAAATTTCGAAATAAGTGGAACAAAGTGAACAGTATGTAATCAATTAATGTCACACCAACATAATAATTACACAAAACTGACCAAAATGGCGACATGTCAAAAGGGAACATAATGTGTTGTTAATCGTTCAACTTCAAGTATCACTTTGTCTTCACATTGGGTGCAATGCAAACCAACTAATTATACGTCAAACCAAATATGTCACACTACTTTTTTAACAACAAAAAAAAACAAATACCACGAGTGCATGGATGCATCAACATTTGCTTTTATGTAACCCAAAAGTTTCACCAAACATTGACAGGTCCGCTACATTACTTGGACATGAGGAAACATGTTTGTCCCAAATAATACAGTTGAATGTGCGCATACAACTGGCAAGATTACAACCTCAAACTCACATACATTTATAACCAAACAAATCAAAACATAACAAGGAATTTCATAGAACACATACACACCGTGGAATGACACATTCAACACCTACCCAAGGGGATTTTCATATCCCTACACGTCGGCCATCATATTCTAAACACATCACTAACATCCCACCCACCAAACATGACCTCCCACGAACATATAGTTCAGAATGACAACAACATCAACATCAGTTGAGCAATACACCGATGAACATTGATAACAAATTATGTCACGACCTCCCACAACACAATTCCAAAACAACATGACAGATAAAACCATATTGCAATTGACTCTTTTTTTTCCCACACAATGTAATTCCACATTAAAATAGTGGAAACAAACATGGGATATTAATACAACACATTTGTCTATGTGACAATTACACTAACATGCACAAGCAGTTTGCAACCGTACAATGTTAACAATGTATCCTGTATGAAAAGGTTAAGTACATAACCGAAATGTCACATTTCGAACAACAACTACAACAATATCAAACCTCAAATCAGGGGATTTCCCCAGTCACAAATCGACAAAATAACATCAACGTACATCACTCATTCCTAAAACAATAACCACGACTCATAAACATTCAAAAAGTCACCGTACCTACAAGCAACAACAAAATATCCCATTTACTCTTACATATCTAGTGTGATTGAAACACCAAAATGAATCTTCACAATACAATTTGATCTAAAAATCACATATCACATTACATTAACAACCTAGGGCATGTAATGACGAATGTAATACCGACATTAGGATCATATACGTCAACAATATGGAATTTCATGACACAAATATAACCAAACATCATCCAATTACATTGTCAACTAATACACATCTTCACTGTTCATTGTAATCAACTGAAATCGCTGTAGCATCGTGGTTGGTGTATCTGAAGGGAGAACACTTTTCACTACGTCTGTACTTCAGTCTACGGGGAAGACGACGACAAAATCTCGCTGGCAAAGGGTAATCAAATAGCGATTAACGTGGTCCGTCAACGAAGAGGTTCATGCAATTAGGGTTCTAGCCACAAACTCAAATGTGGAATTTGACAGAACAAGTTCTCAAAAAATTGAAAAATATCTAGGGTTTCAATCGACTAGAATGGAAATGTCTCCAATGTGGGCATGTCTCTTAACAATGTTTACATATGAAGATCGAAACATTCGATAAAAAACGAGAGAAAACAAAAAAAATTCCTATAATAGGCTTTATGTCCACTAGTGTAATTTCACCCACAGCCAAAAAAACCCACAAAGCCCCCATTAAACACATCAACACGCGCGTTGATGAGGAAATATGTGTCAATTCGTATGTTTTAGGACTTTTCGGTTCAACAAATAAATTGCAGAACTAACTGGTGTATAAGTTTACAAAATGGGATTTATTAGTGCTTTATCCTTGAAGGATTGTTATAGAATAATGGATTATGTTCGGTGGTGGTTTCAAAAATTTTATTCATGGTATCGTGTAAAATATTAATACATTATAATTACCAAAAGCAGTATTGTGCTATGTGCAAATACACAAAATAAAAAATAAAAAATATACTAACCATAATTCAACCAAAAATTTCACAATTGAACAACAAAGATTACCATCTATACATTTTTAAAATTCAAAAAGTAAAGATTTTTTAACTTATTTTTCAAATTATGTAAAAACAAGGTTACTGAATACGTTTTTTGAAAATATGTTTGGCATGCTTTCAAATTTCCTAGATTTTGTAGTTGAAATCTGTTAAAAATCGAAGTGTAGAGAAAATGTGATTGCTAACAAACTTTTTATTAAAATGTTGTAATCGAATACTTCTTCTTCGATGCATGAATAAAATAGGAAATTAGAAAGTATGGTCATTAACTATGCTTTCACATAGTTTACAAAATAAATTTTCAAAAAAATACCCAAAATTTTAAAATAAATGTATTAATAGTAAGAATATAGTATTTAATGAGCAACAATAATCATACCTCACTTACCATTATTTTATAGTTTTGTATGGAATTTCAAAGGTTAATGTTAAAAATATTTTTTTATTTTTTGGTTGGCTGATGGAATCAACCAACCTCATTCTAAACAACCCTGGGCTACCCCTAATTTTGTTAGATTATGTTTAGTGAATGATTAGAGATTAGAATATGCTTAATCAAACTAAATCAAACTATGCCTTATATTAATTAAATGGGATCAATCATCTTTATCATTCCACTCAGTCAAGACTTATAAATTCAACTATATCAAATAAATTCATATAATTTCTTGCTTTTGTCAATGACAATAAATTCAGTTAAATTAAATAAATTCATATAAACTTTCCGGCCTCATTCCATGTTTGATCATCACTCTTTCTTACTGTTACACCTATGTATATTTGTCGTACACAACCAAATCATCTTAGCTTGTTTTATTTCAATTTATCTTTAATTAATACTACTCCTATCATTTTCTGAATATATTAATTTCTAATTTTCTTTTTCTTAATTTTTCCATACATCCATTTAAGAATAGAGTTTTTTGACTTAAGGAACTAACCAATCAGAGTTTTTTTATTTTATTTTATTTTATTTTATTTTTATTTCTTTAAAAATTAACAAATTAACAAAATTAGTTTGGGAGTTTGGAACTCCCACAATCAATATTCTTAAAAAGTCCTCTTTCCTTATGTACATAGATAGATTCATCTATATCCATCACCCACAGCTCCCACATCTATATTCATCCATATCTATCACCTATAACTCCTACAACTCCTTCATATAATCCAATGTAGTGTTTTCTCAAAGTATCAGGATCCTCTGAAGTTTCCCCCCTTAAGTGATCCCTGAAGTGGGGTGATCCAACGGATCAAAATGTAACTAACCAAAACGACGTCGTTTTGGTTAGTAATTTCAAAAAAAAAAATTGCTTTCATTCAAAATTCCAATTATTTCCTCCAGTATAACAGAGCTGTGTAGCGGGAGTGCGAGAAAGAGAGAAGAAGACAGAGAGAGAAGAGAGGCGGGAGTGTCGTCCAGCCGTTGCCGCCGTCCAGTCGTCACCGCCATCGCTGACATGTGGGAACATTTCATTCATCCCTTTTGAATACAAATTCTGTAAATGATTGTACAAATCATACAAATCTGATGATGTATTTTTAACATATATATTTCATTAACATATATATTTCTGTTCTTGATGATGTATTTTTAACATTGTACAAATCTATACAGATATAATCCCCCAATCTCTGCACTTTATTTTATTTTTATGGAAGCAACCATGATTTTCTTGGTTGAACTAGCTATACATATATATAATTATATAGATATATACATATATAATCCAAAAACCATGGCTCCTCCCTTTTTTCAGTTCACTACCATGAAAACCAACACATATACATACTTATATTTATATACATTATTTAATAACGAAGTATCTTTGACTACTCCATTATATGTTGGGCATAAAAAGAAATTAGCAATTCATTGGATTTTGATCTTCTTTCACTGTGTAATATTAAAACCCAAAAGATGTAAAAAAAAAAATTGCATTCCTTTAATGTTATATGTTATGTCTGGAGTTGCATTTTACATCATCAGATGGAATGTGCATTGGGGCTTTTTAGTTGTATTATGTTAATTTTTCTTATGTTATTTTTCAAACATTTTAGAACTCTTACATTTCATTCATCCCTTTATTTTGTTTGTTTTTGTTGTTTAATCTTGATTTTGTATGTTCACATGTTGATTATAAGAAAATTAAGGAATTTGTGTTAAATCTGGATCATTGAAAACATAATTTACTATTGAAGGGATTTGTTCCCCTTTGTTTATATAATCTAATATGATTCAATTCTTGTAGTATTTTTATTTAGTTTGTATTATTTTGCAAACATAATTTACAGTTTCTATGCTAATATTGAGAACTTTTTTTTTTTTTTTTTTAAGTGACTTGGCACATTGATATGGAATCTAACAATGTTGAGAATGACGGGGGTGATTATGATTGGAAGCCTAGAGTTCACATGACATTTGATACAGAACAAGAAGCATATAATTTCTATAATGCTTATGGAGGAAGGCTAGGCTTTAATATTAGAAGGGGTTATGTAAACAAGAACAAGGAGGGGCAAATCACTTCAAGGCTATTTGTTTGTAATAAGGAGGGGTTTTGGGGTGTCGACAAGCGAGATCCATTAACAAAAAATCTTAGGCAGGAAGTGAGGACTGGTTGTCAAGCCTGAGTTATCATCAAGTGGGATAGAAATATTCATAAATTTTTTGTTGGTGAGTTTGTTGAACAACATAATCATATTTTTGTACCAACAGAATGTACGCATATGTTACCATCCCAAAGGAAGATATCTGCGTCACAGGCAACCAAAATAGATTTAGCTGAAAAATCTGGAATCCAGCTTAATGCTGTATTTAAGCTCATGGGTAATGAAGCTAGTGGAAGGGAGTTGCTTGGGTTCACAAAAGTGGACCAAAAAAATTATTTGAGAACGAAGAGGCAAAAGAGTTTAGCATATGGGGGGGCAGGTAGCATTTTGCAATATTTTCGTGAGAAGACATTGGAGAATCCATCTTTTTTTTACTCGGTCCAATTAGATAGTGAGGAGCAGATTACAAACATATTTTGGGCCGATGCTCAGAAGATCATGGATTATGGGCAATTTGGTGATGTTGTGACTTTTGACACTACTTACAAGTTAAATAGTGCACATAGACCATTTGCGTCTTTTGTTGGATTTAACCATCATAGGGAAACTGTTATATTTGGAGCAGCTTTGATGTATGATGAGACTGCTGATTCTTTTATATGGCTTTTTAGAAGATTCTTGCAGGCAATGTCAAGTAAGGCTCCAAAAACAATTTTTACGGATCAAGATGCTGCAATGGCTAAGGCCATACCTATTGTCATGCCTAACACAAAACACCGCCTTTGCACTTGGCATTTGTTGCAAAATGCATTAAGGCATGCAAATTCTATCTTTAAGGATATGGAGGTGAAGGATAAGGGGATGAAGAGTGTTTTATCCAAATTTATGTACGACATTGAGGATGAGGATGATTTTACGTTAAAATTGGAGGAAATGCTTGACAAGTATGAAGTGCGAGATGATCATTGGTTGAAGTTAACATTTGGGGTCAAGGAAAAATGGGATTGGCCATATGTTAGAAATGCATAGGGTGCGGGTATGAGTAGCACCCAACTTAGTGAATCCTTTAATGCATTCTTGAAGGATTTCATTCAGTCTGATCATAACTTAATGCAATTTTTCATGCATTTTGATCGAGTTCTTTGTGAGAAGAGGTACAAAGAGTTACAAGCCGAATATGCTCTATGCCAAAAGTTGCCAAGGGTGAATATTAAAGTGAAGATTATAGGGCAAGCTGCAGATGTTTACACAAATAAAATTTATGACGAATTTCAAGATGACTATGTCAAGTCCCTTGAAGTAAACATTGAAGAAACTGAAATTTGTGGTGAGAGTACCATTTATACGGTTCTTGATAGTGATGGTGTAAAGGTGAGAAAAGTGAGAGTGGAGTGTGATGGTTCACTCACTTGCAATTGTAGGAAGTTTGAAATGAAAGGCATTTTGTGTAGTCATTGTTTGAAGATCCTTAGAGAGACCCTCAAATTCAAAGAGATTCTTTCCCAATATATTCTCAAGAGATGGACTAAAAAAGCAAGAGCTGGAAATGTGAAAGATAGGTGTGGGCATGTTATTAAGGTTGATGTAAGATTGCATCAAACTTCACGCTTTAAATCATTGATGGCAATTTTCAGAGCAGTAGCGTGTAGAGCTTCTGAAAGTGAGGAAACATATAACTTGACGGTAGAGAAAGCGGATGACTTAATTGCAAACATTGAAAGCATGTTAAGCGTAAAATTCAATATGCCTTTTTCAGATACTATTGAACTAGAAAGCCCTCCCGACACATGCCTCGAAAGCTTTGAAGTGGATGATGTAGCAGATACAAATGTAGTTCAAGCAAAAGGACTCAAACAAAGAGAGTGCACTAGCAAGGGACGAAGGCGGACAAAAGGTGGTTTGGAGCTTGCGTTGGCAAAGAAAAATAAAACAAGTTCATATAATGCTTCTCAAACTTCCATGTCTGTTGCTCCTCAACCTAGTTCACATAATGCTTCTCAAACTCCCATGTCTGTTGCTCCTCAACCTACTTCACATAATGCTTCTCAAACTCTCATGTTTGTTGCTCCTCAACCTCCTCCCTTATTTTCGGCGAGTGCTCCTAAACCACCTCCCTTGTTTTCGTCGAGTATTCCTCAATCAGCTCCTTTATTTTCAATAAGTGCTCCTCAACTTCCTCCATTCTCAACGTGTGTTCCTCAAGTTAATGCTTCGTCTTCTCAATTTATGTATCCCGCCTATGATGTAAGTTAGTTTAATAAAAAGTTTTATTATGTTTATTTGTAAATATTTTGTACCATTTTAAATTGATATGTGTTTGTTATTGTTGCAGCCAAGTTTTCTTTGTCACAATATGCCTTTTTCAATGCCATCGATGTATTCCGCCCATAGAAGCTATCAAGCCTTGCTTAACAATGCAAGCGGTTATGACTCGCAAGCCTCGAATAGTCCTGCATGTAGTCAAGTAATTTATTTTTCACCTTTCCTCTTTTATTTTGCCATTCATTCATTTAAAGTTCCATTTTATTTTATGGTTCCTTTTATATATTTGTTTTCTTTTTTAGGTACTATATAGGCATGGGCGTGGTAGTGGGCGTGGCCAAGGGCGTGGGAATGTGGATCACACGTCAATATTGTAGCGTTAATTTTTTTTGTTGGATATGTAATATTGAACACTTTTCATGTGAATGTAGAAATTTATGAAATTTGTAAACTTTTTTGTTGGATATGTAATATTGAAGACTTGGCAGATTTTGGTGTTGAAATTTGTGTTGATATGTTGCTGAAATTTGGTTGCAATGGTGCTCAAATTTGTGCTGATATGTTGTTGAACTTTGGTTGAAATGGTGCTCAAATTTGTGCTGATATGTTTGTGAAATTTGTGCTGATATGTCGCTGAAATGGTGCTCAAATTTATGCTAATATGTTGTTGAAATTTGGTTGAAATGGTGCTCAAATTTGTGCGGATATGTTGCTGAAATTTGTGTTGATATGTTGCTGAAATATGTGCTGAAATGGTGCTCAAATTTGTGCTAATATGTTGCTGAAATTTGGTTGAAATGGTGCTCAAGTTTGTGCTGATATGTTGCTGAAATTTGGTTGAAATGGTGCTCAAATTTGTGCTGATATGTTGCTAAAATTAGGTTGAAATGGTGCTCAAATTTGTGCTGATATGTTTGTGAAATTTGTGCTGATATGTTGCTGAAATATGTGCTGAAATGGTGCTCAAATTTATGCTGATATGTTGCTGAAATTTGGTTGAAATGGTGCTCAAATTTGTGCGGATATGTTGCTGAAATTTGTGTTGATATGTTGCTGAAATATGTGCTGAAATGGTGCTCAAATTTGTGCTAATATGTTGCTGAAATTTGGTTGAAATGGTGCTCAAGTTTGTGCTGATATGTTGCTGAAATATGTACTGAAATTGCTGAAATTTGTGCTGATATGTTGCTGAAATGGTGCTCAAATTTGTGCTGATATGTTGCTGAAATTTGGTTGAAATGGTGCTCAAATTTGTGCTGATATGTTGCTGAAATTTGTGCTGATATGTTGCTGAAATATGTGCTAAAATGGTGTTCAAATTTGTTCTGATATGTGCTAAAATTTGGTTGAAATGGTGCTCAAATTTTGTTGAAATGGTGCTCAAAGTTGTGCTGAAATTGTGCTCAAATTTGTGCTGAAACGGTGCTCAAATTTGGTTGAAATGGTGCTCAAATTGTTACATGTGTTCTAGAGGAAGGATTATTTCACCATTCACCAATGACAGATTGATTGATTTTTCCCCCCCTAAATCAACTAAGACCAACTTTGTTGAAAAAAACTATACCCCTAATCAGTCATGAGAACATTGTAAATTTACCTATTTGATTTCTTTTTACACTCATCAAACGTATTGAATTTAAATTTTTTTTTTAAAAATGTACTCGACTAGGGAAGTGGTGTTGTGATGTCATTAAGGTTTCTTGTTCTTCTCATTTCATCACCAAATAAAGAGAACACTAATAAGTTCCTTCCAGTACATTTCTATTCCTTCAATCCCAGCATACAAAAACCACCTCATAGAACAACAAATGCATAACCTAATCCCCAAATGATGAGGATTTTACATAAACTAAAAGCACAAAAAACAGTAACATACCATACCAACAATCCAAACAAACAAACAAAGTCAACAACCAACTTAATTTACACATAATATTTAGTTCACAAAAGGCGAAGTCCAAATCCGAATTTAAATTACACTTAATATTTAAACAACAAAAGAAGTCCAAATCCAAATAACATTATTACAATGGCGTAGTGCAACTTTTCCCGAAGTTGTCTAATCTCTACAACCATTTATTTACTTTCTTTCGTAAACTTTGTAACCATCTCTTTCAGCTCATCATTGGATACAATTAGTTCGTTGACCAAAGGGTTAATATTACAATTTTCGTCGCTTTCCTCCCTTATCATCTTCAACCATTGACGCTGCTTATGTACAGGCATCCACCACCCAAAGAAGCCGCATTCATTGGTGTTGTTTGAAGGGCAAGCAAAGTATACCATCCCTAGATTGTCCTTTGACTCTGAAATCTTGAATGCTGCTCTCATCCCGCAACGACATTTTCGATTTCTAAACTGAATTTCACTAATATCACTCACAGATGCATTTGATGTTGACATTTTTTTACCTAACATAACAACAATGGAACAACAATGAGTAGGACTCAAATTCTAAATCACATGAAATGGGTAATGGGAGTGAATCCTGCCATCTATAAAGGTAAATAAGTACATGAAATGGGTAATGGGAGTAGGGAATTTATAAATATTGAGTCAAGCAAATCTCAAGTAAAATGATATGGTGTAACACAATGATTACATAATCTATATTATCAATTAGATTTCTCTATCTAATTGGGGTTTTTCCTCAAAATAATACACTACAATTACTTTTAAGAACTACATGGTATTCTAAAGATCAATTATCAAATCAGCTCCATAAGAAAATAAAGTAATAGTTTTGATATTAAAAAAAATAAATTTTACAAGGGAATGTGATTAAATCCACAAGAATAATCCTAACAAAAGTTTCATCACCATCAAACCATTCCTCATTCTGTAAATGACCTTAAGCTACCAATGTAACTGGAGAAACAAACAAATTATAACTAAACTCCATACTAATGCACATTGCCAGACTTCATTATAAGAAACAAATCCAATTTAAGTAATCCCAATCTATAGAACCCACCAAGATTTTGGCACAAAATGTTACAAACTTTACAGCTTTATCCCAAATCTAATCCACATAGTTCAAATTAACAACTCATCCAAGCACGACCTCACATCAAAGTAATCAGATTCACAAAGATTTCATAGCTAAACTTCACAGCAACAAAGTCAACGCAGCAAACACAAGGGGTATACACACCCAATCCAAACCCAAATCATAAAATTGACAATATAACATCAACAAGAGCGCAATTAACCAAATGGGTCACCATAGATTCAACTTTGGATTAACAAAACACTACATACACAAAGATTCTTGTATAAACTAATCCAGAAGTAGAATTAGATACTCACGCAAAGGGAGAGGGCTCAACAAAACAAACACATCATAAACTTAATCAATAATAACTAATATGTTTAGGCTGATAGTTGAGCTCAAGCAGAAGAATCAGTAATATGGTTCATGTTGACTACTTTAACAAGGATTGATTTTGGATTAAAACCTCAAATGGAGCAAAATATAAAATGTGTTGAATAAACACCATTTGCAATAAACATCATGATCACATTTAGAATGACAGAGTGTACCTCAGATCCAATTTTGCTTTCCTAGCTAATATGAGGTTTTGATTTAAAGAAATCAAAGAACCAATAAAGCAAAGAACACACGTTCAGATTTTGCATTTACAGAGAACACACATTCTCTAACACCAAATAAACAATCCCTAGTGCTCACATTTGCAGAGATAAATAAACATATAATCAATCCACATTTCTCTATTAAACCATATTTTCTTGAAAACACGATGCAGAAAATTAAAGAAACTTTAATCAAAGTCAACATTGACATCCGGTAGCCAAGTTCAGATTTTCCCTAATTTTTGGATTCAAAGCTCTAATATTTTAAGTTTGGAGGATGAACGAACCTGTGCTTTTTTCCTTCAATTTGTTGGAGTATGGCGGGCAGCGGCATGGCAACGGAAGCGGCATGGCAGCGGCGAGTCGGGGATGGATCGGAAGCTCCTCCTCTCAACCCTTTTCGTTCTCTCTCTCTCTCTCTCTCTCTTTCTCCCTCTGTAATGCTTCACATATCAGATTTGAGGGAATTTTGAATGAAAGCAATTTTTTTTTTTTATTTTTTTATTTTTTGAAATTACTAACCAAAACGACATCGTTTTGGTTAGTTACATGTTGAGCCGTTGGATCACCCCACTTCAGGGATCACTTTAGGGGGGGAAATTTCAAAGGATCCTGATACTTTCTCAAAAGGCTCCAAAAACTTATTCCTAAATTCTCATGATTTTAGAAAAATAAAAAAATATGTGGCATTTCCCTTCACTTCTCTTCCTACTATTTAGGCTTTTTCACTCTGTCTCCCTATAATAAAATATAAAATAAAAATAAAATAATAAAATATTCATTTATATCCATATTCATCTATATCCATCACCCACAACTTCCACATCTATATTCATCCATATCCATCACCTATAACTCTTACAACTCCTACATGCACGTTTCTGTATTCAATTTATTCCATATTTCAGTCAAATTCAATCATTCTCTTTCATCTACCCATCTTTTTTTCTTTCATCTACCTATCTTTTCTCAAACTAACTCATCATCTTCATTATTATATTTTGCAAGTTTCATGATCTGCAAAAATTATATTATCTTCCCCATTGTTACATTTTCTAAGTTTAATGATCTATAAAAATTATTACAAGGTCGGTGTAATATTATTTTGTACTTTATATCTTTCTGTATATATATATTTCTTTTCCTCAATATTTTTCAATTCATCTACACATCTTTTCATCTTCTCCATTTTTATGCTCCCAATATTGTTTCTTATTTTATATGCATTTTTTTTCAATGTTTATTATTTGTGTGTACATATTTCTTTTTCCCAATACTTTTCAATTTATCTACATAACTTAATCAGATTCGGTTTGCTTTCTTTTTCCTAATATTTTTCAGTTAATCCACACATCTTTTCATCTTCTCCATTTGTATACTCCTAATATTATTTCTTACTTTATATGCATTTTTTCAGTGTTTATTACTTTTGTGTGTATATATTTCTTTTTGTCAATATTTTTTAGTTCATCTATACATCTTTTCATCTTATCCATTATTACATTTTGCATAGTTTGGGCTTACTTACTTTTTAATTTGTGGTTTGCATTTATTCTTCAATTTAATCAGATTTGATTTGTTTCTTCTCATATAATAATGTTGATATCTTTTTCGACTTTTATAAATTCTCTCATTTACATATCAAAAGCAGTTCACCTAAAATTCAAGAAAATTAGATGTCTATCACATAACTTAAATAAATTAAAATAAATCTCACTCTCAATTAAACAAATTAATAAAAAAATATAACCTACAAATATGTATCCAATGTCTATCACGTTATTTTAAATAAATAAATAAAAATTCACAATTATCTGCAACTTAAATATCACATAACCACTTAAATAAATTAATAATAAAAATATAAACCCACAAAATATATATCTATATATAAATTACAAACATCCAATGTCTATCATATTATTTATAAAAAAAAAAGCACTCTGTAACTTAAATAATTTAAAAAATATATAAAATTATAAATATCCAATGTCTATCACGTTATTTTGTTTTTTTTAAAAAAAAAAAGAAGAAAAAAGAGCATCCTCAAGTCTTATTCATACAATTTACTCATGCCTATCCATCACCCACAATTCACTCAATCAGATATCTATCACGTAAAATCCAATACAAATCCACAAAAGACATTGCTTTGTGTTTATTTTGTAATTTAAAAAAAATCCTAAAATAAATCTAACAATAAATCAAAATAGAATACTCTTTTTCCTTTGTGTGTGTGTGTGTGTGTTTTTTTTCATGCACAACAATAATTTGATCACTATCTTTTTCTTATTTTAAAATTATTGTGTTATCATTTTTTTACAAAGTTACATTAGCTCCTCAATAGATGGATGTTGTATAGTAGATTGTAATTTTTATTATTTTTTATTCTTTTTTATAGATACATGTACAATAAACAATGATACTTACTGAGATTTTTTACTTTATGTAATTGTATGTCAAATGTGTTAAATTCATTATGCAGATAAATATGCGGCATTCTCTAAATTTGCGTCGTAATCATTGTTTGGCCATGTAAAATGCCATAAATGAATTTCAAACTATACCTCATAAAAAGGATTTACAAATAGAAAATATTGATGATTGGAAAATCAAAATATGTCGGGCAATGCAAAAATTAGGGAAAAAAAATAAGTAAAAAAATTTTGATGGAAACAATATTACCATCAAGCTGGAATAAAGTAAAGGGAACAATTTTTCAAAAGCATGAAATCAAAGATGCCTCAGACTTAATGGATGTTTAATGGAAGAGGAGCGTAAAGTCCATCATCTATGGATTAAACTTAAGTAAGAGCGGATGACTCCAAATTTAACAGTACAAGAGCATATGTTATATAAAGAGCAAGTGTATTATAAGCTTACGAAAAAAGGTTTTCAGTCTCACATTATAATATTAGTTTATGCTACAGTTAACACATTTCCAACCTCAAGGCCTATACAAGATATTCATAAAAAAAAATATAAAAAGACTTTCAGAACATGAGAGCATTGATAGTTACATTGGAGGAAATTGAAAATTATATGATTTGTTTACAAGCATTGGATGAAGTAGAGCAACTCATTGGTAATGAAAATAATAAAGTGGAACAACAATAACAAAACAATAGTTGTGAAGAGTGATGAAAATATAAATCTCTTTCTATTGATTCAATGATTCAAATATACACAACTCAAGATATTATATAGTGCAAGTACTCTAACTAACTCAGTTAACAAACAGCTCTAACTTCCTAACAAACTTTACAACTGTATCTATAACTGTTACAGATATTATCTGGAGAACATCTAGTGAAACATGACTATGACAGATGGGATATCAATGCTGACTTCTCCTCTAATTGTGACTGCAGCTTTGGCTCTTCCTCTGACTATGATTGTGGCAACTGAGTATAAATCTTAGCAGTCCCCTACAAGTTGATGGAGCAAGGCTGTACGAGAAGCTTGTCTTTCAAATAAAGGAAACGAGAGGTAGAAAGAGGTTTGGTGAATATTTCAGCCACCTGGTTTGTGGTAGGAACATACTTCAAGCAATCTGTTTGGCAACAACTTTATCTCAAATAAAATGACAATCGATTTCTATATGTTTAGAACGAGAGTGGAAAACTGGGATTAGAAGCTAAGGCCATAGCAGAGAGGTTATCACACTAGAGCTCAAGAATGGAAGATGAGGTAATATGCATGTCTGTCAGTAACTGCTGCAACCAAGTTAATTCATTAGTGGCATTAGCCAAGGCCCTATACTCAACCTTAGTAGGTGATCCAGAAACAATGGACTGTTTCTTAGCACTCCAAGAAAATTAGATTAGGACCCAAATATACACAGTAACCTGAAGTGGATTTTCGATCAATACTATCTCCAGCCTAGTTTGAATTAGAAAAAGCATGAAGTGAGAAGGGACTAGAAGTAAATTGCAGACCATGGTGAAGAGTACCTTTCACATATCTCAATAATCGTTTGACAGCTTGAAAATCAGCATTAGTAGGAAGATGCATATGCTGGCATGCCTGGTTAACAACTAAGGCTAAATCAGGCCTGGTAATGGTGAGATATTGCAAGCCACCAACAATATTCCTATACAGAGAATGATTAGAAAATGGAAGACCATCTAAAGAAGCTTTGACAGTTAAAGAGGTAGAGCAGGGTTTATAATCAGTTAAACCAGCTTTGTGAAAAAGCTCAGTTGCATACTTAGCTTGAGATAAGAAGTAACCATGAGACAAGGTTTGAACTAAGATGCCCAAGAAATAGGACACAGTACCCAATTCCTTCATAGAGAACACAGTATGCATATGTTGAATAAACTGTGTAAGAAGAGAAAGATCACTACCAGTGACTAGGATATCATCAGCATAGACTACAAGAATGAGAAGACTGGTGGAAGAATGCTGAACAAAGAGTGAGGAATCTGAATGACTATTAGCAAACCTTGAGAAAGAAGAAACTTAGAGAAAGTAGAATACCAAGCTCGAGGAGCTTGTTTAAAACCATATAAGGCTTTCTTGAGCTTGCACACTTGGTGGAAAGACTGAACAAAACCTGGAGGTTGCAGCATATACACTTCCTCATCTAATGTGCCATGAAGAAAGGCATTAGAAATGTCTAATTGATGAATAAGCCAATGGAAATGAAGAGCCAAACAAAGAAAAATATGAATTGTAGGCTGCTTAGCCACAGGGCTAAAAGTTTCATGAAAGTTAACACCTTCTTGTTGAAGATACCCCTTTGCCATCAATCTGACTTTATACCTAGCCACAGAACCATTAGAATTACGCTTGATTCTATACACCCATTTACGACCAATAGTTGTTTTATGAGAAGGAAGAGACACAAGATCTCAAGTGCGCTATTGCTGCAAGGCTTGAAATTCCTCCTTCATAGCTGTAAGCCACACAGGAGAAGCTAAGGCAGCTTGAATAGTAGGAGGTTCAGATTGAAGATAAGAAGAGGAGGAAGAGGATGTGGTTGTAAGACACAAAGGAGATTTGGTTTTAGACCAAGTGAGCATGGGATGAACATTAGAAGAAGGCAAGGAAGGAACAAGATTAGAAGGCAAACCAGAATAAGAATAGCATGAGAATGTGGAGAAAAACTTAGAGGAGAGGATAATGAAGATTGAGGAATAGAGGAATGAGAAGGAGAAGACAATTGGGAAGAAGAAGAAGAAGCAGATGAAGAAGAAACAATAAGAACCTCAGAGGAAAGAGAAGAAGGTCAGAAAAAATGATGAATATGATTCAAGGAGATAGGAGGAGATGAAGAGGAAAGATCAGAAGAAGCAAAACGAAAGCATGATTCATTGAAGATGACATGTCTAGAGACAAATAACTTGCCACTGAGATGATCTAAACATCTATAGCCTTTAACAGTAGGATGGCAACCTAAAAAGACACAAGATAAGGACTTAGGTTGGAGTTTGTGAGTAGTGTAAGGTTTTAACCAAGGAAAACACTGGCAACCAAAGACCTTGAAGAAAGAAAAATTTGGAAGTGTTTTAAAAAGGACCTAAAATGAAGATTGATTGGAAAGAACAGAACTAGGCAGTCTATTGATTAGGAAAACTGTTGTAGCAACACTATCAAACCAATATTTCAAGGGAAGAGAAGATTGATGAAGAAGAGTGATAGCAGTTTCAGTGATATGGCGATGCTTCCTCTCAGCAACACCATTCTGTGCTTGTGTATAAGGACAACTAGTTTGATGAACAACACCATGAGAAGAGAAAAGAGAAGCAACCTTCTTGTTAACAAATTCAGTACCTCTATCAGTTCTTAAAATTTAGGAGAAGTATGAAACTGATTTTCAGCATAGACTTTAAACTCAAGCAATTTTTCATAGACTTCACTTTTAAAATGTAAGGGATAGATCCAAGTGAATCTACTACAATCATCAACAAACAAAACATAAAATCAAAATGTAGCATTATCAACAATAAAAGATCCCCATACATCAGCATGAACAAGAGAAAGAGGATTGTCACTAGAAGAACAAGACAATTTGAAAGGAAGTCTATGACTCTTAGACACATAGCAGTCAATGCAGGCTATGGTTTTATTAAAACTCTTTTGATTTGGAAGATGTGGTGCCAAATGTTGTGGCTTAAGAACAAAGGGATGACCCAATTTTTGATGCCACAGCAAAATCAGAGATTGGATAGACTAAACCAGTGGAAATAGTAAAAGACTGAAAAGCTTGTGGTTGCTTGGGACAGATAGAAGATGATGGAGACAACTGATAAAGACCATTGATATTTGAGCCTTTATGCAGGACATGTTTCATGTGTCTGTCCTGAATGACAAAAGAATCAGAATCAAAAATAACAAAACAGTTATGATCCTTGGTTAATTGATGAACAGATGAAATATTGGATGATATAGAAGGAACATGCAAAAGATTGGAAAGACGAAAAGAAAATTGAGGTGTTGGAAGGACACTATTCCCAATATGTCAAATGGGCAAAACTGAGCCATTTCCCACTGTAACCTGATCTGAGCCTTGATAAGCTTGATATTGCTGAAGATTGGTCAAATCATGTGTAAGATGAGTTGTAGCTGCTGAATCAATATACCAAGGAGGAACAGGAGAATTTGAAGATGAAGAAGATACAGCAACAACATAGGCCCTTGGAGAAGCAGTTGAAGAAGGTTGATAATGTGGATCAAGTTGATACCAACAGTCCAAAACAAGATGACCTGATTTGCCACAGATCTGACAAACAGATGGAGAAGAACCAGGATAAGCTGATTTAGATCGATTGTTAGAAAATCGATTATTAGATCTGTTGCCATGAAAATATCTACCACCTCTGTCTCCTCTGTACTGAGATCTACCACTAAATTTACTGCGAGGATGTGATCCAAGAATAGAGTGTTGTGCTTCAAAAACAGAACTTGAATCAAAACCAGAACCAGAAGTGGTTTGGTTGTTGAAGCAACATGCAAATCAGTTTTAGAAGAATGCTTGATCTTGTTTTCTATATGAATCTCTTCTGAGCCAAGTAAGGAACACAACTCTTCCATAGTGACAACATTAGATCTAGTACGAATCGATGTTTTAAATGCATCATATTAATCTGGTAAGCCGTTTAAGGTAAGAAGAATAAGATCTTCATCATCAACTTTTGTACCAGACAAAGCTAACTGATCTGAGACTTCTTTGATCTGTGAAAGATAACAATCAATTGAAGAAGATTGCTTTTGAATCGTACGAAGTTTGTTCTTCAATTGATGAATGTGAGATCTGGAGACAAAAGTAAATTTCTTCTCAAGTGTTTGCTAGACTTGCGAGCTACTTTGAAAATGAAGAACAAATGAATACACTGAAGAAGAAAGTGTTGCAGTTAAACAAGTGAGAAGATTGGCATCAATTGCTTCCCATTGAGTATATGCAGGATTGGAAACTGATTTTCCAGATGCATCAGTAATTTTGAATGGAGGATAAGGTATTGCACCGGTCACATATCCAAGAAGACTAGTGGCTCAAAGAATATTATGGAGTTGATTTCTCCAGATCAAAAAATTATTGGAATCAAGTTTAACAGTAATGAGAGAACCAAAATTGGACAGAAGAGATTGAAGGCTTGAAGGTAAAGAAACATGATCTGCCATGGATGGATCTTGAATTATGCTCGTAAAAGCTTAAAGCTCTGATACCATGATGAAAATATAATCTCTTTCTATTGATTCAATGATTCAAATATACACAACTCAAGATATTATATAGTGCAAGTACTCTAACTAACTCAGTTAACAAACAAATCTAACTTCCTAACAAACTTTACAACTGTATCTATAACTGTTACAGATATTATTTGGAGAACATCTAGTGAAACATGACTGTGACAGATGGGATATCAATGCTGACTTCTCCTCTAGCTGTGACTGCAGCTTTGGCTCTTTCTCTAACTGTGATTGTGGCAATTGAGTATGAATCTTAGCAAAGAGAATGAAGGAGTAACAATACAAAAATGAAAACAATTAAATCAACACTCCTCATAAGGTAATACATCTTCTTCTTCTTCTTATTTCTTTTTTTCTTTTTCTTTTTTAAGTTTATTTGTATGTAAAAAATGATAACACTTTTTCTTTCTTCTCTTATTTTTTAAATTTTTTTAAAATTTTTGGGGCATTTGGACATGATGAACGATATTTATTGAGTTTTAATTTATCAAATATAGATAGATTTGACTTATGACATTCAATTTATTATTAGTTTTTTTAGAATATATATGTTTTAAACATTAGGTTCATTGAGAAACATCTTATTTATTGTTAATTTCATTAATTAGAAATCAAGTTTATTATTTCAAGAAAAATATATCAGTTGGATGATTATAACATTTTGTGAATATTTGTTTTGAATTATTATTGTCTTTACTTATGAAATTTGAGAAGATGATCTATATGCATTATGATTATAATTTTATGATTTAAATTAGAACTTAAAGCATTATTAAAAAATTAATACATTATTAAATCAGTCACATTTACCACTAGTTGGGGTTTAAATAATTGAGGTTATAAAAGTCACTACAACATATAAAAGTTCTAAAGATAAAAAAAATTTATCTCTAAAAATATAAATTTTTTTACAAAAAATATTTTGGGATTAATTTCAATTGTTGCGAAGATAGTCGCTAAAAAAAATCCCAAAAAGTAAAAAAAGAGCTTTTAAGAACAGAAATTTAAAAATGTCGTTAATAAAAAAATGACTTGGTCCCAAAAAGTTTTTTGTTTTTTTTAGACAACAATTTTGGTCAGAAAATGTTAGTAATTCATCACTAAATTTTCAATTTTTTCACTTGAAATAAAATAATAACACTTTTGGAGATAAAAAATATTTTATCCCTAAAAAGTAATTTTGTTGCTAAAACTTTAATTTCTTGTATTGAGTGACTGACAGTAATCACTAGTGTTTTGCAATGGGTCTGTTAATTGAAAAAAGAAGTGATTTTATTTGTACACAAATAGTAATTTAGTATGCCCAATTAAAATTTTAAAATTTTAGTTTCTATTATACCCTAATTTAAATTTACTAATAATTAAATCTTAAAATAAAATATATATTTTTTTCTCATGGTACACCCTAATCACTTATACATATTATTTATATTCAAATATCTTTATCTTCTTCACTAAGTTTCAATTTTTTTCTCTTTATCTTCTTTCTCACTCCAATACTTTATTCACCCCACCAAAACTCACTATTATCATCAATATCATTGTTTCTTATTGCGTTGGTATTTGCAAATAGAAGAAAATTTAAATAAAATCAAACAATGAATAATAATAATAATCAAAAATATTTTTTGAAGTAATCCATCAAAGATGAGGTTAGTGTTCACATAAATATTAAAGTATAATTTTTAATTTCTGTGTTTTTTTTATTTTACGTAAAAATACATATTCTGCTTGTTTTACGTCAACATGTTTGGCTCTGGAAGGCCGAACAAAGGCAATATGTTAAGCATACCAGGGCTGAATGGTTTCAGTGAAGATTGGAAATCAATCACTGCAGTTCTGAAAAACCCACAACCACTATCCCAAATAACGAAAAATGTAATCAACGGGAAAATATGAGAAATTTACATACTTATGGAGATGAAACAATGTCTGCCTTCTTCTTCTTCTTCAGTATTTGCTAACAACAAAAGTGGAGGAGTATTGTGGCTAATACTAGAGAAAGAGAGAGTGAGAGTCTTTTTTGAATTGATTTATTTATTATTTAGATGTACCACAAATTATAAATTTATTTTGAAGGGTAATTTATGAAAAAACATAGGTATATTGAATGTAAATTATAACCCTAAATAATTTAATAGAGAATACTGAGAAATTAGACATATTCATTGATTTTTTGAATGTAAATAGAATCACCCAAAAAGGAGGTACTCATCTCCATTGGGGCCCATAGGCTTACTACTAGTCTTGTTTTGTTAATTTAAACCGTTCATATTGTCGAGTATTTCATATATCTCATCTATAAAAAAAAAATTAGGGCAATCTAATAATAGTAACATATTCAATTTATTATATCTGTCACTAAAAAAATGGATGGTTTATTTTTAAAAACACAATTATCATCTATTTTTTTTGGTGACAAATGCAATAAATTGAATATGTTACAATTATCAAATACCTAAAAAAAAATTTGGATAAAATACACGAAATACCCAACAAAATGAACAATTCGATTATCGAAATGAGATCTGTAGTGAGCTCCACGGGTCCAAACAGTGCCCTCCAGTCCATAATTTGGATTGGAGGGAATCATCCTCCTTGAAAAATTATACTATTTCTCTCAAGGTTTTTGAAAAATTATAATTACAACAATGCTACATCTACACAAATTCATCCAAGTGGTAAGACATAATGTAAGTTCTATATTAGTTGCTACATGTTGTGCATGTGTGTCACGCACAACAAAACACATTTCTAAGATTCTAAAGGGTAAGAAAATTTGAGTATAAGAAAAGTTTTGAAAGAATATTGAAAGCATATGTTTACTTTTAAAATTTTGTTTGCCATGTCATTTAGGGGATTTGGGGAAGGGAAAAATTATTTAGATGAATAATTTTTCTTATAATTAATCATATAATTTTGACATAATTATAACCAGTTAGTTCATATTATTAAAGATCAATTAATATTGACTGATGTCACGAAAAATATTTAATTAAATGACCATTTTACTCTATTTTTATTTAAATCAAAATTAAATTATTGGATAAATTACATTAATCTCCCTTGAGGTATGGAAAAAAGTACAACTAGCTCCAATTTTTGCATACCTTGACATCTCTTAAATTTCAATTTGCAAAACAAATTGAGGAAAGAGAGGCGGTGTCGTTCGCTATTGGATAAATTGTTCGTTGAGGTGTTGAAGGTTGGAGTAGTGAATGGTGGATGGCTTGTGTTGTGTGGTGTGGTGTTGAAAAGGCAAGATGAGGGGGTGCCAGTGTTGGGTTGGGATTGTTATGATTCTTAATTATATATTATGAATAACATCAATAAATATTAATTGATCTTTAGTAGCATGGACTAATTTGTTATGCAAAATTAAAAAATTTAGAATTTAGAGAAATTGATAAAATTATGCTAAAATATAATCCATTTTGCTTTCACGAACCTCTAAAGTAACCTGTGTAATTTATTGCCGTCAGTTTTTGATTGAAATAGGGAAAAATTGCAGCACCATGCAAGAAGAATGTGATGAATGTTAGAATAAAACTTTCAAAATTTTATTGTTTAATTTAAATTTTAGCATTGTTGAGTGGTCAAAATGTTCAATAGCCCATTATATTTGGGCTATTACATTTTTACAAGCCTATTTACGCAAGACAATTATTGGGCCATTCATGTAGCCCCTTCTATTCTATGTGCATAAATCATGTAGAAAACATTAGAAATGGGAGGAGAAAGATCCTTCTGCTTCTGATCTGGGCTTGATGTTCTAAGGCCCAATTATGTTGCCTCATTATAGGGGTGGGCGTGGGTCGGTTGCGGCCACGGAACCTCCAATCCGTCATCCGTCCGCCAGCTTGGCGGATTGGAGATAATCAATCCGCATCCGTCCGCCAATCCGGCGGATGTGGATTGAGCGGATTGGCGGTTTGGCGGATGGATGCGAATCGGTTTGGCGGTTTAAAATTTTATAAATTTTCAACATAATTCAACTTGTGCACTTTCTCAAAAAAGAAAAAAAAGAAAGTATTACAGTTAATGACTTAAAAAAATATTCCAATCATTGCATGTCTCATCCAAAGGAAGAAAGTTTGAAACTTTAGAATATCACAATCACTGTATACCTCATTCACATACTATAATCACAGCATGCCGCATCCACATAAAGTATTACAATCTGTGGTTCTTAAAATATAAAAACAATTCAAACAACCAAAGCCACGAACAGAGCAGTAGTAGAGATTGTATGTCTCGGTATTGTTACATCTATATCTGTTTTTGAAAACAAAAACCAATCAACATATATCATATTTTCTATTTATTATTTTTAGAGATAGATTTAAAAACCAAAAAATATAGATAAATAATACGTTTATTTTTTTCAATTCAAACAAGATATTCAAGTTGAAAACTTTTTTTTTAACAGAATATTTAAACTCTTTTTTAATTGAAAATACAAACAGAATATTTAAACAAACTGAAAACACAAAATCTTATAAATTACTAGGGGTGTTGGCGGTTTGGCGGTTCGGTTGCGGTCAAAAGAATCTCAAATCCGCCATCCGTCCGCCAGATTGGCGGATTGGATAAAATCAATCCGCAACCGTCCGCTCGTCATCACGCATCCGTCCAAAATGCGGCGGATCGGTATATCCGCTGCTCAACCCTACCTCATTATATTATGATTTGATATCAGTGGCAATGGATTGCAAAAACTGACTTTTTGGTTTTTTTTGATTTCTTTTTTTTGAAAAAATATGTAAAAAATGTGAGAGATAATACGGCCTAAAATAGGTTAAAAGCTAAGAAGTAACTTTTAACCCACTTTCCAAAAGAGTCCTATGTCTAGCTTTTCAAGGATTGAAAAACATATTTTATTCTTCAATTTGCATTCATCATACAAGATGATTCTAGGTCATTATTAAGTTCAACAATTATAAATTATTATCTATAATATATCATATCATTTCCTATTATTGATACTAGCGTCATTTTTAAAGTTGTAAAATTTACATATCCTCGTCTCGTCCTGTCCTACACCTTCACGGTTTTCTCACACCTAGTATGATTCATGGTGAGTACTATAAAATTATCCCATGCCATGTCCTGTTGTCATCCCTAACTGCTTAGTGTAATTAATTTTTGCTCATTTATTCTGCCTATTCAAAATGAACATGTAATGATCATTTTTTTGTCAAAAATCTTGACCGAGATTGTCAATTGAATTAGTTAAACATAACACAAAATTAAATGATAAAATTATTGCATGGATACATCGATCCTAGACAATTTATTTCCATGGATAAATCTTCATAAATGGTGGGTCTGGCTCTGTCAATTTCTTAAACATATGTATATATATACACATATTTTAATGGAGTTCAATTTGTTTATATATTATTAAAGTGTGTGAATAAAACATTTTCTGTCAATTTGTGTATAATTTTATTTTAAATCATTAATGTTCACCATGTTGTAAGTCCCATTTCGCTCAAGGACAAACAGAGGAAATGCATTGACAATCCATTTGTGAATTAAGAGATTACAAAACTGGATCAGATTGCAGGTTGCATGTAGAGGTGTGCGCCGTGTAATTCGGATAATTTAAGAGTAAAATTAGAAATTGAATGGTAGATTGAAAAATATTTTGATCGATCATCAAACATTTGCATAATATATAATACTAATTCACATAATATTTTTCATAAATATAACACATTAATTTTACATAATATGTTTCATATATATAACTAAGTTATAATAAATTTCACTTCTTAAATCTGTCTCACACTTATTTTTATTTTGATATTTCATTAGAAATTTAAATATATATATATATATATTAAATATAGCAGAGTGGAGCGGTTTCGAAGACGAATTATAAATTTTAAAGTTTAATCCGTAATTTACGGATAAAACGATAAGAATTAATGCAGATCAATACGATTTTAACAGATCAAGCAGTATTTTGCAAGCCCTAGGTGCATGCATCCGAGAATCTAGCAAAATTTTAGCTACATTAGATAATACATTGAAACTTTGTTGTAGAATGGAATCCCAAGCACACTATTTTGTTATCATTTATTTTATATATATATATATAATATGGCCAGCCTTTTGATTTTCAATCACGGTTATAGAATAATGGATTATGTTCGGCGGTGGTTTCAAAAATTTAATTTGTGGTATCATGTAAAATATTAATACATTATAACTATCAAAAGCAGTGTTGTGCAATGTGCAAATACATAAAATAAAAAAAATAAAAAAAAAATACACTAACCATAATTCAACCAAAAATTTCGCAATTGAACAAAAAAGATTACCATCTATACATTTTTCAAAATTCAAAAAGTAAAGATTTTTTAACTTATTTTTCAAATTATGTAAAAACATGGTTACTGAATATGTTTTTTGAAAATACGTTTGGCACGCTTTCAAATTTCTTAGATTTATAGTTGAAATTTGTTAAAAATCCAGTGTAGAGAAAATGTGATTGTTAACAAATTTTTTATTAAAATGTTGTAATCGAATACATTTTCTTCTATGTGTGAATAAAATAGGAAATTAGAAATTATGATTATTTACTATGCTTTCACATAGTTTACAAAATAATTTTTTAAAAAATGTTCAAAATTTTAAAATTACTGTTTTAATAGTAAGAATATAGTATATAATGAGCAACAATAATCATACCTCACTTACCATTATTTTATAGTTTTGTATGGAATTTCAAAGGCTAATGTTAAAAATATTTTTTAATTATTTATATTTTTTTGGTTGGCTGATGGGGTCAACTAGCCGCCTTCTCAACAACCCTGCGCCGCCCCTAATTTTGTTAGATTATGTTTAGCGAATGATTAGAGATTTAGAATATTTTTAATCAAATTATGCCTTATATTAATTAAATGGGATCAATCATCTTTATCATTCTACTCTGTCAAGAACTATAAATTCAACTATATCAAATAAATTCATATAAGTTTTTTGCTTTGTCAATGACTATAAATTCAGTTAAATCAAATAAATTCATATAAACTTTACTGTCTCATCCCATATTTGATCATCACTTTTTCTCATTGTTACGCCTATATATATTTGTTGTAAATAACCAAATCATCTTAATTTTTTTTATTTCAATTTATCTTTAATTAATACTACTCTTATCATTTTATGAATATATTAATTCTAATTTTATTTTTCTTAATTTTTTCATACATCCATTTAAGTATCATTATCCCAATCACATTCATTTTATAAATATGTTATTTTTTAGTTGTTAAATGTGTTGTTTTTTAATTCTCCAATCCTTTATCTCATAAAGCATCTTTGAAACTATCATAAATAATTTATAAATTTTTTTATTTAATTTTTATCAGTAGCCCTCAATTATATAATGGCCCTATTTGGCAAGTTGGGTTTGAGATTTTTTTTTGTGCTAAAATTCACAAAAAGATAAAATATGTTAAAATAGTTAATAAAACAAAATATCACGTTAAATTCATAATCATTTTATTTTTTCTCTTACAAATATCATATTCAACTAAAAAAAATCTACTATTTTCTTAAATAGAAATATTTTAACATATTAAAATAATTAAAAATAAAAATAATTTATTAAAATAGTCAAACCAGGGCAATATGTGAAAAGCAACCATCCGTCTTGTTGGATGAAACCATTGTCGTGTCACAAGTACTTAAGATGAATAATAATAATATCTTAAACAAAAACCTTGAACTATGTTTTGACCCAAATAAGGTACTCTAGAGTGTTCATTAATGCCACCAGGCTAAATATGTCTTGACCCAAATAAACTTGAAATCTTGGTTGGGCCCTGGAACATGATGGCTGATAACACCTTTTATACAACCCTCTCTCTTAGCAGCATTGATAGTGAAATGAATATACATTTCGATTAGCATTCGTCAGAGGCGGCGTATTTGTAATTTCCCTCTTACAATTTTATTTTTTCTTTATTTTTCCTTCATTCAATTATTCACATATATTCATTTATAATTTTTAAGAATAAATTATATATATATAAAAGAAAATCCAAAGTTTAACACTTGCAATAAAATAAATCAATTTTTAATTTTGTTAATATAAATTCGATTTGTGTTTTTAAGTTATCAGCCTAGTAAAATTGACGATAAAATAGTATTTTAATCATTAAATCAACGTAAGTTTATATAAAATGTCTAAAATACCATTTTCAATACTCTTTTTTTCTACTAGTTTACTTAATGAAAATATACAAATATTTTAAATTAAAAGCAAATTAAAAGTTTTGGGATTTGTTTTATTATAAAGATCAAATTCTTTTTTTTTTTTTTTTTTGGGGTAGTTTCCCAATTTTTTATATGCAATGCAACACATATATATATACATATTACTGAGGGATGAGCACATCATATGAGCTGCTTTTCACAAAATTCTCTACAACTAAGACATCTAATTAAAGATGGTTTAAAATCCTCTAGCCAATGAAACTTATGATCGGTATCTGACATTGCAAACTAGGGGCAGAGTGTGTGACCTGTCCATCTCCCTTGTCATGTTCATTTCTGAAGGCTGTGGTAGGGATGGGGAAGGCGATGCCATCAATTTTATTTTTTCTTAAGTTTTTTTTGAACTATTTGGATTGATGGATTTTAAATTGATGGAATTTAAAGTTGAATTTTATACAATTATAAGAAGATTAGTTATTGAAAGTAGATAATGACTTTAAAGTAGAGTATTGAACATAGGTATGGTTCATGTAAATTGTTAAGATATTTGTATAAGTAGAACCTTTTATGGAACAATTTCAAATATTTATTTTATAAAGTTAATCTATCATTAAAGTTCTCAAATCCATTCTTGATATTTAAATATAGAATATTATATTGATTTCAAGGCTATATACAAGTCTGATTAATGTTAAGCTATTCTCATTAATATTTATTATCTTGTTGTATTTCTTCATTCTGTCATAATAAAAATTTGATTTTTGCCCATTAAAAGAATCGCAAAAAAAAAAAAAAAAAAAAAAAAAAAAAAAGTACTAAAAGAAACGAAACTCATCAGTAATACCTATAACACTTAATAATGATTTTATCAATTTTTATTGAAAATAAGTTAATAAAATCGTCACTAAAATAATTTTTAGTGATGATTTTTTACGTATGTCGTTAAAAATTGACAATTAGTAATTTTTTTTTATCACAGTTTTTATAAATTATTGCTAAAATTTAGAATTAGTGACTTTTTTGTGACATAATTTTCAAATTGCTGCTGAAAGTTAAAAGGAGGACTTACATATAAATCCTAATAAGTGTACTTATTGTTCAATAGGTCCTATGATAATTAATAGTATTTTTCATCAAACATTATTAAAAAAAAGTCACTAATTGTTAATTTTCAGCAATAGTTTGAAAATTTTATCACAAAAATATCACTAATTATAAATTTTATCGACTGTTTAAAAAAATCGTCACAAAAAAGTCATTAATTTTTGGGAGACTTATTTATAAGTCTTTTTTCAGACACTTATGCTAAGCTAAGTCCTGTGTAATTTCTTATAAAGTCTTAAGTCCTATTTAGATAGGAATGTATTCCACAAGATCCTACATAAACGTAACGTAACGTAACGTGACGTGACACTTATATAAACGTAACGTAATGTGACACCTACATAAACGTAACGTAACGTGACACCTATATAAACGTAACGTAACACCTATACGTAACGCGATACCTACATAAACGTAACGTAACACTTACATAAACGTAACGTAACGTGTCACATTACGTTTCGCAAACTTAATGAGTTTTTATTTTTTTAAATTGAATGTGAAAATGTTGCTGCTTTATGTTGGTGTCACGTTACGTTTCATATAAATATGATCTATGGTAACATTCAATTTCCTATATAGGAAATTGAATGTTGATCTATAGGAAATTGAATGTTGCCATAGATCATAGATGTCGCGTTACGTTTATGTAGGTGTCACGTTACGTTACGTTTATGTAGATATGATCTATGGTAACTTTCAATTTTCTATATAGGAAATTGAATGTTGTCATAGATCATAGGTGTCATGTTACGTTTATGTAGATATCACGTTACGTTTATGTAGGTGTCACGTTACGTTACGTTTATATAGATATGATCTATGGTAGCATTCAATTTCCTATATATTGTTTTACTATTATTTATGATATTAACAACTAATATTGAGGGTAAATGTGTCAACAAACTTCCCACAGGACTTATTGGAATATAAATTTTTTAGTAGAACCATATGTAGCATAAGTCTTCCTAATAGGACTTATAAATAATTTTCCCTTAATTTTTAACTTTTAATGAAAATTTGAAAATTTTATCAAAGAAAAATATGAAAAATTATAAGTTTTAGCAACAATGTACAAAAACCGTGACAAAAAAGTCACTAATTCTCAATTTTTAACAACATATGCAAAAATTGTTATAAAAAATTATTTTTAACAACGATTTTACTAAAACTTATTTTTAATAAAATTTAATATAAATTAATTCTAACTATTACAATTTTTTGATAGTTTACCCTTAATTTTAATACGGATCCTAAAGCTAGGTTGAATTTTTAATTTTGAAATGATGAGAGCTGTTATGGTGCACAACAAAAAGACCCACATATGTAATTTTCACACCGGAACTTTCACAGAAAACCCAACATTTTTTTAATAGCAAAAAAAAAAAAAAAAAATTTGTTCATAAAAATTAACATAATAATATTCCCTAATAAACATTACAATATGTTCGTAAGAAATTAGTATACATGTTACCATGATAAATTATGCGAAAATTTAACTTAACAAGATTTTAAATTCAATACATCTTAAGAATAAAACGAATATATTTTTAGGAAAAAGCTTCGGACCCTAGTGGGGGTGCTGGGGTCGTGCGTGTCGCCCACTGATTGGCCAAAAAAAAACTGTTTTTTTTTTTTTTTTTTTTTTTTTTTTTTTTAATAAGTGAATGGGGGAAGTCCACGTCACTGGGGGTCGGAAGCACTTCTCATATTTTTATTTGTCATTGAACTAGAGAAGTTGAAAAAATATCCCTTTAGTTGAACATGTTAGATTTATTCTTGAGATGTATTAAATTCAAGATCTGTTAGGTTTAATTTCCGCATAATTATTATGGTTATATGTATATTAAATTTTTAAATTTTTTTTATATATATTTTCACAACACTGTTTATAATATAACTACAAAAATTATTAATTCTACATTAATAATTTTTAGGATAAATTAAACTGGTAGTTCATATATTTTGCCCATTGTATCATTTTGGTCATTGCACTTTCAATTAACTCAATTTTGACACTTAATTTTAAATTTGTGCTCCAATTGATAATGCCATTACTATTTTTTTTACAACAAATAATCATTGAACTAATTGTGATTAACTCATTGAGTTAAGCAAAACTTATAATATTGCGATTGAAAGAATGGCATATGTCACTTATATATGTATTTTTCATTAAACAATACTAACAATTATAATTAATCTGAATAAATTGAGACAGAGTTATAAATTCATGATTAAAATTGAGCTAATTGAAATTATTTAGACTAAAATGACACAATGATTAAAACAAAGAAATTAACGACACAATTTGTCCTAATTTTCATCATAATATAATGTAATATATTACATATCACAAATATTTGTACTCGTATTTTTTTTTTTTTAAGATTGGAGTGTGGATGTACTTGGGCAATATTTAGCATCGCTTACATTAGCACACTTTTTTATTTTTTTAGTCACATTACTTTTTTATTTCTTTAAATATCTTTTCATAAAACTTTTAAAAAATATATGTATTTAATTCATTTGAAATACCTCTTATATTTCAACAATGTTGCGGATCTCCAGTGGGGTGACCCCAGCACCCCCACCTCCACATGAGAGGCTGCAAGTGATAAGAAAAAAAAAAAAAAAAAAAAAAGTTATGGATCAATCAAAAAATAGTGGGAGTCCGGTGGTGGGGTAGCCCCCGCTGGGTGTGGGGCATTTTTCTTTATATTTTTCTGAATTTATATATGCTGAAAGTGTGAATATGAGTGAGTCAGGTCAAAAATTGTGCGGTGAACTGGAAATCTATATTTTAAGTACTTTTCAAATAGACTGTCACTGTTCTAAAAAAAAAAACCTGACACTACTTTTCTACTGTAAAACTATTATAATATTCACAAGTCAAAAGCGACTGCGTAGGTTTTACTTCCTAAACTATCGGTTATAAAATGTCATTTTCTTATCATCGTTAGTCATAAAGGCTTATTTTGAAGAGTAGAGTAAAATTCACTTCGCAGCTTTTTAACTTTAATTTTTTATTTCATAAAAAAGTTTAGAAAAAGTTAAAAAATAATTTTTAATCATCTTTTTAAAATATTCCAAAATCACTATGCTTGGTTTATAAGTTTTAAAAAATAAAATTTTCAATTTTCAATTCATATTCTTTTGTTTTTTGTGAAATATTTTTAATTTTTAAGATTCACCCAAGTTATAGTTAATTTTTTTTAATGAAAAATTCAATAAATACAAAAGTTTATTTGCAAATATTTTACTTCTACCTAGATTCGGATTGTTTTGGAAATTAACTTTTTAGCGATTTTTTTAACTTTCTACAAAATGATGTATAAAAAAAAAAAAAAAAATAGTTAATTTTTTTATAATGACCTTTTGGCTAAAATTGTAACTTCTCAAAATAGGCCTAAGTGGATCTGAAATATAAAATATATATATATATTAAAATACTAAAGAAAATACAAATTGAAAACTCAAAACCAAAGCAAAATGATAAATTTGTGTATTTGTTAACATGAATTTCATCTTTTGTGTTTAATGATAAAACAATTTATTAAAAAATTCATTTATATGGACTATTTTTTTTCCCCCATCTATTTTTGTAGACTATTTTTCTTATTTAATCTAGGATTTCAAGCAACAGACTTATATGTTTTGTTTTTGTCCGCAACAGTTCTTGGTGTGTTAAAAATCAAACTGCCCAAGTTGAAAGTCAAAGCAAAATAATAATAAAATAATAAAAAACATTATAATACTCCATCCTCAAAAGGTGTGTATCATATGTACTTTTTAACTGAGAAAGAAAATGGTATAATTTTATATTTTTTGAGCTATAACTAAAAAAAATAAAAAGTGTCATAACTAAACATAACATGATGTATAATTAAAACATTCATAAGTCATAACTAAAATAATATCATAGTTTAAGAAGAAAATTGGTCATAACCAAAAAAGAAAATGATATAACTATAGATGCATATGATACACCATTATATATTAGAATTTCTCTAAAATAATACATTCTTATTTTATACTGCACATTCTGAACTATTACGTTTTACTTATATTTTAAATTTAAACTTTAAATTAATACAATAAAATAATTAAAAATAGGTACATTATATTAGTAATCCCTACATTTTGTTTACTGTGCCATTTTTGGTCATGTAATTTTAATTAACTTGATTTTGACCCTTAATTTTAATTTTGTGTCAATTTAGTATAATTAATAACACAAAATTAAAGGTTTTCAAGGAAAATAGTCACTAAGTTAGTTGATGTTAACTCATTGAATTGAATTAATTTACAAATTTGTTTATAAAAACATAACACATACAACTTATGTGCACATTCTTATCAAAAAAAAAAAAAAAATACTAACAATTGTAATCAATTTTACCAAACTAAGACAAACTAATAAATTTAAGGTTAAAATCAAGCCAATTAAATTAGAGAGATTAAAATGATATAAAAATTAAATATAAAGACTACCAGTGTAATTTATTAAAAAAATTTTTAAAAATGACTAAGAGAGTATCTCAATCATGAGTCAACAACAACCATTTAATTATTTTAGTTGTGCTTTCACTTCAAATGAATCCATCAATTGATAAATGCATGCACTTAGCATCACTCTCTCTTCACGATCAATGAAAGACCAAAGACCAAGTTTAATAATGCAACCAAAGCCCTTGACTGCTTCAACAGTGGTGATATATACCACTAAAAAGGGAGCACTAAGCCAGCTCTAATGAGCTGATAGTGCAGAAAATGAAAAAAAAAAAAAAAACAAAACAAAAACAAAGAGCAAAGCATCAAATTAATTAGAGTTACAGTGTTTTTAGAGCTATTAGAGCTCATTGTTTTAGTGGTCTTAAATATATATACCACTAAAAAGGGAGCACTAAGCCAGCTCTAATGAGCTGGTAGTGCAGAAAATGAAAAAAAAAAAAAAAACAAAGAGCAAAATATCAAATCAATTAGAGTTACAGTGTTTTTAAAGCTATTAGAGCTCATTGTTTGAGTGGTCTTAAACAATTTTCAAGCCCTTGACTGCTTCAATTCTTTAATAATGCACAACAAATTAACAAACTTTCCATAGTGGGTAACCAAATTTTTTTTTTATTTGTATGTATTTTAATATCTTGTTTTGGATATTATATATTATTCCACCCAGTTTCGGTCAAAATATGAAATATTTTTTTGGTCAGCTTCCATGACTAGCGAAAGTAGGGCAGAAGTTGACTTCAAATTAGTAAAATGTGCCACAGTGCCAATTTATTGCAGTGCCTCTTAACATGTTTAGATGTTGCCCTATACCAAAAAATGTTTCCTCAAATTATTAATAAATGTTCTCAAAAAAAATTATTAATAAATAAAAAAGCAAAAGAAAAATCAAATAATGTTTCATTGTTTTACTACGAAAAAGTTAAGATAGTGGCCTTGTTTGGTGGAGTTTTTTTTAAATTAAAAGTTGATAATTAGAAAGCAAAAACTAAAAATATTCCTATCTCAGCTTTCAAATAATTGGTTTTTTTCATCGTATTTAAGCTATTTTGGCCTAATAAGCTATAAGCAGAAACTGCATCAAACAATCTGGTACAGATTACTAAATCAAAATAAGCTATAATCATTCTCAAAAACTATAACAAATGATCCCAGTATTTGATTTATTAAAATAAAAGTGGTATAAACAATAAAAACTAATTAATTGGTGTTGCCCACCTGCAGGCAAATTGAAGTTGAATACAAATGAGAGTGCAAAAGGAGAGCTAGGGAGAGCAGGATTTGGAGGCATATTCAGAGATGAAAAAAACCTAGAAAGCGCAGGCAGACTTGAAGCTGAGATATAGGTAATCTACAAAGGTCTAACCATACTCTTTGAGAAAGAGGATGGAAAGAGATCCAACTGGAGACAAACTGCATAGAAGCAGTGGACTTCACCACCAGGAGAATTCCTATTCCGGGCTCAAATTGAAGATGCAAGGCTTTTGCTTTAACGAACATGATCTTGTATCAAGCACATATCTAGAGACTCAAACCGTTGTGCAGACGCTAGCAAAATTAGGAGTGGAATTGTTTGAGAACCTGGCGGTCATGGAGGACCCCCCTGACCTTTTGAGACATCTGCTATTTATTTGCTAATGTGTATGAGAGGGCTTAGACCCTCATATTGTCGAACCTTTATGCATCTTTCCTTTGCACCCAAAAAAAAAAAAAAAAAAAAAAAATGGTATGGAATGATTATCAAAATATTTTTTTTTACATTTAATTTACTTAAAAATGATAGGATTTGTTTGGGAAATGAGTTGGCTTTTTGGCTATTTTAGGTCTCATTTGGAAACTATCTGTTTTAACTTAAAAGTCAAAAAATTATTAAAAAAAACCAAAGTCTATAACTTATATTAAAAACTTAAAGATTCTCTTTCCTCTCTATTTTTTGTACATCTTTTTCGTAAAAAACTAAAAGGTCATTTCAAACATAATTTTTTTTATCTCATATTTTAGCCAAAAAATCAAAAGTTACTAAAATAGCCTATTCCTAAACAAGGCCTAAGCCTGAGGCTAAAAAGTCTTGTTTGGAAATGACTTTTTAGTTTTTTTTGACTTTTTGTGAGAGAAAGAATGTAATGATTATAAGTTGGATATGATGTTTTTTCTTATTAGATTAAAAAGACTATTTTGTCTTTTTGTCACTAAAATAGTCCTCAACCCTTGTTCCCAAACGAAACCTAAAGACATATTTTAAATAGAATTTCATTTTATAAGAAAGTTAAAGAATAACTATTTCATTAAAATTCACATTATTCTAGTGAATCAACACCATCCAAATATTTCAAAAAATATTACAAAAACTATTCCTCAAGTGCATTGTAATATATATTCAAACTTACCCCTCGTTTGGTTTTCTCATTGAAGATAAAAAAAAGCACAACAAAGCAAAATATACTATATAAATTAATAAGATAAAATATTATTTTTTACCCATAATCATTACACTTTTTCTTTTATAAAAATTAAAAAAAAATCTCAAAATAAAAATTAAACGAAACTAAAAAAGTCAGGCTAAAAAAATTCCAACACACAAAATTTGACTATATTAGTCAATGCCAAATGACCCGTAGGTCATGTTTGATTCACGAGATTAATAGTGAAGTATTAATAATCTTATTAAATTTGTGTGGTATTCACTATCTTATTGGATTAATATCCATTGGATTAATAATCCCACCATTACCCCATTACTAATAATTCTACAAATTTATTGGATTAATTATCTATTAGATTAATAATCCTAAACCAAAATGTTAAAACAAATATAGGATAATTAGGTCCACGAATTAATAATCACAATCCCATACTCTAATTCATCCAATCAAACCTGCCATTAATGTTATGTTGACATTTACATATACACCTTCAATCTACCAATTAAAATGTACTTTGGCATCCAATTATTTTTAATTTATTTAGATACATACTTGAGAGTTAATTAAAGCACTACCATAATGATTGACCGTATATTTTATTTTATTATTTAACAGAACCACTTTACATTATTTAAAATAAAATAAAAAACACTTTACGGGCACATTAAAGTTTTTTTTTTTAATTTTAATTAATTAATTAATTAATTTATTTATTTATTTATTTTGATGAAGTACGTTAAAGTACCAATAAGCCTTATTTGGAAGCTTCTATTTATTTGTCTGATTGTCAATGATAACAACAGAGAAACCAAAAGTTTAAATCTACTTGATCATTGTTTTTTGTTTTGTTCTTTGTGTTTGCTCGATCCTTTCCTCTAGAACGATACACTTTTATCAAAAACATGTTGCACTGTTTAGAAGTCCTCAAGAAAATACACTTTTTTTTTTTTAGTTTGGTTATGGTATGCAACTTATACCTTACACCTTACACTTACACCTTTTGTGAAAAATTAAACCTTACACTTACACCTTTTTTGAGGTTGCACACCATATGCAACTCACTTACACCTTACACCTTACACTTACACCTTATACTTATACTTACACCTTACACTTACACTTTTTGTGTAAGTGGCACATGGTGTGCAATTGCACACTTACACTTTTTTTTTTATGTTATCCATGTGAATTAAGGCATGCATTTTTATGTCTTAAATTTCATCATATTAAAACATCTAGAATGGGTGCATCATGCTTTAAAATTATTGTCCTTTGAAATTCGTATATAATTTAACAATGATCATAAATATTTTGAAATAATAATACATAAAAAAAAAAATTAAAAAAGGACCCCTAACCGTAAATTAAGTAGTAATATGAGGCACAACAAGAAAAAAAATATAAAAAAAATTAACTTACTCAAATGCTAGTTGATAATCTTTTTAAAAAAAAAAATTTTTAAAAAATTTTAAAAAAATTTGAGTATCGTATCATTATGTGATATAACTGTCTAATAAATACAAAAATAATAGGTGGATGTGATTAACCTCATTTAACATAATTTAATAAAGAGTAAATTACATTGACCTCTCTTTAAATTTAGAGAAAATATAGCATGTTTCATAATTTTGATATAATTACAAAGACATCATTTTTAATACATTAAAAAAATCAAAATTAATATAGATGGTATGAAGATATAACGATATGTAATGAAAATAGAATAAAGCTTCAGACCCCTAGTGGGGGTGCTGGGGGTCTGTTGTGATTGGCTGGAAAAACTGTTTTTTTTTTTTTTTTTTTTTTTTTTTTTTCCAGCCAATAAGAGATTGACACGTCACTGGGGGTCTGACTGGGGGTCGCCCCAACTGGGGGTCGGAAGCATTGTTGATGAAAATAATATATTCCAATGTAAAATAGATTAAAATATTATTTTTTTCATTCATACTACTAACAATTTATTATGAAAAGAGTCTAAGTAATAGACGAATCAAAAAGCTTTAAGGGTGCATAATCTAATTATGTGAAGCTTGTAAGATTTATTGTATTTTTTTAAAATTTCATAAAAGGTTAATATAATTTACTCTTTTTTTTTTTTTTTTGAACTCAATGTAATTTACTCTTTAACAAAAATGTATATGTATGTGTTTATGTCGAAAAATTATAGGGGAATTACATTCCGAAGGGAGAAAAAAAAATTATATAAATATGAAAGGGTGCAAGTCACACTTGCACCCCTATAACCTTTCACTTGCATCCATCACAAAATCACTTATACCTCACATATTTTTGTAATTTTTTTTTTTTATCCCACTGTATTAAAATTTCTCTAAAAATTATTAAATATTCTCATAATATCATTTGCTATTGTTTATGTAGTATTTTGATAAATAAAAGATTGTAATAGATAATAAATTGATTATCATTTATCTTCTAATTAGTTAGTCAATCAATTTATTATAATCACAAAATTTTTAACTATGTGATTGATTGGCTGGTTTGAGAATTGAATTTTTAGTAATTTCTAAACTTTTTAAGAAAAGATTTATAATAAAATAGAAAGGATGATCTAATAATAACGTGTAATGATTTTTTAAATTTTTAATTAAAACATTTAATTTTCCATTATATAGTTTAAAAAGGGGGTTGGAATGTCTTTACTTGGACAGCCTAATTGGACCATTCAGTCCGGCCTATCTAGGGCCTATTTCAAGTCCGTCTCAATAATTTAAACCGTTAATATGTAGAATTCGTTGAAAATTTTATGTCTACAAAAAATCACATTAATCAAATATTAATAGTTATTTGATCAGATCATATTTTTGTCAACACATTTTTTAAAAATAATATTTACCAATGATAGAAATGTAAACTGATCAAATACCTATTGATATTTGATCAACGTGATTTTTTAAAAGGTTAAAATATTCAACGAGTTCTATATATTAACAACTTGGATTTTTAATTTTGGGTTCCGTGTAGCCCACAAAGACTCAACAACATGGTCCAATTTGATTAAAAATAAACCTAGGCCTTTAAGAAAATCACCATATAAATTATTCAAAACTAATCAGTAATTATTCAAGAAGAAATTACGTCCAAGGTGAAAAAAAATAAAAATTCATGAAATAATTTATAATTTTTTTTAATTAATTTGTAATTATTTTTTTATATGGATGGATTTTTTTCAAGTCCATTTTGTGGACTAGAGCATATTGTTAGGTTTGTGGGCTCACCATATATCTCGTTTCGATGATCCGAACTATCCATTGTGTAGAATTTGTTGAGTACTTCATCTTTATAAAAAATTATATTGATCAGATGTCGATAGTCCCTCAATCGGAATATATTTTTGTTAATAATTTATTTTTAAAATCATATTTACCATTGATAAAAATGTATTTCGATTAAAGGGTTATTAATATCTGATTAACTTAATTTTTTTCTAAAGATAAAATATTTGATAAATTTTACATATTACATAATTTAAATTATCAAAATAAAATCCATAATAGATCCCATAAATTATCAATTAATGTACTAACTAATATACTAATAGATGATATGACATAATTTTAGAATTTTTGAATACTTATAATTTGTATAATAGATAGGATCAATAATAACAATATAATACTAATTAATACACTAATATATATATTAATTGATATATGGGAAATGATTTGTCCCCCTAAAAATGTCCCCCTAATCCCTCTAATGCCCAAAACGACGTCGTTTTGGGCATTTTTTTTTTATAGCTTTTTTTTGCTTTGTTCTGAATTTTCGGGGGATTAGGGGCCCAAATTCGGGGGATCTACCACGGTCCTTGATATATATAGCACCACAAGTTATTCAATACAACAATGATAGAGAACACTAATTTTGAAGCTCTAAAAAGACCACTAATGACATGACACTCAATAAAAAAAAAAAAAAATACAACACCAAGATCAAAATATCAAATCATTCATGATAAACCCTACCACCACATCATTAGTGGGAGCACTCATCATTAGTGCTCCCACTCATTTTCCTATTCAATAATCATATTGCTGTTATGCTGGATTTTGTCGGTAGTTTTAAATCACAACGGGACAAAAACGAACGACTCGCATACTAGCCGTCGGATGATGCTCTGATGATGACTGAAGTATCTAGAGAAATCCAACGACTAAGATGAAATAGGAACACATACTCCTGACTTTCACTACATCATATCTCATTCCTTTGAATTTTGGAAGAGTCCTGCCTCGTTCATCAATCGCAAAACTGATGTCAGAAAGTCGCTTTTGTAAGGATCTCAATCTTTTTTTCGACCATATATAGATTTCCACCCTCATCCACTCTCACGCAATTCAAACCATATCGTCTCTCTCTTTCTCTCTCTCTCTCTGTCTCTCTCTAGATTTCTTCAACTTTCTCTCTCTAATTACACATTTAAGCTTCAACTCATCGGAGCTTCAAGAACTTTTGGTTGAGCTTAACCATGGCGACACCAGTAGAAATCTGGGATCTCGAGCTCATCGAACAACACCTCCTCGGCGAGGTCTCTCCTGTTGAGAGCTTCGTCAGTGTTCAGACTGAGGGTTCAAGCTCTCAATCTGATTCCTTCTGTTCACAGACATTGAGCTGTGACTCTACCATCACAATCTCCGATTACCTGCACTCCAACAAAGTTGAAAACACTGAAATCATTGATTTTGTAACCGATTCAATCAATTTCGATCAAAATGATTTCTTCGGACTTGAGTCGAAGCCTCAAATAATCGATCTTGAGAGGCCAAAAGAAATGAATTCCAGCAATCAATCGAGTTCTAGGTCGAGCTTCAGCGAGCGAAAGCCGTCGTTGAAGATCGACCTGGCTCCGGTGAAGAAATTCGAGTGGTTGGAGTTCGGGGAGCCGAGTAAACCTGCATTTTCAATAGAGAAATCGTCGAATACGGAGGAGAGGAAGCACTACAGAGGCGTGCGACAGAGGCCGTGGGGGAAATTCGCGGCGGAGATCAGAGATCCGAAGCGGCGGGGGTGTAGGGTTTGGTTGGGAACATTCGACACCGCCATGGAGGCCGCCAAAGCCTACGATCGAGCCGCATTCAAGATGCGCGGGTGCAAAGCCATTCTCAACTTCCCTCTCGAAGTTGGAAAATGGCGTCGCTCACCCACCTCCGCCTCCGCTCCCTCCTCTACCGCCTCTTCTACGGCGGAGAACGGCGGCCCGAAGAGGCAGAGAGAGGTTGAAGAACAGACAGAAGAAAGGTCGGTGAAGAAGGAGAGGTTACCGGTATCTGATGCATCGGTGGTTAGTAGTGAAGCGAGTAGTCCGTTAACGCCGTCAAGTTGGACCGCCTTATGGGATCAAAATGCGAACGGTATCTTTAACGACCCGATGTTATCCCCTTTATCTCTTCACCCATTGTTGGGCTATGCACAACTCACGGTCATTCAAGGGAGAAGGTTTGTGTTGGGGCACCGGGATGTACTACCGCAACGGTGTTGTAATTAATGGAGGGATAAGGTTTTACAAATTTGTATTAGATAATTAGAACAGCAATGCTAGGTATCATGAAAAATCTTTAATGAAAATAATCATGAAAGCTTCTTGACCCTTGGATTACACTTAGAATAAAGCACCACACACTAATCAAGGTAATCCAATGATCATAAATTTTTTATGATCATTTTCATGACAAAATTTTCATAACCCTTAACTTTTTTCTAATTAGAAAGGAGAAAAGTTATGGATCATGAATTTTTTTTCATGAAAATGGTAATGAAAGAGTTATGATCTTTAAATTATCTTGATTAGTGTGTGGTGCCTTATTTTAAGAGTTGGTTTGGGAAGTAGGTTGACTTTTTGACATTTTAACTTTTTTGGCTATTTTAGCCTGGGCTAAAAAGCTTGGTTTGGGAAAGATTTTTTGATTTTTTGACTTTTTTTGTGAGAGAAGAGTGTAATGATTATGGGTTGGATGTGATGTTTTATTTGTTGTTGCTAAAATAGCCTATTTGGTCTTTTGTGGCTAAAATAGCCAAAAAAGCCCACAAAACCACTTTCCAAACGGTGTTTAAGTGTAATCCAAGGGTCACAAAATTTTCATAATTATTTTCAAGAAAGATTTTTCATGATACCTAGCATTGCTAGTTAAAAATATAAGAGGTATGATAAATTGTAATTGGTCACAGGCATGTAGCTTCCTAGACTAATTAATAATTTTTCCATTCAAGATGTACTTTTTTGTTAGTTGTATATTGGAATGCAAACTTTCTAAAAATGGAAACCATGTTTATTTATCCATTATATTGATAATTTTCAGAAATATTATGTTGATAATATTTCTTTGAATTTTCAAAAAGTTCATAAAAATCTTAGACGGTTAATGTGGAAAAAGCATCGTTCCAAACGGCAATGCTTGTGATTATGAGGGGAAAAAAATTAAGAGGTGATTTGAATTTAGAGGAACATGAATAACAAATGATTCTTTTCATTTTATCATCAGTTTTCACATTTGTTTTTGTTTTTGTTTCTACATATTTGAAGTGATAAGATGTGCTTCTCATTCGGATAATGAATAGAGTGCTTTCAATGTCAATTTGTGTTGATAGTGTTTAATTATGTTGTATTCATTTTTTATATGTTTTCTCATAATTGTGCACCCAAAGAAAAAAAAAAAATTAAAAATTACTGAATTTCTATTCATTGATAGGAGACAATTACTTGCTTCTGGAATGTATATATTGGGATTTTTGTCAATTTTCCAGACATATATGGTGATAAAGGGTTGCATATAAAGAAGATGTAGTAGCTATAGCATGTTTGATTTCTTCACCACCATGTTCGGACCTATTGCTGGTTTTGTTCAAGTCAACCTTGTAAATTTGAATGAGTTCTGGAGTAGTTAGAAGAAGAGGAAGAAAAAAGGGCAACGAACATGACAGATAATATTATTTAGTTGTTACGATGGTTATCTTAAAAAAGGAATACATCTATGTACCCTAATAGTGTATGTAATATCAGCAGTGTGCTACAGAGGACTAATAGAGCTGTTTTAAAAACAATTGAGTTGGCATCACACTTTTAAAAATATATATATATACATATAAAATAGGTAAAAGACAAAACATGAAGAAGAAAAAAATAAGTTAATGCTCATTTAGAGCTCTTCTTTTAGAGATCTAAGTCATTTTTGATGTAATATAACTATAACGTTTTATAACAAACACGCCAATATGTCATTTGTTACTTTTTTTTTTATTTTATTTATTAAAATGATTCGCAACATTTTCAAGTACAAATGATACATATGACATTTATATTATACTGTTCATAACGTATTAACAATGGCTCAAAATTATCATTTTAAGAATACTTAACGTAAATTCATTTATTCTTAGCTTTTTAACACAAAGTTTCTGTTTGCCAAGTAGGTTGGAACTAAAGGAACACAAAAAGATAAAATAAGAGCATCTCCAACGGTTATTCAGATTTTTCATCAAATTTGAGTAAAAAATGACTCATTTCACCAAATCTAGAATGAGATGCTCCAACGGTTCACCTTTCACCAAATTTGTCCCGGGACGACCGGGTGGTCGACCGGCCGGTCGACCGGTTAGACAAAAAAAAATTTTTTTTTTTTTTTTTTGAATTGTCTGAACCTTTTTTTTGAACTTTCTGAACTTTTTCCGGGACGACCGGGTGGTCGACCGGCCGGTCGACCGATTAGGGAGAAATTTTTTTTTTTTTTTTTTTTAAACTGTTTGAACTTTTTTTTGAACTGTTTGAATCTTTTACTGGTTGACCGGTTGGTCAACCGGCCGGTCAATCGGCCGGTCGACCGGTTGGTATAAATCCAACGGTTAGTAACAGTGATTTGGTGAAACGCTTCACCTATATTCAGTTTGATGAATTTTTTGATGAAATCTCAATCTGATATCGATTTGGTGCAAGCGTTGGAGCAGTGAACAGTAGATTTTTCACCAAATTTTGAATTTGATGCTGAGTTTGATGAACCGTTGGAGATGGTCTAAGTTAGATAAATTAATAACAAAATATCATATTTAAATCATGCTCATTTTATTTTTTTTCTTACAAAAAAGTAGAAAAAAATCTACTTAAACAGAACCAATTTAATCAGACTAAATTACCTAAAAAATAAAAAATAAAGCTAAAAAGTTATTCCCAAATGAATCCAAACTAGCATAACTGACACCTAAAATGATAATAATTTTGTTATGATGTGTCCTGTTTTTGCCGTGCATACCATGCCATAGATTTATCACATCTCATTAACAATTGTAAAGTTACTGGTTGTTTGGAAATTAGCTTTTTGCCTTAAAAAAAGCAACAAAAGAAAAAGAAGTCACTAAAAAATAAAAAAAGATAAATTGCCACTAAAAAAATAAGTTTTGCACATTACTCATTCACACCCTCTTTTTTTTTTTTTTTTTTTTTTAATACAATTGAAAATTTTATTTCTATCCACATGAACTCCAAACCACACCTAAGACTTCCAAAAACATCCTGACGAGTTAGGATATTATTATATTAAAAGACAACATAATTTTGTCTCAGCGTTCACTACAAGAAATTACATTTTTAGCAACTAAAATTTTAATCACCAAAAGTTAGATTTTTAGTCACTAAAATGTTTTCCCAACTAAATAGTTTGGTCGCCATCTTGGTCGCGGAAAGATCGTCGGGGAAGGTATTGGCGACTAAAGAATATTTAGTCGTCGAAAGTCCTAAATTGACTACTAAACAATTAGTCGCCAAAAGGAAAGGTATTGACGACTAATTTTCCTTAGTCACCAAAAGTCAGCGATTGGCTACTAAAAATTTAGTCGCCCAAAGTTTTCAATAAATATGTTTTTTTTGTTTTAGCGACTAAAATCTTTAGTCGCTAAAAAAATGACTCCTTTTTAGCTACCAATTTTTTGGTCGCTAAAATCATGGTACTCTTTTTCGACTACTAATTTTTTAGTCGCCAAAAACTTTTTTTTTTTTCTCTTTTTATTTTTTGGCTACTAAATGTTTAGTTGCCAAAAGCTATTTATTAATTTTTTTAAAATGCATAAATTGAATATTTTTAATTAATTTGTAAATTATATGCAGTCCATTATCAATGCAACCTGTAACTTGTAAATAAACAGAATAATACATCTATCAATTATCATCTAAATCCATTATAAATAATATTACTCATTTCATTATCATATAAATCTACATCAACACCAACCAAGTATAATATATCTAAATTAAATATTACATAAAAAAACAATGGATTTCCAAAACAAAGAATTGTACAAAAATAAATATCTTCCATATACAAAACAAATGCTCTTCGTACACAAAAATAAATATCCACAATAACCCACGCAAAAGCAGTCTGTTAAAAAAAAAAAAACATTAACACTTATTCAATAAAATTGACATTTCAAATTATAACAATTATAAATTTAATAATTCTGATATATTATACTTTACAAATTATTGTGATCAAATAGACAACATGTTATTGTAAATGAAGTGCATGGTATGGTTCACTAGGGGTGAGCATGGTTCGGATTGGACCGGATTGGGGTAAAACTAGAACTAATCTGTTATTTACGGTTCCTGAAAAATTGGAACCAGTCCAATCCGTTTAAATCATGGAACCAATCCAAACCAATCCATTTAAATACGGATTGGATCGGTTTAAGACCACAGATTCACATAATTAAATAACAAAAAAAATATATATATAACACTTTAATTTCATAAAAACATAAACATAGCGCTATATTAATTCCACAATAGCAACACGTCTTTCTATAATAGCGACATACTGTTTTAGAATTTAAACAACCATAAGAAAATTAGTTTCACCATAAATATTTAGACCATTACAAATTAAAACTAAAAACTAATAAACAAAAGTAATAAAAGAAGATATTATGCGGGTTTAGGTTTGAGTTTAGGTTTTATATAGAATAAGAGAAGATACTATGGGGGAGGATGTACAATAAAAATATAGACTATTTGTATACGGTCCGGATTGGTTCCAATTCGAAACCGTGGGGTTTAATCCAGAACCAATCCGTGCACTACGAATTTTTAATTCTTCAATCCGGAACCGAACCACGGATTCAAAAAACCAATCCAAACCTATCGGATTGGATTGGATTGAATTGGACTGGATCGGATTACAGATTTCACGGATTCCTTGCTCAGCCCTATGGTTCACCTAAATCAATGGCCTGCAAAAAATACCATTATAATTTGAAAGGGCAGTGAAAGGCAAATGATTCATAGTGCTTTGTCAAAAAACTCAGGGTCACCTAAACTAGCAAAAACTTAGGGTCACCCAACCTCCAGTTCCTTCAGTGCTTTGTCAAGAAAAACTGCAATAGCAAACAAACAACATGATTAGGCTTTCCCGAAAGGATACTTGTCACGACCCAAACCCGCCTCTATGGGTTTAGCATTGCAACCGGCCAGTAATCCGTGATTACCAAAGGCCTGCTTAACAGTAATGACAGTAATACAAAGTAAGGGGCTGGCGGAAGCCAAACAGTGATAAAAAGATGTTCAATGAGTTGTGAAAATCTGAATGCAAAAAGACTTTTATGAACAAGCCACATTCATAACCAAAACATATATACATACATCATATACATGAACATTCAGGTTAGGGACCAAATCCCTTCACCGTAACTGACAGTCAAGTCTTATTCAGTCAATACAAAATAGAGACAAAAGGGTGAATTTGGAACACCCCAAAACAGCCTTAGCTTGAACGAACTCGGAACCTCGAAGTGAGGCACAATGGTTGGCTTGACAAAACGAGAGCTTAACTTGATGCTCCTAGCTTTGGTCCGGTGCCTGGACACCTACATATAAATATAAACAGTGAACTAAAGCCCAGTGAATAACAAATGCGTAAAGGGGTGAAGAATGAATGTCATTTCATTAATTAAAACAATCATTTGCATCAGTAAATCAGTTATTCAATTGGTGGCTTATATTTCATGCCACATCAGTCATTTAGAAATCATAACAGTTATACGTGGTACGTCCAATAGCAAAATAGTACAGTAAGTCTTAATAGACCGAACAGTCAGTTGATGGCCATCAAAACAGTAAACAGTAGTAGTTCCAAACATTGGAATTGACAGAGATCTCTATAACAATAGCAGTAACAGCAACAGTAACAGTAAGTTGTTATGGATGCCACGAGTACAGTTTACAAATAGGACAAACATTTATTCAGTAAACAGTATTATTTCAGAAAACAGTACAATCAATCGTTCAGAATAATTATAATTGAACGTATCTTTACAACATTGTTACTCACAGAGTACTGGGCTAAAGACAGGCTAGTCAGCGTCCTAGGGTGCCAACCCTACACAGTTATAGAACGAACACACACACTAAGTTACACACTTGGGATTAATAACTTAGCCCCTTAACTTGACTTGGTGTGGTTCTATAACATTATCCTCATTAAGATGCCTTAAACTTGGCCTAGGAATGCCTAGGATGGAATGAGGATGCCAAAATGCACTTTAAAACACTTTTCAAAATTTGCTGAAAATAGGGGTCTCGCTCGAGCGTGGCTTTCTACGCTCGAGCGGACATGCAGACAAAGAAGCTCCGCTCGAGCGTGACTTCCCTCGCTCGAGCGGACTGCAAACTCATGAAAAAGTACTGGTTGCACGTTTTTCACGCTCGATAGGCGCTCGACCCACGATCGAGCGCGAGACTCAGACCCTCGCTCGAGCGCAGATTACCTCACTCGAGCGGACTTCAAAACACATGAACTTCTGGGCATATGAATTTCACGCTCGAGCGTGACTCTCGACGCTCGAGCGGAAGTGCATGTATTCAGAGTGTACGCTCGAGCGTGAAGTCCTCTGCTCGAGCGTGGATCAAAAATCTGGAATTTCCAGATTGATCCTCAAGCATAAAACTCAACCTCAAAAGCTTCAAATTCGATTTTTCTGGGCTAATTTTTTAGAAAACACTTAGAAACCCATAATACAACATGTTTCAAAGATTATTTTGTAAAATCAAGCCCAAAGGTAAGCCAATTGAACACAATTTCAATGAAACTTTCATGAACAATGTAAGAACATAACATGCAAGAGTTCTTATGAATTCCAATGCTCCAAAGCATGACCAAATGCAAGATTGAGCTCAAGAACATGATGAATTCAAGGACTATAACCAAAATATGAACATGCATATAAGAATTTCATGCAAAACAACTTCAAAATACTATGATATGAACATGTATGCACACATTGCTTCTTAATTCAACTCTTTAGGTTAAAACTTGACTCTAACCTCCAATATTTCCATGAACCATGCAAAGAACAACGTAAATTCACAATTAAGAGAAAGAATTCCCTACCTTAAGCTTTGAATTCTAAGTATGGAAGCCTAATTTTGCAAATTCTCTTCAATTTCTTCTAAATCTCCAAGCTAATTCTTGTTGAATCAACTCTTTTCTCCTACTCTCTCTCTCTCTCTCTCTCTCTCTCTCTCGGTTTGGTCTTGGAGGTGGATGAGATGATGTATCAAATGCATAAATCACGCCCCAAACAATGTTTATAAAGGTGGCCCACTCAATGGCGCACTAGTAAATAACTAGGTTCAATTAATTAAACATTAACAATTCTAATTTAATCATTCCAAATTGAATTTTAATTAAACCTACCATAAAATCATATAAATCCTAATTAGCATATAACACTAATAAATTTCTGAATCGGTCGCTGATAAGGCTTTCAATTCGCAGTTCGAAATCGAAACATGAACAGATCATTCGATGACAAACAGATAGAAATACAATTAAAGCAACACACTCATGCAATCAGTTCAGGATTTCACCTTAATCCATTACTTATCATGCTTAATCACAGTTTAACACTAATCAGAGGTGAGGGTTGTCACAATACTGAAGTATTCATTTACAAGTATCAATGTTTACATGTCCACATCTCTTAAAAAAAAATTGTCTTATAAACCACCAAAATAGAATGAGGTTCCAAAGTGGAAGCTTAATGTGAAAGAAGAAATAAAACATTTAGAATGGATGCTACTGAAATGCTACCTGTAACACGTCCACGGGGGGACCTCGCGCTACAGCTCGGACTCCCTTTTGTTGTCACGGTTCTAAATCTGAACCAAAGAGTCCAAATCCGGCAAATCGTTTAAGAAAACAGATTTTTTGAAAAGTAGTGCCAAACATGGACTGCTTTGCCAGATTACAGAGTCGCCACCTAAATATTTTAAAATGGGAAATTTAGGAAACCCTGACTCGGTGCCGAAGGCCACATGTCCGTCATCACCAAAGTGGTCTTGGCTCGGGAGCTTGGGTACGATCGGGGAAGGTCAGCTATGAGCACCCCCTTTCGCCCGGTCCGAAGACCGGCCTTTACTAACCGTGATAACCGATTTTGAAAACATTACATGCTCTTATTCCAATTATTAGCCTAGAATTACTATGTTGTGCGCGCAGCAAACAAGTATAGACTAGATTGCCTAATTTGGAAATAAACATTGCATATCCGTTGGTTTTGAAAATGCATTGGAATTTGCTACTCGCAAGTAGGCTAAAACACGGATTTCAACGAGTTTTCCCAACTCAGGCAATCCAACCTCCACCCACAGGCATTCAAGCAGTTTATCTCATATAAGCACTTAGCCGCATGGTAAGCATACTGTCATGTTAGCATTCACACGCATGTGGTATGCTAAAGCAAAAATACTTACATCGTACTCCGTGCCAAAACAATAAACTAGTTAGCAAACATGCATGCCCTAGTTCATGTTAGAGTGTCTAATGCATCGCATACAATCATGTAATTAGGATAGGCTCGGCTAACCCTAAAAATGGCATGTGAAATGCACTTTATTCGATGCACGTATTCAATTTGGAATTGAAAATACAATGCAGTTTGTATGATGTGCCGAGCCCGATGCATGTTTAGACAAATGCATGGATGCACGCATGCATAGCATAAGGTATGCTGAAATAGATGTGCCCTAATCTACCATCATAAGCAGATAAATAAAAGGGTAGAAAGAAATGGGGGTTGGAAGACATACACCCACACACCCACACTTATTACAATTATGCCCTCACTCAGAGGGACCAAAAGAATAATACAAATAATTAACTACGCAAGCTAATTAAATATTACAAATTCACTAAATTAATTAACAAATTAACTAAGTTAATTAAAGCAGTAAATGCCTCGGGAAGAGGGCAAGATGCATCACGCGCCCGGGACCCGCTCGAAATCGCACTGCCATGCATGGTTGCCTCTGTTTTCCCTGCTTTCCTCCTCCGAAGACTGCCAAAACTTCAGGAATACTTCCCTGGATACTAGAGATCACCACCGGCTGGGGTAGAACACCACCGGCTGAAGGATGTGGCTACCGGCACTGAATTCATCCATCGGCTACCAGTAGACTGCCGGTCGGCACTAAACAGTGCCGGTCGGCACAAAATGCCTGCAGAACCTGCAACTCACAGCAGCAGAGGACACAACTTGCATGGCAATGTAATTCAAAGCATGTATGCACCAAACACACTCCTTATCATGTTTTTGACTCAAAGGAAGATGTGCCTCGGTTCTCGGACCACCAATCACGCATTTCCATGCATGACGGCCCAAAGAACCAAGAGTGCAACTTCTATTTCAAATGCATGCAAAGCAAACAAACACATAAGGGTGCCAAACCTCCATCATGACTTGGTCAAGAGGCTTAGCATGCATGCCAATATGATGCAATCCTAGACATGTCAACTAGTATGCAAAATGGACAATGCAAGGCACTTATGCAAACATGCAAGTAAGCATACAAGACAAGCATGCAAACCAAGCAATGGGGTGGGCTTAAACATGGATTAGGCAGCCCCAAATAGGCCTAAAACTTTTGGCCAAAATGCTAAAGAGGTGAAGTCACAATGCATGCAAACATGCAACCATACATGCTCCAACACTTAGGCACAAACATGGCAACTCTTAAGCACACTCAAAGAGACCAAACATAGACAATGAGCATGCATAGAAAGCTCTGAAAATCATGCAAAACATGGTGCCAAATCATGCAACAAAGCAAGTCAAACATGCAACAAATGGCCCAAGTACTTAAGGTTCACCAATGAGGCTTTGAACTACACATAGTACAACCACACATGGCAATACTTAACCAACTAAAAACAGAGTTTTAACACATAAAACTTAACCCAAAAGACTACTTAGATGGCATCTAAGAGGCTTGAAATCAAAGGCATGCAACATGACCAAAACATGAGGCATACAACACATGCTTTTAAAGCATTGAAGAGGCTACTAAGGTAAGCATACAAGCACACCAAAGGGACTGAAATAGCATGCTAGATGGTTCCAAACCATCAAAATGATGCAAGCAAGGCATGCTACACCCTCACGCTCTTAAGGCCAACAAGCCAAATGCAAAGGAGCTATGTAATGCAAGTCATGGCCGACCAAAATAAGCATGGACAGACCTAAAGCATGGCAAAATAAGCATATACACTTCATGGATCTAGGCCTAAAACATGCTAGAAATAAAGGCATACGACCTAGGCATGTTAAGGGACTATTAAGGCATTACAAAGCAACTATGCAAAGCATGCAAGGAGTGCTAAAACCAACACTTAGCAATGTCATATTAGGGCATAATAAACATAAAATGCAGCCAAGACATGCTCAACAAACAATCAAACACTATGCTCTCTCAAGAGGCCAAAACTTGCCCTTTTCAAGGACATCAAGGAGAGGGGGTGGCCCTCTCCTTCTTGGGACCTCAAGGCACCATCTTCACCACTAAAATCCCTCAAGATTTCAGTGGTGAAGAGGCCCAAGCACCAAGGTCTCGGATCTCTCACAAAATAGCACCAAAAGTGGCCTTTTCAAGGCCTAAGGGTGGTCAAACCCACCCAAACCACCAAGCACTCTTAATAAACAATAAAGAGGCTTAAAAAACAGAACTTTTTTGTATTAAACACTAAGCACAAAAACAGTTCTAAACTATGCAAAAATGGAGTGCAAAAATGGGGTAAAAAGGGGTAGTTTCTTACCCTTGAAGACCACCTTCACAAAGGTTGATGTTGTTGCTTCCTTGAGCTCAAATCCAACCAAAAACTTCAAGAACCAGCCCTTAGAACCTCAGTAACCAAAGGAAGGTGAAACACTAGGTGTTGATGTGCAATAGTAAGACACAAACACCTAGTCCCACAAACAAGAGAGAAAAAGAGAGATAGAATAGATATAGGATTCAAACCCTAAAACCAGAGCTTCTTCTCACCTTTCTAACCAAAACTTTTTCTAACCCTAATGCCAAGAGAGAAGGCCTTCTCTTATAGGCAACCATCTTGTAAAGCTTGTCAAACAAGCTTACAAGGAGGGCATCCCTCCATACACGTGTATGGAGGGAAAGTCACTGCAAGACAACTGCTTTAAAATATCTCAAAAAGCAACTGAATAGTGGTCGGCTGGGCAAAAATGTCATTTTGACAAAATTGACTGCCGACCGGCACGAAAGAGTGCCGACCGGCACAATATAGTGCCGATGGCAACAACAACCAGCCGGTGGCCTCTAGCCACTGCCGGTGGTGTGTAGGGATGCCTCACAAGGCATTCCCTCCCCCTCCAAGGCAGAGCACAAGTGTTTGGTGCAAAACCAGACACAGAACGGTTGAGTTCGGAGATCCTGAGGCAAGGCGCGTAGCCGAGAACTCCGGGAACTCCAAACGAACACAAACATGGATCATCACCGAGTGTTCAAACGGTGACGTCCAAGTCTTGAGGGCGGTCAAAAATGGGGTGTCTACAGTTGCCCCTCTTTGACAGAACTCGAAAGTCATAATAATGACGGGAGTGAATGTCAAAGCCCAGAGATGACCCATTTTTGACAAGGCCGAAGACTTGGACAAACATGCAAGACAAGCAAGGTATGCGCCCGAAGGCAGGGGCAAAATGCAAGACAATGCAAAAAGCCGAGCATAACTTATGATCATGCAAAGAAAACTGTAACGAAGCACGCATGCAACAGTTTTAAGCTAGATACGCCAAACTACACTACAATGCAGAAAGGGTGTAAGAGAATTATGCAATCCTCAATACGTCTCACTCGGGAGATACAATACCTGTGCGGCTCGTCCGGTTGCACCGGCCTCGAATGAACCGTACATACAATATCGTGCCTGCAAAGAAAGCAAACTTAACAGGTACAACATTGTTAGCAACATGCATGTCATGCAAAATGAATGCAAAATGAGATACAATATATACAAAACAATGTATAAACAATGCAAATGATATGCAATACAATTGAAACTATGCAAACTAAATGCAAAGAAATTGAATCATGATTCAATCATGAGCGGTTCAAAACCACACAAATGTCAAATAGATTGATGGAGGTAACAAGTCTGTCTACCATAGAAAAGGTGCCGCAACCCTCAAAGCGCGGACACATGCAGAACTATGAGTAATGTAGACAGACACAAGAACGAGTATTGGGTGGAATTGACATAAGTGGGGTGACGAGCCGCTGAGGAAAGAATAATGATCCTAATGCCGGATGCAACACTACAATGCAAATGGAATGGAAGAATGATACAAATGGATATGGCACGCAGGCCAAACCAAATCTCGCCTAGGAAGGGCATGTACACGTACAAGCCATGTCTAGCACAGAAAAGGTGCCGCAACCCTCAAACCAACATACCAACGTGGAATAGGCGCGTACACATGCAGAACTGTGCTTCGACGTGAAAAGTATGAGCACATACCAGACCAAGCTCAACAAGGAAAGGCGCAAGCCATGGATGGAAGGTGATGCAGTGGATGCATGCAACTAAAATGCGATATTTACAATATGCAATGGAATTGATATTTACAATGGATAAGGCAATGCAAGTGATGCGATCTGCTGGGGAAAATGCAATGGAATGCGTGACACGTGCACTATTTACAAATGCGATGCATGACATATGCATGTTTCTTTTTTGATTTGTTTTTTGAAATGCATGACATATGCAGTATATACAAATGATGCATGACATATGCACTATTTACAAATGCGATGCATGACATATGCATGTGAAGGTTTCGCACCCTCCGAGGATTTAAGGTCTCCTAGACCGTGCGTGTTTAAGGTCTCGCCAGACCCGTGTGGGGCAACGATGCATGAATTGAGATGCAGTACACAAGACAGTGCAATGCGCAAGAGCGCGATGGAATGCATGCCAAATGTAATGAGGTGCACCTTAATGCACCGAAGGTCTTGCGCCTCCCGAGGATTTAAGGTCTCCTAGACCGTGCGTGTTTAAGGTCTCGCCAGACCGGGTTTGGAAACAATGAGATGCGCAAAATAGCGCGATGAAATGCCAAAATGGGATGCAAGATGAGGCACGCATACCTCATGGATGCAAAATGCAAAATGAAATGCAAATGAAATGCAAAGTGAGGCACGCGTACCTCGAGATGCAAAACTGAAATGGACATGAGGCACGCATACCTCATTAGACAGAAAATAAAATGCAAAACGAAGCACGCGTACCTCGAGATGCAATGAAATGTAAAATGAAATGCAAAACGAGGCACGCGTACCTCGAGATGCAATGAAATGTAAAATGAGGCACGCATACCTCATTTGAATGGAAAATGAAATGCAAAACGAGGCACGCGTACCTCAAGATGCAATGAAATGCAAAATGAGGCACGCATACCTCATTTGAATGGAAAATGAAATGCAAAACGAGGCACGCGTACCTCGAGATGTAATGAAATGCAAAATGAGGCACGCATACCTCATTGAATGGAAAATGAAATGCAAAACGAGGCACGCGTACCTCGAGATGCAATGAAATGAAAAATGAGGCACGCATACCTCATTTGAATGGAAAATGAAATGCAAAACGAGGCACGCATACCTCGAGATGCAATGAAATGCAGAATGAGGCATGCATACCTCATTGAATGGAAAATGAAGTGCAAAGCGAGGCACGCATACCTCAAGATGCAAAATGATGAACACGAGGCACGCATACCTCATGAATGCGAAATGATGCAAAATGATGCAAGTGAGGCACGCATACCCCACTGGAATGTAAAAATGATGCAAGTGAGGCACGTGAGGTAGCACACCTCACGTGGATCAAGATGAAATGCAAAATAATGCAAAATGATGCACGTGAGGTAGCACACCTCACGTGGATCAAGATGGAATGAAAAATGAAATGCAAAATGATGCACGTGAGGTAGCACACCTCACGTGGATCAAGATGAAATGCAAAATGAGGCACACATACCTCATTGATTGTAAAATGAAATGCAAAACGAGGCACGCATACCTCGAGATGCAATGAAATGCAAAATGAAAGTGCAAGTATGACATGCATGCCACATGGAACGTAAAACAACGCAAGTGTGACACGCATGCCGCACAGAAATGTAAAACAGTGCAAGTGTGACATGCATGCCACACAGAAATGCAAAATGGTGCAAGTCACAAGGGACGTGCAAAACGGCGCGATGCGACGCACCGGGCAGTGTGATGAATGCAAGCAACGCACACGGGACAACTTTTGAATCTTATAAAAGACAAAAGGATACGAAAGGATACAATCTTTGCTTGAATCTGAGTGCCACGCACAGAAGACAGGGTCCGAGGTCAAAACGGAGGCCGGTTGAGCATCGGAGATGCACTTTCTTGCACTTTCTTGAGCTATGAAGACCCAAAACTACTCATATGGCCTAAACAAGGCTGTGGGAACACCACCGGCTGGACTAGGTGGCCACCGGCTGGCCACCGGCTGCAGAATGACTTCACCGGCACAGTATTGTGCCGACCGGCACAAAATAGTCCCGACCGGCCAAAAATGCCTGATCGGGGGCAGTTTTGACAATTTGCTTCGGGTGTTTTAAAATAGGGCTTGAAACCCTATTCTCTTCACTTCTATACCGCCGAAAGCTCTCACCCTCTCTCTCTAGAGTGTTTTCTCTCCTTATTTCCTTGTTTTCTTCGCGTTCCAAGCCCGTTTCGTCGTCGGATTCGCGATTTTCTTCGCGTTTCGGACATTTTCCACCGATTGAAATTCCGTTTCGGGGCATCCTTTGCTATTTCCACTTTTCGGGACTTGTTCCCCTTGATTTCCTTTTCATTTCCGTACCTTTCCATCTTCCGGCCTTCCCGACCATTTTCGGCCCGCTCGGGGTTGACTTTTTCGGTTGACTTTTCACATTCCAGCTCTTCCGGCCATTTTCTCACTACCATTGCCATGGCTGACGATGTTCCCCACGTCGGGACTCCCCCGGATCATGAGATGGATCCCGGGGTCGAGCTCCTCCCGTTGAGCGAGCGCCCGTTTGACCCGGCGACCTACCGGCCGGCGATCCACGTCCTGCCTCCGGATGGTCTCCGCCACTTCCGCGGTTTCGACAGGGCTCTGGACCCGGAGCTTCTCCTGCGCGAGCCGACCTCTCATCTATCCTTCGGCGCTTCCGAGGTAACATTTTTCTGTTTTATTTTCTGCAATGTAGAACTGTAGACTGTCAACTACCATAGCTGCTTCCGTTCTTTAATTGCTTGATTCTGATACACTGTTCACTGTAGTTAATCGCAATCACACTTGCAACTGATATCTGTTTGAGACGGACACATGCACCCACGTTGCACTAGCCTTAACCACCCAAACACACGGCACACACCGTACTTCACTGCAAATCTACTGGCACCCGGCACTTATTTGAATCTGAAAACATGTTGTATGCTGTATTTACACTGAACCACACAAAACACGCTGACACATCATACGTTGTAGTTCACCGAAACATACCGGCACCAGGTATCTGTTTGAACTTTGAAAAGCACGCACACATGCTATGTTTATACTGACCCCCATAGGAGCACTAACACATCACAGGTTGTAGTCCACCGTAGTACACTGAAACCTGATGTCTGCTTGGATATGAAAAATGTGCACATGTGCACGATGTTTACACTGCGCTTACTCAAAACACGCTGACACATCACATACTGTAGTCCACCGTAGGCGCACCGACACCCGGTATCTGTTTGAATCTGAAAAACTTGCACGCATGCTAGATTTGTACCGACTTTAACATGTTTCCTCAGAACTATACATTTCATATTGCTTCGCAACTATTTGTTTGAAAACAGGGAGACTCCCATACCATCCGCGGGTATGGGAACGTCGCCGCTCGAGATTGGTACGCGGAGCTTCCCGAGGCGGTTCGACGCATCGTGGACCATGCCGGTTTCGGCGCTTTCTGCAGGGGCTGACCCGACTTACTGCCTGCAGGCCTCTTCTCGCTGCGCTGGCAGAGAGGTGGTGGGACACCACCGATTCATTCCACCTATCCGTGGCGGGAGACATGACGATGACTCCCTACGACTTCTCGATGCTGACAGGCATCGGGGTGGGGGGGTGATCCGATCCCCTTTGACACGGATATGGCCGAGTGGACCGCCGCCCAGATCTATTTGCTTGGCGAGGCACCACCTCTTGCTCGTCCAGGCTTTGTCCGCTACTCCTGGTTCGAGGTGCAGTTTAGAGTGCAGCCTGCGTTGGTGGCGGCGGCTCCGATGACCGAGGCGGCCGTAGAGCAGTACGCGCGCGGCTTTTTGATGTTTTTGCTAGGGACCACCCTCTTCGCCGACCGGGCGAACACCGTGCCTCTCTGCCTACTCAGCGCACTGGTGGACGTCCGACACACCTTGCATTATGACTGGGGTGGCGCCGCTCTGGCCACCCTTTACGGGTACATGAGCTCGGTCTCCCGTGGTAGCGGGCAGTTTCTCGGAGGCTACTGGCGAGCTTGGGAGGTACGTCTTCTCCTCTGCTTTACATTTCTGCTTTATACTTTCTGTATTCTGCACACTGCACACACTGTAGTCTGCTTTACACTTGCTGTATGCTGTACACACGGCACACACATATTCTGCTTTACACTGACTGTACACTGCTCACACTGTACATTCTGCAAAATACACTGCACAACACACGGCTCTGCTACTTCTGCTTTACTCTGTATTCTGCTTTATCTGATAAATGTACTGGTATTCATCTCGCAGTTGTGGGTTTATGCCTACTTCCCCAGACTGGAGCCAGTGCCGGAGACGGAGACTCCTCTAGTCGTTCCCTTCTCACGCCGCTACGATGGGAGGTGCACTCGGCGGCCCCGCGACACATTCAGCTTTTTCCGCCGTTATTTCGACACCATCACCCCTGCCGAGGTATGTTTTTACTTACAGTTCATTTAAGCTTCGCTTTTCCGCTGTATATTTGCAATACCAGTAGATAACCAACTGTATTTCAATTTCAGATCACCTGGCAGCCTTGGGCTCCTTTGCCAGCGGCGATGCGGGACCGGTTTGCCGGTGCCGTTGAGACCTCGCGTTACCGGATTTTGCTGGAGGGCCCGGTCTGTCGGGCTTGGTACCTGGGCGAGTGCTTCTTGCGCCAGACCCTAGGCTTACCTGAGCAGATAGTCCCGGTGCATCCTCCTGAGCACATGCGGGATACCGAGCGTTTCACCGCTGAGCAGATGGCGGACTACACCATCGGCTGGGAGGCAGACGGCTACAGAGGCGAGGGCGACTACTCGGAGTACGTCCGGACCTTCATCATGCGGCCCCTAAGCGGTGGCCGTCGAGTTGAGAGAGAGAGACCAGCGGCGCCAGTGGCTAGAGCAGGAGCTGGAGGAGGAGCGCCGAGGAGGGCCCGAGTCCGCGGCAGGGGCGGAGTTCAGCGGGGGCGAGGGACAGGTTGGCCTGCTCTGCCCGCTTCATTGACTTTCCGAGGGCAGGGTGGGGCGACCTATCAGATCCCCTTCGCCCCTCCGCCGGCTGATCATGAGTTCGTCGGTGTCCCCGACTTGCCTCCGGTATGTATTACTGCATTTCTGTACCGTCATTTCATTTCAGTTTATTTGATATTCCACAGAATACTGATGCATCTGATTCTCTTGCAGGCGTCTTCTGAGTACACCCGGCAGTTACTGGAGATGAATGCCTCCATGACGGGGATGCTGCAGCGGACATTCGACCTCCTAGCCCTTTACAGCATTCCGGTATGTTCTCTCTGACCACAGCCTCAAACCATACACAAACTGCTTTTACATAATCTGATGCATGACACAACATCTGATACACTGTTCATGGCATGCATATACTGTACTCATACACTGCATTCTGCACTGATAAACTGCTCACGGCACCCATACACTGTACTCATACACTGCATTCTGCACTGATTAACTGCTCACGACACGTATATACTGTATTCATACACTGCATTCTGCACTGATTAACTGCTCACGGCAATCTGATGTATTTGCCTTTTGCACTTTTCAGCCTCCCTTCCAGATTCCCCTAGTAGGTGGTGCTCCAGCTGGACCTCCCGTTTCTACTCGGGATGGCAGAGTATTCCCCCGCACCAAAGGGGGGCGCACTTACGTCGGGAGCAGCTCACAGGCTCCAGTTCCAGATGATGAGTCTGAGGCAGAGACGGAGGCGGAGGCGGGGTCGTTGTCGGAGGAGACCGGGGACAGCTCGGGCTCAGACTCAGACAGCGATGCTCCTGATGATGCTCCTGGGCTTCTGCCCAGGAAGAGGGCGAGGACGGATCCTTAGGCGCGAGGCCATCGATGCTGCTGCATATTTTTACTGCTTTTCTTTTCTTCTCTTTTCTTTTGGTAGTTAGATTACCTTGTACTGCCACGAGCAGATTTTTGTTTCCAAAACTATGTACTTGAAAGAGATGATATGAAATGGAACAAACTTTTTGTCCGAAAAAGTGTTACATTTGTATATATCTGCATATTTCATACTTTGCACTGCATTGCATCATGTTACACCTCAAATGTAAATGAAAATAATTTGTTGTCTGACAATTGAACACTCTCACTGTAATAATCAGATAACCAACCAACTAAACAGCAACACAACACATACGAACCACTGCTCAAAACTGGATACACAGCCCATACTCTGCTGGGGACTAATCTGCTGGGGATTGATCTGTACGCAACCCGGAACGTAGCATTCGGCCCATTCTGCATACAACAAATTCTGAACCAACAGCCCAATCTGACAAGACGGACCAGGAAAGCAGAAACAGTTATAGTTGAAACACATCCGGATGTCCCAAATCATCCCTTTTCTTCTCCTGCCTCACACGAATGTAGAGAATGGCACAGCATTCAAAGCACAAACGATCTTTTCGAAGCAAGGAAGGGTTTCATGACCGGGGTATCGAGCCTACCACAGGACACGGCGAGACAGACTCAAACAAAGAAACCAAGGCACACGACCTGACATAACGAGACATGCTCGGAAAAGACTCGAAGCCAAAAACAAGACCGACGAATCAAAAAACACGACACACGGACATGTTTACAAAAGACCTCAGATCTCGAGGAGCCAATTCCTCCAGGTATTATTCCCACCCTTTCTGATTTGCGATACTCACATCACTCGGCCCTCAAGCTCGGTTTTTCTCATAAAACCCTTCTCCTTACTTTTCTCTCAACTCACTTTTCTCTATTCTTTATTCTCTCATTTTGAATCCCTCCCCAGGCATGGTTGACGGGTAAATGAGAGGTTGCGGGTTCACGCCCGATACAGCTAGCTTGCAGCCATTCCTTCTGGTAGATAGGGTGCCTCTCGGGCAAGTGTGTGGATGGGGGAAAGACAGAAGACCTGACTCAGCGGTGCCCCTAGTTCGTCACCTTGACCATTTTTTTGTTTTCTTCCTAAAACAGTTTTGACCAAAAGTGAGGGTCGAGTTAACACACTTGTTCAGTTTTTGATTTGAAAATCATGCCAATCAGGCCTTGAGCACTGAAAATTCTCCTTTTTTGGGTCCAAGAAAATGGTCCAGTTTTGGAAAATGAAATAGTTTTCGAGAAAATAGTCAACCTCAGTAAAAATTTTCAAAAACTATTTTTGCAAGCAATCAATGCCCAACGAGCACGAACTCACCCTCAAGATGCGCAACCTCGGATCAGAGGCAATGGAAAATCGCCCCTTGCTTAAAGGAGGGGCAAGGCAACGGAAAGTTGCCCCTAGTTTGGATGATGACTTAGGGCAACTTATGACAATGCATGGCAACGGAAAGTTGCCCCTTGTTTGGATGATACCGCAGCATGCTGTAAGCCAGTCCTTGTTGATGACGATCGGATCCTCGGACACGGAGGAGACGAAGACGGTCTGAATCAATATATGGACACAGTCGCCTGGAAGGTGTTGGTGGTTAGACTTCAAGAGGAAGTTGGCTGCGTAGCTCCCGGGTTGCTGCAATCGAGACATTGGATTCGGAGGAGGCAAAAGTAATCAAAACCATGACATGACTGAGACGCTATAGAAGCGTTGGGGGCTGGACTTCAGGATGAAGTTGCCTACGTATCCCAAACATGGGAATCAAGCCTTACGTAGTTCCGGGGTTAAGGTACACTCGGGTATTTTAACCTTCACTGTTTAGGCTCTAACTTTTGCCAAGGCGCCCAATGCGGGTTTTCAACCTTGCGAGCTTCTTTTCATTTTCTTTTTCTTTTCGTCAATTTTTTTTCATTTTTCATTTCTTTTCTTTTTTTCTTTTCTTTTGCTCTCTTTTTTTCTTGTTTTCTTTTCCTTCTTTTTCGTATTTTGTATTTTCCCTTTCTTTTCTTTTTTTTCATTCTTTTCTTAGCTCTAACTTTTGCCTGGGTCGCCCTTCCGGGTTTTCGGCCCAGCGAGCCTCTCAAAGGGTAAAAGTGTAGCTAGCCCATGCCGAATGGTTTTGCAATCGAAGCCCCTCTGTATCCAAAAGAGTGACTGTTGTGTCGACTTGCAGAAAAGTCCATCACGGTTGCTTCATGAGCCTTGGCTGGCGGGATCTGATTTGCTTGACCTGACTCTGGTGCCTCTTGCTCGAGGGCTGCTTCAAGTTGGGCCACACGGGCATTTGACTGCTTGGACATTCTGAACGGATTCCCGGTTCGGAACAGATAGATGGAACCTCGAGGCTGAGAGCGATCCTAGGCCGCACCATCTCAAGAGCGATTCCACACAGGTCTTCGCAGGACCGCGCAAAACATTTTTTGGAAGTTTTTAAGAAAGCGACACATCGCCTGCGCTAAAGATAGTGTGGAACCAGTCTGGATCAAGCCGGGGTCCTTCTCAGTACTCACGTTGACAGGCATGATTTCATTCATTAAAAGCTCAACGTGCTTTTCTTTCTCTCAATTTCGGTTAAAGTTTTGCGAAAACCCGAGGAATTCCTTCCTCTTCGTTTTTATCACCGCAGTGTACGAAAAAAAGGTTTTGAAAAACTTAGGTCATTAAAACGAGTTCAAGGCACAAGAGAGTAGGTAGAATGTACCGTCGTTCCATTCACATCTTCCGGCACAATTAGCTCAAACTGACAGCAAGCATGAAAACGAGGTAGCCGCAGCTGTTTCATTCCAAAACCCTGATTGTAACCGGCTCCTTAACTGAGACAGACTCAAAGGGTAAACAAAACAGGTAATGACAAGGTAAAACGGTGTTCGAGGCAACAACCCCGGAATCATCTGGTATACTATACAAAAGGGACTGACTCATTACAACAAGACAGACCCTGTAAGCAAAAAGACTGACTCAGTACAGAGAGACAGACTCAAAACAAAACAAAAGACTGACTCGACACCCAAGTCAGGATTTACAAAACTAGCGTTGGCAGATGCTCAAAAATGCGTGCCAAACGCCACATCCAAAAAATGTACCAGACACTGCCCGCAGGCGGTTCACCTTCTAATTACACACTTGCGGTATCTGTGTCCTCGGTATCTGTGTCCTCAAAATCCAAGAATTCTGTAGTGACTGATTTGGCCGAGGTAGGCGGGAGGATAACCTTGTTGTCAATCAAATCCTGTACCTCATGACGGAGGCGGAAGCAATTATCAGTAGCATGACCAGTCTGCTGGTGGTACGCACAGTACTGAGTGGCATCATGGCCTGCTGGAAGGGGTTTGGGGAGCGGCCTAGGATCGAGGGGTGTAAGATGCCCCTTTTTGGCCAAAATCAGAAGTGCCCTAGACAAAGGCATGTAAAGAGGATGGAAGACCCTACGCCCTCGGGGCAAGTACTTTGGAACCTGAGCACTCTTGCTAGATGCACTAGCGAACGGGTCAGTAGGTGCGGCTTTGGATTTCTGATTCTTTCCGGATCCAAGGCTGGGAGCGGGAAGAACCGTTTTGGCATGACGGGGCCTATCCCGGTTCTCCGATTGACTGGAACTGCCCTCAGGCGGAGTGGGGAAAGCATCCTCCACAGCTTTTGACATAACTGCGGATATCTGTTACTTGCTCATTCCCCCAGCTTTCAAAGTCTCTACTGCCCACAGCAATTGTTCGATAGGGTCGGCATCTGCCTCCATCTTGCCTTTGTCTCTGGCCTCGGCCTGATCTGGAACTTGGTTTGATGCGTCGTTGCCATAGCCGGAGGCCATCTCCGGTTGGTTAAGTTCAATTACAATCCGTCCCAGTAGTGGGGGCTCCTGGGGTATAAAGCCTCCGGCATATGGTGCAGCTGGTGGCGAAACAGACATCCCATAGGCGAGATCCGCCATGGACCTTTGAAGATCACCTATCATTCCCATTAGTTCAAACGTAGTAGGCTCGCGAGCCTGATATAGTTGGGGGGTCCAAATTGGGTGTGCGGCAGGCGACCTGGGTGGATGCGACATGTCAACAGTAGTCTCATCCTGCAGGGTAATTCCTTGACTCAACGCGGCCGTCATGACCACGATCTCTTCTGAATTTTGCGTCATGTTCAGTCTCGCCTCAGCAAGGAGAAGACACTAGCTGTTCTAGATTGACCCTCTGGATTTCTGAACTGAAACGGAAAACAAGCAGCATTTCAGCCCCAAACAGATCAAACACGGGTGTAGCTGGACAACTGTACTTTACTACTGAACACTGTTCCCCAGAATCACTATTCAAAACTGAACTGATACCCGCAGACACAACTGATTCTCGACAATACTGATACAGGTGCCCTCAGGCTGGATACCCAAACTTGCAAACTGATACATGCGTTCCCTGCAGAGATACACTCTAAAAGCACATAACAGGTAAAAGAGAGCCAATACACCCCTATGTTGGGATAGGGTTTCCCTGTCCGATTTTGTCAGGAGCTAGGGTTTCACTACGCACGTAGCGGTCTCAAACAACCTATATCGGGTAAGCAACCTGTCCTAGTTTGGGATGGTCACTATGGATCCGAATATGCACTAGGTCGAATGGTCAAAAAGGGTGCCCCGGTAAAACCGGGGTTTGTGTTCCCATACTGGCAGAGCCCGCAACCGGTCAGCCTTATGGTCATGTCTTGACAAGACAAGCCTCCAGCAAACCGCTCAGGAATAGCAGATGGCCAACACGGTGTCCTAGGCGCACCAATGCACATGCAATGCAAAGAAACACATAAGTGTAGTCAAAACAGGATATCACGAGTTCGAGTCAAGCTCTCTAAACTCCCCAGCAGAGTCGCCAGAAACTGTAACACGTCCGCGGGGGGACCTCGCGCTACAACTCGGACTCCCTTTTGTTGTCACGGTTCTAAATCTGAACCAAAGAGTCCAAATCCGGCAAATCGTTTAAGAAAACAGATTTTTTGAAAAGTAGTGCCAAACATGGACTGCTTTGCCAGATTACAGAGTCGCTACCTAAATATTTTAAAATGGGAAATTTAGGAAACCCTGACTCGGTGCCGAAGGCCACATGTCCGTCATCACCAAAGTGGTCTTGGCTCGGGAGCTTGGGTACGATCGGGGAAGGTCAGCTATGAGCACCCCCTTTCGCCCGGTCCGAAGACCGGCCTTTACTAACCGTGATATCCGATTTTGAAAACATTACATGCTCTTATTCCAATTATTAGCCTAGAATTACTATGTTGTGCGCGCAGCAAACAAGTATAGACTAGATTGCCTAATTTGGAAATAAACATTGCATATCCGTTGGTTTTGAAAATGCATTGGAATTTGCTACTCGCAAGTAGGCTAAAACACGGATTTCAACGAGTTTTCCCAACTCAGGCAATCCAACCTCCACCCACAGGCATTCAAGCAGTTTATCTCATATAAGCACTTAGCCGCATGGTAAGCATACTGTCATGTTAGCATTCACACGCATGTGGTATGCTAAAGCAAAAATACTTACATCGTACTCCGTGCCAAAACAATAAACTAGTTAGCAAACATGCATGCCCTAGTTCATGTTAGAGTGTCTAATGCATCGCATACAATCATGTAATTAGGATAGGCTCGGCTAACCCTAAAAATGGCATGTGAAATGCACTTTATTCGATGCACGTATTCAATTTGGAATTGAAAATACAATGCAGTTTGTATGATGTGCCGAGCCCGATGCATGTTTAGACAAATGCATGGATGCACGCATGCATAGCATAAGGTATGCTGAAATAGATGTGCCCTAATCTACCATCATAAGCAGATAAATAAAAGGGTAGAAAGAAATGGGGGTTGGAAGACATACACCCACACACCCACACTTATTACAATTATGCCCTCACTCAGAGGGACCAAAAGAATAATACAAATAATTAACTACGCAAGCTAATTAAATATTACAAATTCACTAAATTAATTAACAAATTAACTAAGTTAATTAAAGCAGTAAATGCCTCGGGAAGAGGGCAAGATGCATCACGCGCCCGGGACCCGCTCGAAATCGCACTGCCATGCATGGTTGCCTCTGTTTTCCCTGCTTTCCTCCTCCGAAGACTGCCAAAACTTCAGGAATACTTCCCCGGACACTAGAGATCACCACCGGCTGGGGTAGAACACCACCGGCTGAAGGATGTGGCTACCGGCACTGAATTCATCCATCGGCTACCAGTAGACTGCCGGTCGGCACTAAACAGTGCCGGTCGGCACAAAATGCCTGCAGAACCTGCAACTCACAGCAGCAGAGGACACAACTTGCATGGCAATGTAATTCAAAGCATGTATGCACCAAACACACTCCTTATCATGTTTTTGACTCAAAGGAAGATGTGCCTCGGTTCTCGGACCACCAATCACGCATTTCCATGCATGACGGCCCAAAGAACTAAGAGTGCAACTTCTATTTCAAATGCATGCAAAGCAAACAAACACATAAGGGTGCCAAACCTCCATCATGACTTGGTCAAGAGGCTTAGCATGCATGCCAATATGATGCAATCCTAGACATGTCAACTAGTATGCAAAATGGACAATGCAAGGCACTTATGCAAACATGCAAGTAAGCATACAAGACAAGCATGCAAACCAAGCAATGGGGTGGGCTTAAACATGGATTAGGCAGCCCCAAATAGGCCTAAAACTTTTGGCCAAAATGCTAAAGAGGTGAAGTCACAATGCATGCAAACATGCAACCATACATGCTCCAACACTTAGGCACAAACATGGCAACTCTTAAGCACACTCAAAGAGACCAAACATAGACAATGAGCATGCATAGAAAGCTCTGAAAATCATGCAAAACATGGTGCCAAATCATGCAACAAAGCAAGTCAAACATGCAACAAATGGCCCAAGTACTTAAGGTTCACCAATGAGGCTTTGAACTACACATAGTACAACCACACATGGCAATACTTAACCAACTAAAAACAGAGTTTTAACACATAAAACTTAACCCAAAAGACTACTTAGATGGCATCTAAGAGGCTTGAAATCAAAGGCATGCAACATGACCAAAACATGAGGCATACAACACATGCTTTTAAAGCATTGAAGAGGCTACTAAGGTAAGCATACAAGCACACCAAAGGGACTGAAATAGCATGCTAGATGGTTCCAAACCATCAAAATGATGCAAGCAAGGCATGCTACACCCTCACGCTCTTAAGGCCAACAAGCCAAATGCAAAGGAGCTATGTAATGCAAGTCATGGCCGACCAAAATAAGCATGGACAGACCTAAAGCATGGCAAAATAAGCATATACACTTCATGGATCTAGGCCTAAAACATGCTAGAAATAAAGGCATACGACCTAGGCATGTTAAGGGACTATTAAGGCATTACAAAGCAACTATGCAAAGCATGCAAGGAGTGCTAAAACCAACACTTAGCAATGTCATATTAGGGCATAATAAACATAAAATGCAGCCAAGACATGCTCAACAAACAATCAAACACTATGCTCTCTCAAGAGGCCAAAACTTGCCCTTTTCAAGGACATCAAGGAGAGGGGGTGGCCCTCTCCTTCTTGGGACCTCAAGGCACCATCTTCACCACTAAAATCCCTCAAGATTTCAGTGGTGAAGAGGCCCAAGCACCAAGGTCTCGGATCTCTCACAAAATAGCACCAAAAGTGGCCTTTTCAAGGCCTAAGGGTGGTCAAACCCACCCAAACCACCAAGCACTCTTAATAAACAATAAAGAGGCTTAAAAAACAGAACTTTTTTGTATTAAACACTAAGCACAAAAACAGTTCTAAACTATGCAAAAATGGAGTGCAAAAATGGGGTAAAAAGGGGTAGTTTCTTACCCTTGAAGACCACCTTCACAAAGGTTGATGTTGTTGCTTCCTTGAGCTCAAATCCAACCAAAAACTTCAAGAACCAGCCCTTAGAACCTCAGTAACCAAAGGAAGGTGAAACACTAGGTGTTGATGTGCAATAGTAAGACACAAACACCTAGTCCTACAAACAAGAGAGAAAAAGAGAGATAGAATAGATATAGGATTCAAACCCTAAAACCAGAGCTTCTTCTCACCTTTCTAACCAAAACTTTTTCTAACCCTAATGCCAAGAGAGAAGGCCTTCTCTTATAGGCAACCATCTTGTAAAGCTTGTCAAACAAGCTTACAAGGAGGGCATCCCTCCATACACGTGTATGGAGGGAAAGTCACTGCAAGACAACTGCTTTAAAATATCTCAAAAAGCAACTGAATAGTGGTCGGCTGGGCAAAAATGTCATTTTGACAAAATTGACTGCCGACCGGCACGAAAGAGTGCCGACCGGCACAATATAGTGCCGATGGCAACAACAACCAGCCGGTGGCCTCTAGCCACTGCCGGTGGTGTGTAGGGATGCCTCACAAGGCATTCCCTCCCCCTCCAAGGCAGAGCACAAGTGTTTGGTGCAAAACCAGACACAGAACGGTTGAGTTCGGAGATCCTGAGGCAAGGCGCGTAGCCGAGAACTCCGGGAACTCCAAACGAACACAAACATGGATCATCACCGAGTGTTCAAACGGTGACGTCCAAGTCTTGAGGGCGGTCAAAAATGGGGTGTCTACAGTTGCCCCTCTTTGACAGAACTCGAAAGTCATAATAATGACGGGAGTGAATGTCAAAGCCCAGAGATGACCCATTTTTGACAAGGCCGAAGACTTGGACAAACATGCAAGACAAGCAAGGTATGCGCCCGAAGGCAGGGGCAAAATGCAAGACAATGCAAAAAGCCGAGCATAACTTATGATCATGCAAAGAAAACTGTAACGAAGCACGCATGCAACAGTTTTAAGCTAGATACGCCAAACTACACTACAATGCAGAAAGGGTGTAAGAGAATTATGCAATCCTCAATACGTCTCACTCGGGAGATACAATACCTGTGCGGCTCGTCCGGTTGCACCGGCCTCGAATGAACCGTACATACAATATCGTGCCTGCAAAGAAAGCAAACTTAACAGGTACAACATTGTTAGCAACATGCATGTCATGCAAAATGAATGCAAAATGAGATACAATATATACAAAACAATGTATAAACAATGCAAATGATATGCAATACAATTGAAACTATGCAAACTAAATGCAAAGAAATTGAATCATGATTCAATCATGAGCGGTTCAAAACCACACAAATGTCAAATAGATTGATGGAGGTAACAAGTCTGTCTACCATAGAAAAGGTGCCGCAACCCTCAAAGCGCGGACACATGCAGAACTATGAGTAATGTAGACAGACACAAGAACGAGTATTGGGTGGAATTGACATAAGTGGGGTGACGAGCCGCTGAGGAAAGAATAATGATCCTAATGCCGGATGCAACACTACAATGCAAATGGAATGGAAGAATGATACAAATGGATATGGCACGCAGGCCAAACCAAATCTCGCCTAGGAAGGGCATGTACACGTACAAGCCATGTCTAGCACAGAAAAGGTGCCGCAACCCTCAAACCAACATACCAACGTGGAATAGGCGCGTACACATGCAGAACTGTGCTTCGACGTGAAAAGTATGAGCACATACCAGACCAAGCTCAACAAGGAAAGGCGCAAGCCATGGATGGAAGGTGATGCAGTGGATGCATGCAACTAAAATGCGATATTTACAATATGCAATGGAATTGATATTTACAATGGATAAGGCAATGCAAGTGATGCGATCTGCTGGGGAAAATGCAATGGAATGCGTGACACGTGCACTATTTACAAATGCGATGCATGACATATGCATGTTTCTTTTTTGATTTGTTTTTTGAAATGCATGACATATGCAGTATATACAAATGATGCATGACATATGCACTATTTACAAATGCGATGCATGACATATGCATGTGAAGGTTTCGCACCCTCCGAGGATTTAAGGTCTCCTAGACCGTGCGTGTTTAAGGTCTCGCCAGACCCGTGTGGGGCAACGATGCATGAATTGAGATGCAGTACACAAGACAGTGCAATGCGCAAGAGCGCGATGGAATGCATGCCAAATGTAATGAGGTGCACCTTAATGCACCGAAGGTCTTGCGCCTCCCGAGGATTTAAGGTCTCCTAGACCGTGCGTGTTTAAGGTCTCGCCAGACCGGGTTTGGAAACAATGAGATGCGCAAAATAGCGCGATGAAATGCCAAAATGGGATGCAAGATGAGGCACGCATACCTCATGGATGCAAAATGCAAAATGAAATGCAAATGAAATGCAAAGTGAGGCACGCGTACCTCGAGATGCAAAACTGAAATGGACATGAGGCACGCATACCTCATTAGACAGAAAATAAAATGCAAAACGAAGCACGCGTACCTCGAGATGCAATGAAATGTAAAATGAAATGCAAAACGAGGCACGCGTACCTCGAGATGCAATGAAATGTAAAATGAGGCACGCATACCTCATTTGAATGGAAAATGAAATGCAAAACGAGGCACGCGTACCTCAAGATGCAATGAAATGCAAAATGAGGCACGCATACCTCATTTGAATGGAAAATGAAATGCAAAACGAGGCACGCGTACCTCGAGATGTAATGAAATGCAAAATGAGGCACGCATACCTCATTGAATGGAAAATGAAATGCAAAACGAGGCACGCGTACCTCGAGATGCAATGAAATGAAAAATGAGGCACGCATACCTCATTTGAATGGAAAATGAAATGCAAAACGAGGCACGCATACCTCGAGATGCAATGAAATGCAGAATGAGGCATGCATACCTCATTGAATGGAAAATGAAGTGCAAAGCGAGGCACGCATACCTCAAGATGCAAAATGATGAACACGAGGCACGCATACCTCATGAATGCGAAATGATGCAAAATGATGCAAGTGAGGCACGCATACCCCACTGGAATGTAAAAATGATGCAAGTGAGGCACGTGAGGTAGCACACCTCACGTGGATCAAGATGAAATGCAAAATAATGCAAAATGATGCACGTGAGGTAGCACACCTCACGTGGATCAAGATGGAATGAAAAATGAAATGCAAAATGATGCACGTGAGGTAGCACACCTCACGTGGATCAAGATGAAATGCAAAATGAGGCACACATACCTCATTGATTGTAAAATGAAATGCAAAACGAGGCACGCATACCTCGAGATGCAATGAAATGCAAAATGAAAGTGCAAGTATGACATGCATGCCACATGGAACGTAAAACAACGCAAGTGTGACACGCATGCCGCACAGAAATGTAAAACAGTGCAAGTGTGACATGCATGCCACACAGAAATGCAAAATGGTGCAAGTCACAAGGGACGTGCAAAACGGCGCGATGCGACGCACCGGGCAGTGTGATGAATGCAAGCAACGCACACGGGACAACTTTTGAATCTTATAAAAGACAAAAGGATACGAAAGGATACAATCTTTGCTTGAATCTGAGTGCCACGCACAGAAGACAGGGTCCGAGGTCAAAACGGAGGCCGGTTGAGCATCGGAGATGCACTTTCTTGCACTTTCTTGAGCTATGAAGACCCAAAACTACTCATATGGCCTAAACAAGGCTGTGGGAACACCACCGGCTGGACTAGGTGGCCACCGGCTGGCCACCGGCTGCAGAATGACTTCACCGGCACAGTATTGTGCCGACCGGCACAAAATAGTCCCGACCGGCCAAAAATGCCTGATCGGGGGCAGTTTTGACAATTTGCTTCGGGTGTTTTAAAATAGGGCTTGAAACCCTATTCTCTTCACTTCTATACCGCCGAAAGCTCTCACCCTCTCTCTCTAGAGTGTTTTCTCTCCTTATTTCCTTGTTTTCTTCGCGTTCCAAGCCCGTTTCGTCGTCGGATTCGCGATTTTCTTCGCGTTTCGGACATTTTCCACCGATTGAAATTCCGTTTCGGGGCATCCTTTGCTATTTCCACTTTTCGGGACTTGTTCCCCTTGATTTCCTTTTCATTTCCGTACCTTTCCATCTTCCGGCCTTCCCGACCATTTTCGGCCCGCTCGGGGTTGACTTTTTCGGTTGACTTTTCACATTCCAGCTCTTCCGGCCATTTTCTCACTACCATTGCCATGGCTGACGATGTTCCCCACGTCGGGACTCCCCCGGATCATGAGATGGATCCCGGGGTCGAGCTCCTCCCGTTGAGCGAGCGCCCGTTTGACCCGGCGACCTACCGGCCGGCGATCCACGTCCTGCCTCCGGATGGTCTCCGCCACTTCCGCGGTTTCGACAGGGCTCTGGACCCGGAGCTTCTCCTGCGCGAGCCGACCTCTCATCTATCCTTCGGCGCTTCCGAGGTAACATTTTTCTGTTTTATTTTCTGCAATGTAGAACTGTAGACTGTCAACTACCATAGCTGCTTCCGTTCTTTAATTGCTTGATTCTGATACACTGTTCACTGTAGTTAATCGCAATCACACTTGCAACTGATATCTGTTTGAGACGGACACATGCACCCACGTTGCACTAGCCTTAACCACCCAAACACACGGCACACACCGTACTTCACTGCAAATCTACTGGCACCCGGCACTTATTTGAATCTGAAAACATGTTGTATGCTGTATTTACACTGAACCACACAAAACACGCTGACACATCATACGTTGTAGTTCACCGAAACATACCGGCACCAGGTATCTGTTTGAACTTTGAAAAGCACGCACACATGCTATGTTTATACTGACCCCCATAGGAGCACTAACACATCACAGGTTGTAGTCCACCGTAGTACACTGAAACCTGATGTCTGCTTGGATATGAAAAATGTGCACATGTGCACGATGTTTACACTGCGCTTACTCAAAACACGCTGACACATCACATACTGTAGTCCACCGTAGGCGCACCGACACCCGGTATCTGTTTGAATCTGAAAAACTTGCACGCATGCTAGATTTGTACCGACTTTAACATGTTTCCTCAGAACTATACATTTCATATTGCTTCGCAACTATTTGTTTGAAAACAGGGAGACTCCCATACCATCCGCGGGTATGGGAACGTCGCCGCTCGAGATTGGTACGCGGAGCTTCCCGAGGCGGTTCGACGCATCGTGGACCATGCCGGTTTCGGCGCTTTCTGCAGGGGCTGACCCGACTTACTGCCTGCAGGCCTCTTCTCGCTGCGCTGGCAGAGAGGTGGTGGGACACCACCGATTCATTCCACCTATCCGTGGCGGGAGACATGACGATGACTCCCTACGACTTCTCGATGCTGACAGGCATCGGGGTGGGGGGTGATCCGATCCCCTTTGACACGGATATGGCCGAGTGGACCGCCGCCCAGATCTATTTGCTTGGCGAGGCGCCACCTCTTGCTCGTCCAGGCTTTGTCCGCTACTCCTGGTTCGAGGTGCAGTTTAGAGTGCAGCCTGCGTTGGTGGCGGCGGCTCCGATGACCGAGGCGGCCGTAGAGCAGTACGCGCGCGGCTTTTTGATGTTTTTGCTAGGGACCACCCTCTTCGCCGACCGGGCGAACACCGTGCCTCTCTGCCTACTCAGCGCACTGGTGGACGTCCGACACACCTTGCATTATGACTGGGGTGGCGCCGCTCTGGCCACCCTTTACGGGTACATGAGCTCGGTCTCCCGTGGTAGCGGGCAGTTTCTCGGAGGCTACTGGCGAGCTTGGGAGGTACGTCTTCTCCTCTGCTTTACATTTCTGCTTTATACTTTCTGTATTCTGCACACTGCACACACTGTAGTCTGCTTTACACTTGCTGTATGCTGTACACACGGCACACACATATTCTGCTTTACACTGACTGTACACTGCTCACACTGTACATTCTGCAAAATACACTGCACAACACACGGCTCTGCTACTTCTGCTTTACTCTGTATTCTGCTTTATCTGATAAATGTACTGGTATTCATCTCGCAGTTGTGGGTTTATGCCTACTTCCCCAGACTGGAGCCAGTGCCGGAGACGGAGACTCCTCTAGTCGTTCCCTTCTCACGCCGCTACGATGGGAGGTGCACTCGGCGGCCCCGCGACACATTCAGCTTTTTCCGCCGTTATTTCGACACCATCACCCCTGCCGAGGTATGTTTTTACTTACAGTTCATTTAAGCTTCGCTTTTCCGCTGTATATTTGCAATACCAGTAGATAACCAACTGTATTTCAATTTCAGATCACCTGGCAGCCTTGGGCTCCTTTGCCAGCGGCGATGCGGGACCGGTTTGCCGGTGCCGTTGAGACCTCGCGTTACCGGATTTTGCTGGAGGGCCCGGTCTGTCGGGCTTGGTACCTGGGCGAGTGCTTCTTGCGCCAGACCCTAGGCTTACCTGAGCAGATAGTCCCGGTGCATCCTCCTGAGCACATGCGGGATACCGAGCGTTTCACCGCTGAGCAGATGGCGGACTACACCATCGGCTGGGAGGCAGACGGCTACAGAGGCGAGGGGCGACTACTCGGAGTACGTCCGGACCTTCATCATGCGGCCCCTAAGCGGTGGCCGTCGAGTTGAGAGAGAGAGACCAGCGGCGCCAGTGGCTAGAGCAGGAGCTGGAGGAGGAGCGCCGAGGAGGGCCCGAGTCCGCGGCAGGGGCGGAGTTCAGCGGGGGCGAGGGACAGGTTGGCCTGCTCTGCCCGCTTCATTGACTTTCCGAGGGCAGGGTGGGGCGACCTATCAGATCCCCTTCGCCCCTCCGCCGGCTGATCATGAGTTCGTCGGTGTCCCCGACTTGCCTCCGGTATGTATTACTGCATTTCTGTACCGTCATTTCATTTCAGTTTATTTGATATTCCACAGAATACTGATGCATCTGATTCTCTTGCAGGCGTCTTCTGAGTACACCCGGCAGTTACTGGAGATGAATGCCTCCATGACGGGGATGCTGCAGCGGACATTCGACCTCCTAGCCCTTTACAGCATTCCGGTATGTTCTCTCTGACCACAGCCTCAAACCATACACAAACTGCTTTTACATAATCTGATGCATGACACAACATCTGATACACTGTTCATGGCATGCATATACTGTACTCATACACTGCATTCTGCACTGATAAACTGCTCACGGCACCCATACACTGTACTCATACACTGCATTCTGCACTGATTAACTGCTCACGACACGTATATACTGTATTCATACACTGCATTCTGCACTGATTAACTGCTCACGGCAATCTGATGTATTTGCCTTTTGCACTTTTCAGCCTCCCTTCCAGATTCCCCTAGTAGGTGGTGCTCCAGCTGGACCTCCCGTTTCTACTCGGGATGGCAGAGTATTCCCCCGCACCAAAGGGGGGCGCACTTACGTCGGGAGCAGCTCACAGGCTCCAGTTCCAGATGATGAGTCTGAGGCAGAGACGGAGGCGGAGGCGGGGTCGTTGTCGGAGGAGACCGGGGACAGCTCGGGCTCAGACTCAGACAGCGATGCTCCTGATGATGCTCCTGGGCTTCTGCCCAGGAAGAGGGCGAGGACGGATCCTTAGGCGCGAGGCCATCGATGCTGCTGCATATTTTTACTGCTTTTCTTTTCTTCTCTTTTCTTTTGGTAGTTAGATTACCTTGTACTGCCACGAGCAGATTTTTGTTTCCAAAACTATGTACTTGAAAGAGATGATATGAAATGGAACAAACTTTTTGTCCGAAAAAGTGTTACATTTGTATATATCTGCATATTTCATACTTTGCACTGCATTGCATCATGTTACACCTCAAATGTAAATGAAAATAATTTGTTGTCTGACAATTGAACACTCGCACTGTAATAATCAGATAACCAACCAACTAAACAACAACACAACACATACGAACCACTGCTCAAAACTGGATACACAGCCCATACTCTGCTGGGGACTAATCTGCTGGGGATTGATCTGTACGCAACCCGGAACGTAGCATTCGGCCCATTCTGCATACAACAAATTCTGAACCAACAGCCCAATCTGACAAGACGGACCAGGAAAGCAGAAACAGTTATAGTTGAAACACATCCGGATGTCCCAAATCATCCCTTTTCTTCTCCTGCCTCACACGAATGTAGAGAATGGCACAGCATTCAAAGCACAAACGATCTTTTCGAAGCAAGGAAGGGTTTCATGACCGGGGTATCGAGCCTACCACAGGACACGGCGAGACAGACTCAAACAAAGAAACCAAGGCACACGACCTGACATAACGAGACATGCTCGGAAAAGACTCGAAGCCAAAAACAAGACCGACGAATCAAAAAACACGACACACGGACATGTTTACAAAAGACCTCAGATCTCGAGGAGCCAATTCCTCCAGGTATTATTCCCACCCTTTCTGATTTGCGATACTCACATCACTCGGCCCTCAAGCTCGGTTTTTCTCATAAAACCCTTCTCCTTACTTTTCTCTCAACTCACTTTTCTCTATTCTTTATTCTCTCATTTTGAATCCCTCCCCAGGCATGGTTGACGGGTAAATGAGAGGTTGCGGGTTCACGCCCGATACAGCTAGCTTGCAGCCATTCCTTCTGGTAGATAGGGTGCCTCTCGGGCAAGTGTGTGGATGGGGGAAAGACAGAAGACCTGACTCAGCGGTGCCCCTAGTTCGTCACCTTGACCATTTTTTTGTTTTCTTCCTAAAACAGTTTTGACCAAAAGTGAGGGTCGAGTTAACACACTTGTTCAGTTTTTGATTTGAAAATCATGCCAATCAGGCCTTGAGCACTGAAAATTCTCCTTTTTTGGGTCCAAGAAAATGGTCCAGTTTTGGAAAATGAAATAGTTTTCGAGAAAATAGTCAACCTCAGTAAAAATTTTCAAAAACTATTTTTGCAAGCAATCAATGCCCAACGAGCACGAACTCACCCTCAAGATGCGCAACCTCGGATCAGAGGCAATGGAAAATCGCCCCTTGCTTAAAGGAGGGGCAAGGCAACGGAAAGTTGCCCCTAGTTTGGATGATGACTTAGGGCAACTTATGACAATGCATGGCAACGGAAAGTTGCCCCTTGTTTGGATGATACCGCAGCATGCTGTAAGCCAGTCCTTGTTGATGACGATCGGATCCTCGGACACGGAGGAGACGAAGACGGTCTGAATCAATATATGGACACAGTCGCCTGGAAGGTGTTGGTGGTTAGACTTCAAGAGGAAGTTGGCTGCGTAGCTCCCGGGTTGCTGCAATCGAGACATTGGATTCGGAGGAGGCAAAAGTAATCAAAACCATGACATGACTGAGACGCTATAGAAGCGTTGGGGGCTGGACTTCAGGATGAAGTTGCCTACGTATCCCAAACATGGGAATCAAGCCTTACGTAGTTCCGGGGTTAAGGTACACTCGGGTATTTTAACCTTCACTGTTTAGGCTCTAACTTTTGCCAAGGCGCCCAATGCGGGTTTTCAACCTTGCGAGCTTCTTTTCATTTTCTTTTTCTTTTCGTCAATTTTTTTTCATTTTTCATTTCTTTTCTTTTTTTCTTTTCTTTTGCTCTCTTTTTTTCTTGTTTTCTTTTCCTTCTTTTTCGTATTTTGTATTTTCCCTTTCTTTTCTTTTTTTTCATTCTTTTCTTAGCTCTAACTTTTGCCTGGGTCGCCCTTCCGGGTTTTCGGCCCAGCGAGCCTCTCAAAGGGTAAAAGTGTAGCTAGCCCATGCCGAATGGTTTTGCAATCGAAGCCCCTCTGTATCCAAAAGAGTGACTGTTGTGTCGACTTGCAGAAAAGTCCATCACGGTTGCTTCATGAGCCTTGGCTGGCGGGATCTGATTTGCTTGACCTGACTCTGGTGCCTCTTGCTCGAGGGCTGCTTCAAGTTGGGCCACACGGGCATTTGACTGCTTGGACATTCTGAACGGATTCCCGGTTCGGAACAGATAGATGGAACCTCGAGGCTGAGAGCGATCCTAGGCCGCACCATCTCAAGAGCGATTCCACACAGGTCTTCGCAGGACCGCGCAAAACATTTTTTGGAAGTTTTTAAGAAAGCGACACATCGCCTGCGCTAAAGATAGTGTGGAACCAGTCTGGATCAAGCCGGGGGTCCTTCTCAGTACTCACGTTGACAGGCATGATTTCATTCATTAAAAGCTCAACGTGCTTTTCTTTCTCTCAATTTCGGTTTAAAGTTTTGCGAAAACCCGAGGAATTCCTTCCTCTTCGTTTTTATCACCGCAGTGTACGAAAAAAAAGGTTTTGAAAAACTTAGGTCATTAAAACGAGTTCAAGGCACAAGAGAGTAGGTAGAATGTACCGTCGTTCCATTCACATCTTCCGGCACAATTAGCTCAAACTGACAGCAAGCATGAAAACGAGGTAGCCGCAGCTGTTTCATTCCAAAACCCTGATTGTAACCGGCTCCTTAACTGAGACAGACTCAAAGGGTAAACAAAACAGGTAATGACAAGGTAAAACGGTGTTCGAGGCAACAACCCCGGAATCATCTGGTATACTATACAAAAGGGACTGACTCATTACAACAAGACAGACCCTGTAAGCAAAAAGACTGACTCAGTACAGAGAGACAGACTCAAAACAAAACAAAAGACTGACTCGACACCCAAGTCAGGATTTACAAAACTAGCGTTGGCAGATGCTCAAAAATGCGTGCCAAACGCCACATCCAAAAAATGTACCAGACACTGCCCGCAGGCGGTTCACCTTCTAATTACACACTTGCGGTATCTGTGTCCTCGGTATCTGTGTCCTCAAAATCCAAGAATTCTGTAGTGACTGATTTGGCCGAGGTAGGCGGGAGGATAACCTTGTTGTTAATGAAATCCTGTACCTCATGACGGAGGCGGAAGCAATTATCAGTAGCATGACCAGTCTGCTGGTGGTACGCACAGTACTGAGTGGCATCATGGCCTGCTGGGAAGGGGTTTGGGGAGCGGCCTAGGATCGAGGGGTGTAAGATGCCCCCTTTTTGGCCAAAATCAGAAGTGCCCTAGACAAAGGCATGTAAAGAGGATGGAAGACCCTGCGCCCTCGGGGCAGGTACTTTGGAACCTGAGCACTCTTGCTAGATGCACTAGCGAACGGGTCAGTAGGTGCGGCTTTGGATTTCTGATTCTTTCCGGATCCAAGGCTGGGAGCGGGAAGAACCGTTTTGGCATGACGGGGCCTATCCCGGTTCTCCGATTGACTGGAACTGCCCTCAGGCGGAGTGGGGAAAGCATCCTCCACAGCTTTTGACATAACTGCGGATATCTGTTACTTGCTCATTCCCCCAGCTTTCAAAGTCTCTACTGCCCACAGCAATTGTTCGATAGGGTCGGCATCTGCCTCCATCTTGCCTTTGTCTCTGGCCTCGGCCTGATCTGGAACTTGGTTTGATGCGTCGTTGCCATAGCCGGAGGCCATCTCCGGTTGGTTAAGTTCAATTACAATCCGTCCCAGTAGTGGGGGGCTCCTGGGGTATAAAGCCTCCGGCATATGGTGCAGCTGGTGGCGAAACAGACATCCCATAGGCGAGATCCGCCATGGACCTTTGAAGATCACCTATCATTCCCATTAGTTCAAACGTAGTAGGCTCGCGAGCCTGATATAGTTGGGGGGTCCAAATTGGGTGTGCGGCAGGCGACCTGGGTGGATGCGACATGTCAACAGTAGTCTCATCCTGCAGGGTAATTCCTTGACTCAACGCGGCCGTCATGACCACGATCTCTTCTGAATTTTGCGTCATGTTCAGTCTCGCCTCAGCAAGGAGAAGACACTAGCTGTTCTACCCTCTGGATTTCTGAACTGAAACGGAAAACAAGCAGCATTTCAGCCCCAAACAGATCAAACACGGGTGTAGCTGGACAACTGTACTTTACTACTGAACACTGTTCCCCAGAATCACTATTCAAAACTGAACTGATACCCGCAGACACAACTGATTCTCAACAATACTGATACAGGTGCCCTCAGGCTGGATACCCAAACTTGCAAACTGATACATGCGTTCCCTGCAGAGATACACTCTAAAAGCACATAACAGGTAAAAGAGAGCCAATACACCCCTATGTTGGGGTAGGGTTTCCCTGTCCGATTTTGTCAGGAGCTAGGGTTTCACTACGCACGTAGCGGTCTCAAACAACCTATATCGGGTAAGCAACCTGTCCTAGTTTGGGATGGTCACTATGGATCCGAATATGCACTAGGTCGAATGGTCAAAAAGGGTGCCCCGGTAAAACCGGGGTTTGTGTTCCCATACTGGCAGAGCCCGCAACCGGTCAGCCTTATGGTCATGTCTTGACAAGACAAGCCTCCAGCAAACCGCTCAGGAATAGCAGATGGCCAACACGGTGTCCTAGGCGCACCAATGCACATGCAATGCAAAGAAACACATAAGTGTAGTCAAAACAGGATATCACGAGTTCGAGTCAAGCTCTCTAAACTCCCCAGCAGAGTCGCCAGAAACTGTAACACGTCCGCGGGGGGACCTCGCGCTACAACTCGGACTCCCTTTTGTTGTCACGGTTCTAAATCTGAACCAAAGAGTCCAAATCCGGCAAATCGTTTAAGAAAACAGATTTTTTGAAAAGTAGTGCCAAACATGGACTGCTTTGCCAGATTACAGAGTCGCTACCTAAATATTTTAAAATGGGAAATTTAGGAAACCCTGACTCGGTGCCGAAGGCCACATGTCCGTCATCACCAAAGTGGTCTTGGCTCGGGAGCTTGGGTACGATCGGGGAAGGTCAGCTATGAGCACCCCCTTTCGCCCGGTCCGAAGACCGGCCTTTACTAACCGTGATATCCGATTTTGAAAACATTACATGCTCTTATTCCAATTATTAGCCTAGAATTACTATGTTGTGCGCGCAGCAAACAAGTATAGACTAGATTGCCTAATTTGGAAATAAACATTGCATATCCGTTGGTTTTGAAAATGCATTGGAATTTGCTACTCGCAAGTAGGCTAAAACACGGATTTCAACGAGTTTTCCCAACTCAGGCAATCCAACCTCCACCCACAGGCATTCAAGCAGTTTATCTCATATAAGCACTTAGCCGCATGGTAAGCATACTGTCATGTTAGCATTCACACGCATGTGGTATGCTAAAGCAAAAATACTTACATCGTACTCCGTGCCAAAACAATAAACTAGTTAGCAAACATGCATGCCCTAGTTCATGTTAGAGTGTCTAATGCATCGCATACAATCATGTAATTAGGATAGGCTCGGCTAACCCTAAAAATGGCATGTGAAATGCACTTTATTCGATGCACGTATTCAATTTGGAATTGAAAATACAATGCAGTTTGTATGATGTGCCGAGCCCGATGCATGTTTAGACAAATGCATGGATGCACGCATGCATAGCATAAGGTATGCTGAAATAGATGTGCCCTAATCTACCATCATAAGCAGATAAATAAAAGGGTAGAAAGAAATGGGGGTTGGAAGACATACACCCACACACCCACACTTATTACAATTATGCCCTCACTCAGAGGGACCAAAAGAATAATACAAATAATTAACTACGCAAGCTAATTAAATATTACAAATTCACTAAATTAATTAACAAATTAACTAAGTTAATTAAAGCAGTAAATGCCTCGGGAAGAGGGCAAGATGCATCACGCGCCCGGGACCCGCTCGAAATCGCACTGCCATGCATGGTTGCCTCTGTTTTCCCTGCTTTCCTCCTCCGAAGACTGCCAAAACTTCAGGAATACTTCCCTGGACACTAGAGATCACCACCGGCTGGGGTAGAACACCACCGGCTGAAGGATGTGGCTACCGGCACTGAATTCATCCATCGGCTACCAGTAGACTGCCGGTCGGCACTAAACAGTGCCGGTCGGCACAAAATGCCTGCAGAACCTGCAACTCACAGCAGCAGAGGACACAACTTGCATGGCAATGTAATTCAAAGCATGTATGCACCAAACACACTCCTTATCATGTTTTTGACTCAAAGGAAGATGTGCCTCGGTTCTCGGACCACCAATCACGCATTTCCATGCATGATGGCCCAAAGAACTAAGAGTGCAACTTCTATTTCAAATGCATGCAAAGCAAACAAACACATAAGGGTGCCAAACCTCCATCATGACTTGGTCAAGAGGCTTAGCATGCATGCCAATATGATGCAATCCTAGACATGTCAACTAGTATGCAAAATGGACAATGCAAGGCACTTATGCAAACATGCAAGTAAGCATACAAGACAAGCATGCAAACCAAGCAATGGGGTGGGCTTAAACATGGATTAGGCAGCCCCAAATAGGCCTAAAACTTTTGGCCAAAATGCTAAAGAGGTGAAGTCACAATGCATGCAAACATGCAACCATACATGCTCCAACACTTAGGCACAAACATGGCAACTCTTAAGCACACTCAAAGAGACCAAACATAGACAATGAGCATGCATAGAAAGCTCTGAAAATCATGCAAAACATGGTGCCAAATCATGCAACAAAGCAAGTCAAACATGCAACAAATGGCCCAAGTACTTAAGGTTCACCAATGAGGCTTTGAACTACACATAGTACAACCACACATGGCAATACTTAACCAACTAAAAACAGAGTTTTAACACATAAAACTTAACCCAAAAGACTACTTAGATGGCATCTAAGAGGCTTGAAATCAAAGGCATGCAACATGACCAAAACATGAGGCATACAACACATGCTTTTAAAGCATTGAAGAGGCTACTAAGGTAAGCATACAAGCACACCAAAGGGACTGAAATAGCATGCTAGATGGTTCCAAACCATCAAAATGATGCAAGCAAGGCATGCTACACCCTCACGCTCTTAAGGCCAACAAGCCAAATGCAAAGGAGCTATGTAATGCAAGTCATGGCCGACCAAAATAAGCATGGACAGACCTAAAGCATGGCAAAATAAGCATATACACTTCATGGATCTAGGCCTAAAACATGCTAGAAATAAAGGCATACGACCTAGGCATGTTAAGGGACTATTAAGGCATTACAAAGCAACTATGCAAAGCATGCAAGGAGTGCTAAAACCAACACTTAGCAATGTCATATTAGGGCATAATAAACATAAAATGCAGCCAAGACATGCTCAGCAAACAATCAAACACTATGCTCTCTCAAGAGGCCAAAACTTGCCCTTTTCAAGGACATCAAGGAGAGGGGGTGGCCCTCTCCTTCTTGGGACCTCAAGGCACCATCTTCACCACTAAAATCCCTCAAGATTTCAGTGGTGAAGAGGCCCAAGCACCAAGGTCTCGGATCTCTCACAAAATAGCACCAAAAGTGGCCTTTTCAAGGCCTAAGGGTGGTCAAACCCACCCAAACCACCAAGCACTCTTAATAAACAATAAAGAGGCTTAAAAAACAGAACTTTTTTGTATTAAACACTAAGCACAAAAAACAGTTCTAAACTATGCAAAAATGGAGTGCAAAAATGGGGTAAAAAGGGGTAGTTTCTTACCCTTGAAGACCACCTTCACAAAGGTTGATGTTGTTGCTTCCTTGAGCTCAAATCCAACCAAAAACTTCAAGAACCAGCCCTTAGAACCTCAGTAACCAAAGGAAGGTGAAACACTAGGTGTTGATGTGCAATAGTAAGACACAAACACCTAGTCCCACAAACAAGAGAGAAAAAGAGAGATAGAATAGATATAGGATTCAAACCCTAAAACCAGAGCTTCTTCTCACCTTTCTAACCAAAACTTTTTCTAACCCTAAGGCCAAGAGAGAAGGCCTTCTCTTATAGGCAACCATCTTGTAAAGCTTGTCAAACAAGCTTACAAGGAGGGCATCCCTCCATACACGTGTATGGAGGGAAAGTCACTGCAAGACAGCTGCTTTAAAATATCTCAAAAAGCAACTGAACAGTGGTCGGCTGGGCAAAAATGTCATTTTGACAAAATTGACTGCCGATCGGCACGAAAGAGTGCCGACCGGCACAATATAGTGCCGATGGCAACAACAACCAGCCGGTGGCCTCTAGCCACTACCGGTGGTTTGTAGGGATGCCTCACAAGGCATTCCCTCCCCCCTCCAAGGCAGAGCACAAGTGTTTGGTGCAAAACCAGACACAGAAGGGTCGAGTTCGGAGATCCTGAGGCAAGGCGCGTAGCCGAGAACTCTGGGAACTCCAAACGAACACCAACATGGATCATCACCGAGTGTTCAAACGGTGACGTCCAAGTCTTGAGGGCGGTCAAAAATGGGGTGTCTACACTACCAAACAGTTGTTTATGATCCAAACACAAATTACTAACAAATCATTTGTATGAAATTGCTAACAAATCATTTGTCACCCTTGCATCAACAACCCACTCATATAAATACCAGAATAGTGGTGATTAATATCCAAAATTACTCCAACAAACATGGGAGGCCCAACTTCAATATTATTTCTTTCTTATAGGTGAAACAGAAATACACATTTTTTATTTTCCATGAATCAACCAAAAATTTAGAAGTTTACACCTAAACCAAAATCCACATTTCTTTGTCACTGGTCAAATTTGTTGAAACTTAAGAATGTCAAGAACTTCATAATGAATTTTCATGAAGATGAGATGTAAAAATTGGTTACAATTTTCATCCAAAATTAAAATTTTCATGCTTATTTATGACATAAGAATTAAGTGATGCTGTATTTTATCAAAACTGTTATTCAATATACCCTATGCCAAAGTTGTTAAAGCATCAATTGGTTCAACAAACTCCTGACTGACTTATCAAAATTATATCTCCAATATAAATATATTGACAATAAAATTCTGCTATTCCCTTTACTTTAGTGCAAAAGAGTAAGTGAAACCATGCTAAACATTGCCTCTGTTTCAAAACTTGCTCTTGAAAAACAAAACCATGATTTGGTACTGATCAGTGAAATTATTGGATGAGATATCATGGTATGATGATCACCAAGCCCAATAAGGTGGAAAAGGTCTATCTACAAATAGTCAATAAGCATTTCCTGGATTTATTATATAGAAACAAGCTTTCACAAATATAAAGAGTAACATGGCAAACATCAACAATATACCCAAGGAACAGAGTGCCATATTCAATACATATGGTTTAAGATCAAAGATTTCAAAGGAAAAAAGAGAAAAAAGTTTCAGAATACCTTGATCAGATATTTGTCACCCCAGATACGATCTCATAGAACCCTAGAGAAAGAAAGAACAAAAAAGGAATATCTACAATTCCATGCCAAAAATCATCTGTAAAAAAAAAAATTAATCATTAGTATTGACCACATAGCATTGGCATATTTGAAATTATAAAAGAAAATTATATAATGCAAAATCTTTGCATTACCCTTATGGATCTTCACAAGCAAGACTGTTACTTATATCAAGCACTCCTCTTCCATGCCAAAAGGACTAATATAGCATCTGAATAAAGTTTAGGGGGTATTCAGCTCTAACTCCCTACGGGTCTGAATTACGTTCCGTCAGTTCTCACAAGTCCTATTTGTCATGGCAAAGCTATCCGTGCGAGCCACACGGTCATTCGGGGGCTGTTTTGAATTTTCGCCCCCGAAACGCCTCTTTTCGACAAAGTTTAGGACGTATTCGGCTCTAACTCCCAACCTACGGGTCCGAATTACGTTCTGTCAGTTCTCACAAGTCCTATTTATCATGGGGGAACTGTCTGTGTGAGCCACACAATGGTTCGGGGTTGTTATGAATTTTCGCCCCCGGAAAGTCCTTTTTCGACCAAGTTTAGGGCGTATTCGGCTCTAACTCCCAACCTACAGATCCGGATTATGTTCCGTCAGTTGTCACAAGTTCTATTTTTCATGGGAGAACTGTCTCAGTGAGCCACAAGGTGGTTTGGGGGCTGTTTTGAGTTTTCGCCCCCGAAATGCCCTTTTTCGACTAAGTTTAGGGCGTATTCGGCTTTAACTCCCAACCTACGGGTCCGAATTACGTTCCGTCAATTCTCACAAGTCCTATTTGTCATGAAGAAGCTATCCATGTGAGCCACACGGTCATTTGGGGGATGTTTTGAATTTTCGCCCCCGGAATGCCCTTTTTAAACTAAGTTTAAGGGGTTTTTTGGGTCTAACTCCTAATTTACGGGTCTGAATTACATTCCGTCAATTGTCACAGGTCCTATTTGTCAAGGGAAAGCTATCCGTGAGAGCCATTTGGTGGTTTAGGGGCTGTTTCAAATTTTCACCCCCAGAACGCCCTTTTTCAACTAAGTTTCGCGCGTATTTGGCTCTAACTTCCAACCTACGGGTCTGAATTACATTCCGTCAGTTCTTATAAGTCCTATTTCTCATGGAGAAACTATCCATGTGAGCCACACGGTCGTTCGGGGGGCTATTTTGAATTTTTGCTCCCAAAACGCCATTTTTCGGTTAAGTTTAAGGCGTTTTCAGCTCTAACTCCCAACCTACACGTGCTAATTACATTCTGTCTGTTGTCACAGGTCTTATTTGTCATGATGTAGACACCCTATTTTTGACCGTCCTCAAGACTTGGACGTCACCGTTTGAACACTCGGTGATCATCCATGTTTGTGTTCGTTTTGAGTTCTCGGAGGTCTCGGCTACGCGCATTGCCTCAGGATCTCTTAACTTGCCTGTTCTGTGCTTGGTTTTGTACCAAGGGTTTGTGTTTTGTACTTCTAAGGGTAGGAGGTGGCTCTTCAGCCATCCCTTAAACCCACAGGCCATGGCTTAGGGCCACCGGCCTTGTTTTATTTTCACCGACCATTAGTGATGGCCAGTCGGCTCTTTGTGTGGTCAGCCGACCATTTATTTGGCCGATGGACTCCTTTTTTGGCTGATACCATCTTTTTGCCTCTTTTAGGCATAGTGCATGCCAGCTGTGCCAGCTGGAGTGCACGGAATTGTCCTCTATACAGCTGTGTGGAGGAACTTACCCCTTTTGCACCCTTTTGGTCTAGCTTCTTGAGGAAGCTTGGACCTTTGTCTTAGCTTCCTCAAGAAGCTTGCACCCCAGTCCCAGCTTCCTCAGGAAGCCTTGGCCCATTTGCCTTAGCTTTCCTTAGAAGCCTTGACCCTTTTGTTAGCTTCTCTAAGAAGCTTAACACTTTGCCTTGTCTATATAAGGAGGCCTCCCTCCTCCTTTGAGGGGTTCAGCAAAACTAGACCTAATTACATATATCTCTGATATATATCACCCTCTCTCTCTATATCTGCCTCTCTCTCTCTCTCTCTTGATTTGTGTGTGTTTGAGGGCCTAAAAGTGTAGTTTGTTCTTAGTTTTGCACTAGAACACATAGTATTACACCATACTTCGACTTGGGAGGTGTTGAGAGGTTGTTCTTGGAGTTTTGAGCTGGTTTTGATCATAAGGAAGAGGCTAAGGTTGCTGTTCTTCAAGTGTTCTTCAAGGGTAACACTATTTGTTTTATATTCCCCAATCTTGCACTAGTTTTTAACCCACTTTGCATGCTGTTTTAGACTTTGTGCATAACTTGGAAAAGTCGTGTATTTGCATGCTTAAGATCTTTCATTAAGGTCATTTTGTTGTTTGGGGTCGACCTCCCCCTCTTAGGCCTTGTTTGGCCCTTTTTGGTGCTCTCTTTGTTAAGCTTTGAATGCTTTTGTGTTTTGGCCTTCTCACCATTGAAATCCAGTGGATTTTCAGTGGTGATGAAGAGGGTTTGAGGTCTTGCATAGGGGAGGGACACCCCTCTCTCTTTGTCTCTCTTTTGTTTGCATTTTTGGCTCATAAGGGTAGCATGCATGCTTAGTTGCTTTTGGCTTCATTTCAGAGGTTTTTGGGTGTTATTGGGTCATATTACATCTCTATTTTTGGTCGGATTTATGCCCCTTTGCATGCATAATATACTTGCTTTGCATTCCTCCTCTTTGCCTAGAAATGCATCTTGCCTTTAAGACCATCATGCATGCATGTTCTTGCCTAACTTTGTGAAGTTCTTGGTCATATTTCATCATGATTGAGGTCTATTAGGCACTAATTGGATCATATTTGCCATGTTTGGTATAGCCTCTTTGCATTTTGGCTTGTGAGCCTTTAGTGTGTGAGTCATGAGCATGCTTGAGTTGAGTTGTTTTAGTGATTTGGAATAATTTCTTATGCCATTTCAGTCCCTAATCCATGCTTGTATGCTTGCATTCATCACCCCTTTCATGTCTTGAAGTGTTGTTCTTTTATGCCTTGAAATAGGTCTTAATGCATGCCTCTTGGTTTGTGTCCCTTAGCTGCCATATCAGTGGGTTTTGGAGGTCCTTTTTGCATGATAAAACTTTGTTTTGTATTGAAAAGTTTATGGCATGTTTGCTTGGGGTAAGTGTTGAGTAATGCTTTTTTTTTTTTGTGCCCTTGAATGCCTTCTATCTTACACCCATCCCCTAGCATGTTGTGGCATCATTCTTCGCATGCTTTTCAGAGTTTAACATGAGTGTTTAATGTCCATGAATATCACCTTTGAGTGTTCTTGAGAGTAGCCTTCCATGCTTGGGTTTTTGGCTTATTGGTGTGTAAGTTTGCATGAGCACTTGTCCATCATTTTTGGCACTTTTGGCCACTGTTTTGGGTTGTGGCTGAGGCCTCCCATTTCAGTTTAAGACCACCCTTGTATATAGTTGCATACTTAGCATGTTGCATGTTGCATTCCATTAGTTGCATGCTTGCATTATGTCTTGCTTGCATGTTTGCATATTGTTTAGTTAGTTGCATCACATAGTCTTGTTGTATGCTTGATATGTTCATGTTTAGCTTGCATGAATAGGTAGCATGGCATTGCATTAGGTGCATTACTTTGCATTGTATATGGCATACATCGCATTACATTTTGCTTGGTTTGGGGTGTCAAACCAAGTATGAGGATTGAGAAGTGTTCGTACTTGAAGTGACGAAACACGTTTCAATCCTCGGTCGCCAATGCCCTTGGTCTCAACATGATAGGGCATTGGCACTCATTCGTTTTGTTGCATGCATTTACATTGATTGGCAAACTTGGTGTCTTAGGCCATCATGCATTGGAATGCGTGATTGGTGGCTCGAGTACCAAGGGCCACACTCCCTTGAGTCCATAACATGATTGGGAGAGTGGCCATGCACACATTTGCTTGAAAATTCCATGCCATACACTGCTTGCCCTCTGCTGCTGTCGATTGTAGGATTCTGCAGGAATAAATGGCCGACCGGCCATCTCTAGTGCCGACCGGCCAGAAGTGTCCAGCTGATGACACCATATTTGGTCGATAAGCTTGTTCCCATGGCCGGTGGCACTCCACAGCACTCAGAAGGAAGCTCAAGGCAGTTCTGGAGACCTTCATAATTTTCAGAGGGGTGAGGCAATGTAAACAGAGGCAACAGTGGCATGGTACCGGGTTTTCGGGCAAGGCGGATCGAGCATGCATCATCTACGCATCCCGAGGCAGGGCTGCTGCCACCTTCCTTCTGCATTTAATTTGTTAAATAATTAGAAGTTCTGTAATAATTAATTTAGTAGTATTCCTTTGGTTGTGTAATATTTATTCGGACCCTCCGACCGAGGGCAATTATGTAATAAGTGTGAGTGAGTGTGTGTATGTTTTCCAACCCCCACTTCTTTCTTCCCTTTTATTTACTAGCTTTCGATGGTTAGTATTAGGGCATATTTAAATTAGCATACCTTATGTTATGCATGCGTGCATTCATACATTTGTTTTGCATGCACCGGGCTCGGCGCATCATGCTAACTGCATTGTATTTCAATTCCAAATTGAATACGTGTTATCTGTTGCACTTCACATGCCATGTTTAGGATAGCCGAGCCTGTCTAGATTGCATCTTTGCATGTGTTGCAATAGCCATTTTAAAACATGAAGTAGGATCATGCATATGATTACTAACTAGTTTCTGTTTTGGCTTGGAGTACTCGGTAAGCATTTATGTTTTAGCATCCTTGCATGAGTGTGAGTGTTGCCATGATAGTATGCTTACCATGAGGCTGTATGCTTACGTGTTATAACTGCCTGAATGCCTATGGGTGAAGGTTGGGTTACTTAAATTGGAACAATGCATTGAATGCAAGTTTTAAGCCCACTTGAGAGTGGCAAAATTATATTTTCTAAGCCCACTTGAGGGTGGCAAAATTCACGTCTTAGCCTACTTGCGGGTAGCATCATCAAACCATTTTCAAATAAACAAACATGACATGTTTTGTTCCAATTTAGGCGACTTAGTCTATACTTGTTTGTTGTGCGCATCACGTAGTGAATCTAGGCTAATAACCGGAATAAGAACGCATAATATTTTCAAAACTAGATATCATGGTTAGTAGAGGCCGATCTTCGGATCGGGCAAGAGGGGGTGCTCATAGCTGACCTTCCCCAATCGTACCCAAGTTCCCGAGTCGAGGCAATTTTGGTGATGACGGACACGTGGCCTTAGGCAACGAGTCAGGGTTTCCTAAATTCTCCCAAAATAAATATTTAGGTGGCGACTCTGTATCTGGCAAAGCAGTCCATGTTTGGCACTTTTTTTCTAAAAATCTGTTTTTCTCAAAACGATTTGCCGGATTTGGACTCTTTGGTTCAGATTAAGAACCGTGACAATTTGAGTCCGAACTGTAGTGAGCCCAATGTGAACCGAACCGGGGGGGGTCCGCCCTCGAGACGTTCGGGGACGTCTACAGTTTCTGGCGACTTTGCTGGGGATTTTTAGAGAGCTTGACTCGAACTCGTGATATCTTGTTTTGATTACACTTATGTGTCTCTATGCATTGCATTTGCATTGGTGCGCCTAAGTCACAGTGTTTGCTGTCTGCTATTCCTGAACGGTTTGCCGGCGGCTCGCTTCGAGAAGCGTGCCATAAGGCTGACCGGTTACGGGCTCTGCCAATATGGGAACACAAACCCCGGTTGTTACCGGGGCACCATTTTTGACCATTCGACCTAGTGCATATTCGGAATCCATAGTGACCATTCCAAGCTAGGACAGGTTGCTTACCCGATTTTAGGTTGTTTGAAACCGCTGCGTGCAGTGAATGGTATTCCCTGTAGAGCTACCTCTACAAGCAATAGGACAGGTAAGAGAGCCCTAACCCCAACATCTTTTACCTGCTATGTGCTTTTAGAGTGTATCTCTACAAGGAATACGCATGTCAGTTTGCAAGTTTGGGCATCAGGCCTGCGGGCACTAGTGTTTTGAGGATCAGTTATTTGTGGGTATCAGATTTGGTTTTGGGGGCAGTAATCTGGGAACAATGATCAACATCTGAGAATAGTGTATTCAGCTTATCAACTGCGTGTTGTGATGCCCAACTGAGTGTTGTGTGTTTATTTACGCTGTTATGCTGTCAGTTTTTTTGGTTGTTTATTTCCTTATTATTGCTTTATTTATCTTTTTGCTAGGTAGTTTAGCACAATTGCTTCAGACCAAGTAGATATTCCCCAAGCACTCTGGATAAGAGGTCGTCGACTCCATCGATCTGAGGATCTGGTAGACGGACAACCAGTGTATCATTCTCTACCCCCGGTTACCAGACGGAGGGCAGTTAAGCAAAGGATATCAGTTCAACAGATAATTCAGAGGGCTTCGTCCACCCCGTCTAGGTATAGTAGGATTCAGAGTCCTGTTTCTCCCACAAAGAGGGAACATATACCGGCAATACAGCTAGATAAAGTAGCATGGCAAGTTTAGAGGAGATGGTGCGCCAGCTTCAAGAGAGCATGAAAACTATGCAGCAAGACGTTGTCCGACAGGCGGAGTTCGCCAAACAATAGGCCGCAGTTATGACTAAACAAGCAAAGTTAATTATAAGGCTACAGCAGCAAGCCGGGGCATCCGCTTCACATCAAGTTCTTCCCCCACCAAGGGTTCCGATACCCGAAGAGACGCCAAATATCCAAAATATCCAAGAGGATACAGACGTTCCGACAGGGCCGGCTCCGCCCCCGATTCTACCACAACTATCCAAGGCGTCCACGCCTGTCAATGTACCATATTCTCCCTTCGAGTTCGAAGTGGACCCCATCGCATTAAAGCTGAGCAAGCTAGAAAAGATGTTTAGAAAATCCCAAGGAGTCAAGACCATTCCTGACATTGAGGACGGGTATACCGACGCAGCTGTGACGCTGCCAGATCGGTTCAAAATGCCACAAATTGATCGATTTGATGGGTCTGGGGACCCCATGGTGCACCTGAGGTTGTTTTCAGATATTTTAAGGTTGATGGGCCTCACTAGACTGCAGAAGCTGTCTCTGTTCGGCCGGACCCTGTCGGGTGTGGCGGCCATCTGGTACGCCAAATTAGAAGATAATGTCAAGAGAAATTGGGACGAGATGGCTGAGGCCTTCATTGCACAATACTCGTATAACACATAAATCGAGATTACGACCCGTGATCTTGAGATGACGAGACAGGAGGCTAAGGAGAGCTTCTCAGAATTTGTGACCCGCTGGAGGGCCAAGGCTTCAATGATGACCATTAGGCCAACGGATAAGGATCAAATACGGATGGTTGTGCGCAACCTCTAATCCAAACTGATGCAGAAAATGATCGTGCTCCCCTTCCCTACCTTTTCAGATCTGCATGAGATGGGAGTACAAATTGAGGATGCCTTAAAGCAAGGCTTGATCAATAACGACAGAGAGCAACCCAGGAGAACCTTTAACCGCAACACCAATACAGGTCCGAGCGGCGCTACAACTACAAGAGCCTCGGAAGTGAGTATGGTCACCACCATTCCCCCTCCAAGAACCATGGCAGCCACGCCATTTTCCGGTGCGTCCAGAAGCAATACACAAACAGCCAAATACCCGCCCAAAAACCAAAAGGCCTTCGCTTCGCTATATATGCCCCTGTCCAAAGCTCTGGGGGTTTTAATCAGAAAAGGGCACTTGAAGCCCCTAGAGCCGCGGCCATTACCGGAAAAACTTCCCCCTACCCACAACCCAGCCAAATATTGCGCATTTCACCAACAGCATGGTCATGACACCGACCAATGCTACCGATTACGTCATGAGATTCAAGATCTCATTGATAACGGGGTGATTGTGCCTTCTGAAAAACCCAATGTCGCAACAAACCCTCTCCCACCACACCACCAAGCTCCACCTCCCAAAAGAATCAACTTTATCCAGACTGGGGTCGTGTCTTACGATCCTAGCATATATATCACCCCATCCCACCTACCCAAGCCGGAGGTGCTCCTTCCTGACTGCACTGACTTGTGCATATTGGACATCTCCAGAACCCAACCTGAACCAATGGTGGTGACTGTCGAAGACAGGACAAGGGAGATTTCAGGAGAGAATGGGATTGTTAAGCCAGAATCTGAGGAATCTGGGAGTTTTGTTGAGGGGGTATACTGTCCGAGTGACTACATTCTATCAGTGGGTCAGGTTGGGCCGAACTTTGAATTGCCAGAGAGGGCAGAACTTTGTGTGATACAGAGTGATGGATTTGATTAGAGATTAGAGGACTTACCGGCTGTGGAAGGGGACTTGGCTGACTTCCAATTTTTCAACGAACAAGGCCCAGGGGACATGGCCGTCAACTGGTCAGATTTCGAGGAATCAGTAGAGGCCACCGGGTGGCTTAATGACCTACCAGACGTTGTCGAAGAATCTTAGTTAGAACAGGGCCCGGTAGGGGCAAGAATAACTGTGGTGGCCGGAAGGGCCGGAAATCAGGATACATCGCCGAAAAGCGCCGGTGTCAAGAATTTCGCTCAGGATTGGAGCATTTTGAATACAGGAATTGTTGCACAAACAGCTGTACTGACGTAGTTGGAACAGGAAAGGTTTGGGGATTCTGAGAGAATCAGGAAAGCTAAAGCCCACGTGGAGACTGAAACTGCTGTGTGCGCAGGGACAGAGAATGCTGCGAGCATACGGATGGAGGGTACTGCGAGTACAAGAACAGTCATACTGGAGCCGGACAGGTGTCTGTCGGCTGCCGAGGGAATGTGATGGGAGGACGATGATCTATGTCTTGCCTACACAGATGAGGATTGGGGGAGCAATCAACCAGATGATACCTGGTACATCGGCAAAGTTGATCATATGACTAGAAGCGGGCGGTATTTCAAGCCCCCACATCTAGATCAGCCAGAGGCGTCTGGGAAAGATAAGGAGGTGGAAAAACAAAAAGAGAAGCAACTCGAAGAAGAAGCTGTACTGAAGCAGTTGAAAAAGATACAGGCAGACATCTCCATCTAGAGACTGCTTATGGCATCGCGAGTGCATCGACAAGCTGTCTTATCGGCCATGGACAAGGCCAAGCTCTCAATAGACACCACGCCCGAACAGCTGGTGGGTTTAGTCTTTCCGGGAGGAGCTACCCCGATGTTGAATTTTTCTGACAAAGAATTGCCACCTGAGGGTGCGAAACATAACAAGCCACTCTACATCTCTGTGGAGTGCAGGAGCAAATGGGTATCGGTGGTTCTGGTAGATACCGGATCCGCCATTAATGTGTGTCCGGCAAGGACTGCCTATGCAATCGGTTTAAAGACCGCAGACTTTGTGCCGACGGCCCAGGTGATTTGGGCATATGACAACACGAGCAGAGAGGTAATAGGAACGGTAAAAATTCAAACCCAGGTTGGCCCGAGACAGCATGAAATTGACTTTCACGTCTTGGAAGTTCCTGCGACCTTCAATCTACTTTTGGGGCGGCCGTGGCTGCATCAGGTGAAGGCAGTTTCGTCCACCTTACATCAGATGGTGAAATACCCCCATGGGAAGGGAGTAGCCATCGTTTTTGGAAATTCGTTGATCCATCCACCGCCAGAAGTATCTACGCCAGTTTTGGAAATTGAGCACGGTATGGAGGATGTGTTCTTATCCGGCTTCACCCTGGCTGAGGCCCAGGTCGTGCAGAACATCATGGCTGTTAATGAGGGGTTGTATGTCAGTGCTCAATCAGTATACCTCATGAACAAGCTTCAACACATCCCCGGGATGGGATTAGGAAAGAGTGGCTGGAAGGGCGTCGCAGCATTAGCCGAAATGCCACACAACCCACATACCTTCGGCTTGGGATATCTGCCTACCAAAGAGGATTGGATAATGAGAGGTAAGGAGATGGTTGGGAGAGCCAGAGCGAAGCAGGCGGGGAAGCCTTTTGAGCTGATGCATAGACCCATTCAGGGTACCCTAAACGGACGCTTCGTCCGGGAGGGGGAGGACTTTCCATTTTGTGGCTTCCCAGAGCCGTGGCTGAACGCGGAGAGGAAGCGCGTACCAGGTTTTGAGATCTTCTTTGATCTGCAGTTATCCGGGGATCACGTTGTCGAAGAGCAGACAGACCCAACAGTTGAGGTTAAGCAGAGCAAGAAAGTAGAGTCTGAGGACGTTGAAAGTGAAATGGGGGTAGCATGTCTACTTTCAGATCCTCCGATCGAACAAAAGTGCTTGGGGGATAACTTCTCGGTGTCCATGGACGGGAATGAAACGGCTGCGGGCCTACCAGCAAATATTTTGGATGCATCCATTGCACCCTCTCTCATTTGGCAGTACGAGGAGGGATTTTTGTCAAGCAGCACCGGGTCAGGTAGTGAGCCGGAATCTGATTCCACCGAGTCTTGTGAGTCGAAATCAGGTTCCAGCTCGACTGAGTCTGAGTCCGGTATTCCTGGGGGTGATAACCCGGATGCCACAGTCCGGTCTAGGTCGTCTTTTTCTTTCTCTTTTGAGTCTGTTGTAACAGAAGAATCGGACGGTTTGGATGTGCTTAATGAGAATGACGTGGATGTGGTTTCTGAGTACTTTTCTGTGCCTTTGATTTATTGCTTGAATCAGGACTTTCAAAATTTTGACAAAAACGACGAGGAAGAAATTCCTCCGGTTCTGCAACGATTAATTGATCAAGACCAGGAAAGATTTGTTAAACCTTTAGTTGATGAAATCACTACCGTGAATATTGGTACTGAGGAAGACTCGCAGCTGGTCCAGATCGGGTCCACGTTGTCTTCGGAGGAACGTGAGCGCTTAGTCGCTTTATTAAAAGATTTCAAAGATGTTTTCGCGTGGTCCTACGAAGACATGCCTGGGATCGATCCTGAGATTGTACAACATCGGATCCCTCTTGACCCCGAGGCCCGACCTATCAAACAGAAACTCAGAAGGATCTGCCCGGACTGGGCCCTCAAGATTAAGGAAAAGGTCACCAAGAAAATCGATACAGGGTTCCTGCTGGTATCCGAATACCCGACTTGGTTGGCTAACATTGTTCCAGTGCCGAAGAAGGATGGCAGGATCAGGGTATGCGTGGATTTCAGGGATTTGAACAGAGCTAGTCCGAAGGACGACTTTCCTTTACCGCATATCGATGAGTTGGTGGATTTCACAGCGGGGCATGTTTTGCTTTCGTTCATGGATGGCTTCTCAGGCTACAATCAGATAGTGATGGCACCTGAAGACCAGGAGAAGACTGGTTTCACCACCCCGTGGGGGACATACTGTTACAGAGTGATGCCGTTTGGGTTAAAGAATGCTGGAGCTACATATCAACGGGCTGCGACCACGATATTGCATGACATGATCCACAAAGAGGTTGAGGTGTACGTGGACGACATGATTGTCAAGTCCAAAGAAAGAGAGGGCCACTACACCGCCTTGCAAAAGTTCTTTCAAAGGATCAGAGAATTTCGGTTGCGGCTGAATCCTCAGAAGTGTACGTTTGGTGTTACAGCGGGAAAAATGCTAGGGTTTCTGATTACACAGAGAAGTATCGAAGTCTACCCTTCTAAAATCAAGGCCATCTTAGAAATGCCACCACGAAGGACTGAAAATGAGGTGTGAGGCTTTCTGGGTAAAGTGCAATTCATAAGACGGTTTATCTCAAAATTAACCTTGACTTGTGAACCACTTTTTGGTCTCTTGAAGAAAGGAAAGAAATTCCAATGGGATGGCCAATGCCAAGCTGCTTTTGAACAGATCAAGGAATACTTACAGAACCCACCCATGTTGTCACCGCTTGAACCGGGGAAGCCGTTGATATTGTGCCTTTCAGTAACTGAGACTACAATGGGCTGCATGCTCACGCAAGAATCAGAGGACAAGGTAGAGAGAGCCATCTATTATCTGAGCAAGAAGATGCTAGAGTATGAGACTCACTACACACCGTTGGAAAAGACTTGCTTAGCCTTGGTATGGGCTACCAGGAACCTGCGGCACTACCTGTTAGCTCACTCTGTAATGTTGGTTTCACGACTGGATCCCATCAAATATCTATTCGAGAAACCGGCGCTTACAAGTAGGCTAGCTTGTTGGTTACTGTTGCTTTCCGAATTCAATCTAAAATATGTGACGCGCAAGTCAGTCAAGGAAAGAGCAGTAGCAGAATTCTTAGCCGATCATCCAGTCGAAGGGAGTGAAGCAGTTGAGTACTTATTCCCAAATGAGGCCATTTTGCATATAAAATATGAAACGTGGATGATGTACTTTGACGGAGCGTCAAACTAGTACGGGTATGGGATAAGAGTGTTGTTGATAGCCCCCGACAATTCCCGTATCCCACTAGTATTTAAACTCCGGTTCAAAGTCTCGAACAACGAAGCAGAATATGAGGCATGCATTGCCGGTCTAGAAGCAGCCTTGGAATTAGGGGCAAAACGGTTGGACGTCATCGGGGACTTGAACCTTGTTGTATCTCAAGCGAAAGGAGATTGGAAAGTCAAAGAAGAAAAGATGATTATGTATCACCAGACCTTGGATTTGTTAATTCCTCGGTTTGAGAAGCTAAATTTTACTCATCTGTTAAGGGAGAACAACAGGTTCGCAGATTCAGTAGCAACTCTATCTTCTATGATAGACATACCGTTTGGAGTCCGGATGCATCCAATCATTATTGACCAAAAATTTGTGCTAGCTTACGAGTCAATTGCTGCTATAGATGAGGTTCAAGATGAGAACCCCTGGTATTACGATATTTGGAATTTCTTAGAGAAGGAAACATATCCACCAGGGGTAAATGCCAAGGATAAAAGGGCAATCAGAAGAATGGCCGTTCAGTTCATCATCTGCGGAGGTAAATTGTATAAGAGGGGTCATCTGGGAATGCATAAGCTGTGCATTGAAGCTGAAGAATCAAAACGCCTGATGGAGGCCATACATGGAGGGGGATGCGGTGCGCATATAAGCGGGGTAATGTTAGCGCGGAAGATCCTCAGACAAGGTTACTACTGGTCCACCATGGAGGAGGATTGTATCGGCTTTGTTCGGCGATGCCACAAATGTCAGATCCATGCAAATCGCATGAACATCCCGCCGTCGAAGCTGTACAATATGACTTCGCCATGGCCATTTTCAGTTTGGGGAATCGATTTGATCGGGGCTGTCACCCCGAAGGGGTCAAATGGGCATGAGTTCATTCTGGTCGCGATAGATTATTTCACAAAGTGGGTTGAGGCCCAATCCTATGCGGTGTTGAAGGCTTCATATGTTGCGAAGTTCATCAGAAACAATATCATCTGTCGCTATGGAGTCCCAAACGAGATCATTTCAGATAATGGTTTCCACTTCAAGAAAGAAATGATTGACTTGTTGGAAAAATACAATGTGGCTTTTCATAAGTCATCCACATACCGGCCGCAAACCAATGGAGCGGTCAAGGCCGCCAACAAGAATATCAAACACATACTGCAAAAGATGGTGGAAACCTACCGGGATTGGCCAGATAAGTTGCCGTTTGCTTTGTGGGGCTACCGGACTTCAATTAGAACGTCTACTGGGGCAACTCCGTATTCATTAGTTTATGGGATGGAGGCCATTCTACCTATCGAGATTGAAGTTCCGTCTTTGAGAGTGCTGGCTGAGTGTCAGATAGCCGAAGCAGATTGGCAGCAGAGCAGATTTGAAGAACTAATGCTCTTCGACGAGCGCAGACTGAAAGCACTGTACCATGTTCAAGGTTATCAGCGCAGAATTGCCCGGGCTTTCAACAAGAAAGTTAAGTCCAGGAATCTAAAAAAAGGAGATTTGGTACTCAAGAACAACCGAGCTCCTATCCACGACCCAAGGGGCAAGTTCAGACCCAATTGGACTGGTCCCTAGATCATCAAGTCTATCTGGTCAGGTGGAGCTGTGGTTCTGATGGACCTAGATAGCCTAGAGTTTTCACAGCCGATCAATATGGACAAGTTAAAGAAATATTACCCCTGAGAGGCTCGTTAGGCCGAAAACCCGAAAGGACGATCTAGGCAAAAGTTAGAGCATGAAAAATTAGAAATTATAAAAACTGAGCTCGCAAGGTTGAAAACCCGCAAAGGGCAGCCTTGGCAAAAGTTAGAGCGTAAAAGGAGAGTAAAAATACTCGAGTAAACCCCAGCCTGAACTACGTAAGGCTTGATTCCCATCTTTGGGATACGTAGGCAACTTCACCCTGAAATTCAGCCATAAACTTTTCCTCGATCAACTTTGTCCATTTGATCATCTCGGCCATCTTTGTCTATTCAGCATTCAAGAATTCGGTTATAATCTCTGGTGCAGTGCTTTTCAAACTAGGGGCAACTTTCTGTTGCTGTGCAGTGCCGTGGTACTATTCAGACTAGGGGCAACTTTCCAGTTGCTGGGATCCGGGGTTGTGCATCTCAGTGACAGATCTCAGGCATGTCCAGTTTTGATCCATGTCGAAAATGGTTTTGAAAAATTTTGATAAAAGTTGACTTTGTTCAAATTAATCTTTTTACAACTTAGACCATTTTTGGACCAAAGCGGAAAATTTTCAGTACCCACAACCTTCAATTTTATTGATTTCATTACAAAGTCTTCATGCTCTTGCATACAAATTGAAGTTGCTTTTGGTTACATTCATAAAGAAAACTTAAAAGTACTAATAAAGCAATAAATCTGGGGCATAGCTAAGTCAGGTGTTCCTGCGCCCCCTTCCAGAGCTGGTCGAAGCCTCTGACGCCAAGCTGGGCCCAATTTGTGCCTCTTCGTTGAGCCAATCTATGCACTCATCAGACAAAGTGCAACTGAAAGTGGAAGAAGGGCCAGGAGCTCTCTAGTCCTCCATGCCGTGGCATACCTAGCAAACTACGCGCCTCAGACCGGGAATGCAGCAGTGTACTCTATCCCCTCGGGTGGGCAAGTCTGATCATGGCCGAATTGGCGCTGGAACCGGAATGGAAAGTAGAACACACAGTGAGTTAAGCCAATCAATTGAATCCCAGTCTGCCGGGACATGCTGTAACTCATTGCCGGTAGGTTGAGCCAAGGACAACGCCAAGCAATACGGTCTATAGACAAATTGCACATCCAGTCCAACCACCATCCCTCATCCAGGGCGTCGACTAGGCGTTGCCGGAAGAAGTAGCCGCGAGCCGAGTATACCGGGCAAGAGTCTACAACCTGCAACTTGTCCATCAACCATACCTGGGAAGGGATGAAAAAAAAAATGAGAGATTAAAGAATAGAGAGATGTACGATGAGAGAAAAGTGAGAAAAGGGTTTTGTGAGAAAAACCGAGCCGGAGGGCCGAGTGATGTGAGCAATGCATATGTGAGATTGGGTGGGAAACATTACCTGCAACAATAGTGGACTCCCCGCAAATCTAGTCGTCTCTCGGCGATAAAAGATGTCCAAGCCCATCAATGTCTTGGCCAATGTCATAGCAATGCAGCTTTTGCCCTCCCTTAGGCCCTGGGCAACCTCGATCAATCGGACGCTAGATCCTCCAGAGCCTGAAGCAAGCAAGAAATGAGATAGCATGCACAAACAAAGGGCGTGTCGCCGAAAACCCTGCCAATGATGGTCGCCGCGGTCACCGGCATTGGAAAACCAGCAAATCAAACTCGGAATATCTAGCATTCTGTCACCAATCAAAGATCGCGCGTCATGCATCGTGAGCCCACACATTCGCCCTAAAGCTTGGGCATGGCCGAAGCGAAGTTAGGGCAAGATTTCTTCGTTGTGCTCGGATTCCATCAAAACTTGGAAATCTTCGAAGGTAGGACATACCTCTTGCCCGCCAAAGCTAAAGACATGTGTTACCGGGTTCCAAAACCTTGCCGCGGCATGGAGGAACGGAAAGTGCAGCGGAGTACGACTCAGAGTGAATAGTGCGTTTATGCCGAACCCCTGGAAATTCAGCCTTTCTGAGCCATCCAAGTTGGCAATCCAAGCTATGAGATTTTGGGCAAGGAATTCTTCCATTTGGAGCAAATCAGTGTTGAATTGAAGAAAACTACGAAGTTGTGGCTTTTGTAGGGGATAAGGTGTGAGTGAGAGACAGTTGTCAGCATTCTGGTGGTTCTTGCCATACATGGCCAGCCGGCCAAAAATAGTGCCGACCGACCACCACTTTTGGCCGATGGACATTCCGTTTGGCCGATGGACATTCTTTGAGGCCGATGGCTTTCCCCTGTGGTCGGTGGTCTTCCTTCTTGTCCCCTGAGCTGTTTATGTGTTGAACATGCTGAGAATTTGGGTACTGACACCACTTCCAATGTCCTCCGATGATGATTTTTGCGGAGTCGCGCCCATTTGCTTATCGAGTTGTTGTACATTTACTTATCGAGTTGTATTTCTTTGAGTCTTTGTTTTGCTTAATCGAGTTGTACTCGCACTTGGTTAGCTCATCGAGTTTCTTTGTTTTGCTTATTGAGTTGTAAGTCGATTCACTACTTGATTATTGCGAGGCAAGTGCTTAATTTTCAAACAAAGTTCAGTTTCATTCACATTGTTATGTGATGCCACGCGATGCGATGCATGAAAAGTACAAATGTAACACTTTTTCATTTCCATCATGTCTTTTGTAAAAAAATACACAATCTTGAAAAAGTAAAACCTGCCTGAGATGAGGCAGCGCAGTGTGTTTAAACTACCAGTAAAAAGGAAAGTAAAGCAAAAGGAGGGCAGGGCAGCAGAGTATCGGGATTGATACCGGTAACCTCCCCTTGCGATCGATGCATCCCGCACCCTTATTCAAGTCGACGATGTGGTTTGGCACCTTCATCACTCAAGACAGCGCGGGGAGACGCTTCCTCGGAACATTAGTAGACCTTCGAGTTGACCTCAAGCTACGTCTTCTATGAGCGATGCTCGATGCGTGCGAGGAGCATCCCTTCCCGTATCCTTTTTGTATATTGCAAATTCACAAATCGTTTCAATCATGTCATATTACGTTGTTTCGTTTTGGCTTTAAAAGCACGTTCGTTATGCGTCTCATATTGTACAATGCCTCGTCTTGTTCTGAATTTGCATCTCAACATCATGAATAACATGCCTTTACCATGCTTCAGTTGAATATGCACCCTTTCCCCTCCTATACACATTGCATGCGTTGTCGCGTTATGCTTTACTTATATGTGTTCAAGTTTCCTATACACATTGCATGCGTTGTCGCGTTATGCTGTACTTATATGTGTTCAAGTTCCCATACACATTGCATGCGTTGTCGCGTTATGCTTTACTTATATGTGTTCAAGTTCCTATACACATTACATGCGTTGTCGCGTTATGCTTTACTTATATGTGTTCAAGTTCCTATACACATTGCATGCGTTGTCGCGTTATGCTGTACTTATATGTGTTCAAGTTCCCATACACATTGCATGCGTTGTCGCGTTATGCTTTACTTATATGTGTTCAAGTTCCTATACACATTGCATGCGTTGTCGCGTTATGCTTTACTTATATGTGTTCAAGTTTCCTATACACATCGCATGCGTTGTCGCGTTATGCTTTACTTATATGTGTTCAAGTTTCCTATACACATCGCATGCGTTGTCGCGTTATGCTTTACTTATATGTGTTCAAGTTTCCTATACACATCGCATGCGTTGTCGCGTTATGATTTACTTATATGTGTTCAAGTTCCCATACACATTGCATGCGTTGTCGCGTTATGCTTTACTTATATGTGTTCAAGTTTCCTATACACATTGCATGCGTTGTCGCGTTATGCTTTACTTATATGTGTTCAAGTTCCTATAGACATTGCATGCGTTGTCGCGTTATGCTTTACTTATATGTGTTCAAGTTTTCTATACACATTGCATGCGTTGTCACGTTATGCTTTACTTATATGTGTTCAAGTTTCCTATACACATTGCATGCGTTGTCGCGTTATGCTTTACTTATATGTGTTCAAGTTTCCCATGCACATTGCATGCGTTGTCGCGTTATGCTTTACTTATCTGTGTCCAAGTTCCTTTTTCACACATTGCATGCGTTGTCACGTGTGCTTTACTCATATGTGCTTATATTTCAAATCGCATTGTTATGCACCACTCGGCATTGCGTTGTCACGCATGCCCGCCCTACATTATTATGCACACACTCGGGTTGCGTTGTTATGCACCTTTTTCATCCGCATTATCGTGCACCCCTTCACTGGCGTTGTCACGCACTTTCAATTGCATTGTTATGCATGTTGCTAACAACATTGTACCTGTTAAGTTTCTCTCTTTTACAGGAATGATATTGTATGTACGGTTCATTTGAAGATTGGCACGACCAGACGAACCGCACAGGTATTGTATTCTCCGCGTGAAACGTAGCGAGAATTACATAATTCTCTTACATCCTTTCTGCATTGTAATGTAGTCGAATTTGTGTTTGCTTGCTTAAAACTGTTGCATTGTCATGCTTCGTTACAGCTTTCTTTGCATGATCATAAGTTGTGTTCGGCTTCTTGCATTGTCAGTTGCATTTTGCCCCCGCCTTCGGGCGTATATCTTTATTGTCTTGCATGTGTTGTCTAAGTCTTCGGCCTTGTCAAAAATGGGTCGTCTCTAGGCTTTGACACTCACTCTCGTCATTGTTATGACTTTCGAGTTCTGTCAAAGAGGGGCAACTGTAGACATCCCATTTTTGACCGTCCTCAAGACTTGGACTTCACCGTTTGAACACTCGGTGATCATCCATGTTTGTGTTCGTTTTGAGTTCTCAGAGGTCTCGGCTACGCGCCTTGCCTCAGGATCTCTTAACGTGCCTGTTCTGTGCTTGGTTTTGCACCAAGGGTTTGTGTTTTGTGCTTTTAAGGGTAGGAGGTGGCTCTTCAGCCATCCCTTAAACCCACAGGCCATGGCTTAGGGCCACCGGCCTTGTTTTATTTCCACCGACCATTGGTGATGGCCGGTCGGCTCTTTGTGTGGTCGGCCGACCATTTATTTGGCCGATGGACTCCTTTTTTGGCCGATACCACCTTTTTGCCTCTTTCAGGCATAGTGCATGCCAGCTGTGCCAGCTGGAGTGCACAGAATTGTCCTCTATACAGCTGTATGGAGGAACTTGCCCCGTTTGCACCCTTTTGGTCTAGCTTCTTGAGGAAGCTTGGACCTTTGTCTTAGCTTCCTCAAGAAGCTTGCACCCCTGTCCTAGCTTCCTCAAGAAGCCTTGGCCCCTTTGCCTTAGCTTCCCTTAGAAGCCTTGACCCTTTTGTTAGCTTCTCTAAGAAGCTTAACACTTTGCCTTGTTTATATAAGGACGCCTCCCTCCTCCTTTGAGGGGTTCAGCAAAACCAGACCTAATTACATATATCTCTGATATATATCACCCTCTCTCTCTATATCTCCCTCTCTCTCTCTCTCTTGATTTGTGTGTGTTTGAGGGCCTAAAAGTGTAGTTTGTTCTTAGTTTTGCACTAGAACACATAGTATTACACCATACTTCGACTTGGGAGGTGTTGAGAGGTTGTTCTTGGAGTTTTGAGCTGGTTTTGATCATAAGGAAGAGGCTGAGGTTGCTGTTCTTCAAATGTTCTTCAAGGGTAACACTATTTGCTTTATATTCCCCAATCTTGCACTAGTTTTTAACCCACTTTGCATGCTATTTTAGACTTTGTGTATAACTTGGAAAAGTCTTGTATTTGCATGCTTAAAATCTTTCATTAAGGTCATTTTGTTGTTTGGGGTCGACCTCCCCCTCTCAGGCCTTGTTTGGCCCTTTTTGGTGCTCTCTTTGTTAAGCTTTGAATACTTTTGTGTTTTGGCCTTCTCACCACTGAAATCCAGTGGATTTTCAGTGGTGATGAAGAGGGTTTGAGGTCTTGCATAGGGGAGGGACACCCCTCTCCCTTTGTCTCTCTTTTGTTTGCATTTTTGGCTCATAAGGGTAGCATGCATGCTTAGTTGCTTTTGTCTTCATTTCAGAGGTTTTTGGGTGTTATTGGGTCATATTACATCTCTGTTTTTGGTCGGATTTATGCCCCTTTGCATGCATAATATACTTGCTTTGCATTCCTCCTCTTTGCCTAGAAATGCATCTTGCCTTTAAGACCATCATGCATGCATGTTCTTGCCTAACTTTGTGAAGTCCTTGGTCATATTTCATCATGATTGAGGTCTGTTAGGCACTGATTGGATCATATTTGCCATGTTTGGTATAGCCTCTTTGCATTTTGGCTTGTGAGCCTTTAGTGTGTGAGTCATGAGCATGCTTGAGTTGGGTTGTTTTAGTGATTTGGAATAATTTCTCATGCCATTTCAGTCCCTAATCCATGCTTGTATGCTTGCATTCATCATCCCTTTCATGCCTTGAAGTGTTGTTCTATTATGCCTTGAAATAGGTCTTAATGCATGCCTTTTGGTTTGTGTCCCTTAGCTGCCATATCAGTGGGTTTTGGAGGTCCTTTTTGCATGATAAAACTTTGTTTTGTATTGAAAAGTTTATGGCATCTTTGCTTGGGGTAAGTGTTGAGTAATGCTTTTTTTTTTTTTGTGCCCTTGAATGCCTTCTATCTTACACCCATCCCCTAGCATGTTTTGGCATCATTCTTCGCATGCTTTTTAGAGTTTAACATGAGTGTTTAATGTCCATAAATATCACCTTTGAGTGTTCTTGAGAGTAGCCTTCCATGCTTGGGTTTTTGGCTTATTGGTGTGTATGTTTGCATGAGCACTTGTCCATCATTTTTGGCACTTTTGGCCACTGTTTTGGGGTGTTGCTGACGCCTCCCATTTCAGTTTAAGACCACCCTTGTATATAGTTGCATACTTAGCATGTTGCATGTTGCATTCCATTAGTTGCATGCTTGCATTATGTCTTGCTTGCATGTTTGCATATTGTTTAGTTAGTTGCATCACATAGTCTTGTTGCATGCTTGATATGTTCATGTTTAGCTTGCATGAATAGGTAGCATGGCATTGCATTAGGTGCATTACTTTGCATTGTATATGGCATACATCGCATTACATTTTGCTTGGTTTGGGGTGTCAAACCAAGTATGAGGATTAAGAAGTGTTCGTACTTGAAGTGACGAAACACGTTTCAATCCTTGGTCGCCAATGCCCTTGATCTCAACATGATAGGGCATTGGCACTCATTCGTTTTGTTGCATGCATTTACATTGATTGGCAAACTTGGTGTCTTGGGCCATCACACATTGGAATGCGTGATTGGTGGCTCGAGTACCAAGGGCCACACTCCCTTGAGTCCATAACATGATTGGGAGAGTGGCCATGCACACATTTGCTTGAAAATTCCATGCCATACACTGCTTGCCCTCTGCTGCTGTCAATTGTAGGATTCTGCAGGAATAAATGGCCGACCGGCCATCTCTAGTGCTGACCGGCTAGAAGTGTCCAGCCGATGACACCATATTTGGTCGATAAGTCTGTTCCCATGGCCAGTGACCTTTTGTTCTGGCCGGTGGTACTCCACAGCACTCAAAAGGAAGCTCAAGGCAGTTCTGGAGACCTTCATAATTTTCAGAGGGGTGAGGCAATGTAAACAGAGGCAACAGTGGCATGGTATCGGGTTTTCGGGCAAGGCGGATCGAGCATTCATCATCTACGCATCCCGAGGTAGGGCTGCCGCCACCTTCCTTCTGCATTTAATTTGTTAAATAATTAGAAGTTTTGTAATAATTAATTTAGTAGTATTCCTTTGGTTGTGTAATATTTATTCGGACCCTCCGACCGAGGGCAATTATGTAATAAATGTGAGTGAGTGTGTGTATGTTTTCCAACCCCCACTTCTTTCTTCCCTTTTATTTACTAGCTTTCGATGGTTAGTATTAGGGCATATTTAAATTAGCATACCTTATGTTATGCATGCGTGCATTCATACATTTGTCTTGCATGCACCGGGCTCAGCGCATCATGCTAACTGCATTGTATTTCAATTCTAAATTGAATACGTGTTATCTGTTGCACTTCACATGCCATGTTTAGGATAGCCGAGCCTGTCTAGATTGCATCTTTGCATGTGTTGCATTAGCCATTTTAAAACATGAAGTAGGATCATGCATATGATTACTAACTAGTTTCTGTTTTGGCTTGGAGTACTCGGTAAGCATTTATGTTTTAGCATCCTTGCATGAGTGTGAGTGTTGCCATGATAGTATGCTTACCATGAGGCTATATGCTTACGTGTTATAACTGCCTGAATGCCTGTGGGTGAAGGTTGGGTTACTCAAATATGAACAATGCATTGAATGCAAGTTTTAAGCCCACTTGAGAGTGGCAAAATTATATTTTCTAAGCCCACTTGAGGGTGGCAAAATTCACATCTTAGCCTACTTGCGGGTAGCATCATCAAACCATTTTCAAATAAACAAACATGACATGTTTCGTTCCAATTTAGGCGACTTAGTCTATACTTGTTTGCTGTGCGCATCACGTAGTGAATCTAGGCTAATAACCGGAATAAGAACGCATAATGTTTTCAAAACTAGATACCATGGTTAGTAGAGGCCGATTTTCTGATCGGGCAAGAGGGGGTGCTCATAGCTGACCTTCCCCAATCGTACCCAAGTTCCCGAGTCGAGGCAATTTTGGTGATGACGGACACGTGGCCTTGGGCAACGAGTCAGGGTTTCCTAAATTCCCCCAAAATAAATATTTAGGTGGCGACTCTGTATCTAGCAAAGCAGTCCATGTTTGGCACTTCTTTTCTAAAAATCTATTTTTCTCAAAACGATTTGCCGGATTTGGACTCTTTGGTTCAGATTAAGAACCGTGACAATTTGAGTCCGAACTGTAGTGAGCCCAATGTGAACCGAACCGGGAGGGGGTCCGCCCCCAGGACATTCGGGGACGTCTACACGTGAGGAAGCTGGTTGTGACATCCGTACGATGGTTCGGGGGGCATTTTGCATTTTCGCCCCCCTTAACGCCATTTTTTCGGTTAAGTTTAAAGCATTTTCGGCTCCAACTCCCAATCTGCACGTGCTAATTACATTCTGTCTGTTGTCACAGGTCCTATTTGTTGTGAGAAAGCTGGTTGTGACATCTGTACGGTGGTTCGGGGGTTGTTTTGCATTTTTGCCCCCTTAATGTCCTTTTTCGGTTAAGTTAAAGGCATTTTCGGCTCTAATTCCCAACCTACACGTGCTAATTACATTTCGTCTATTGTTACAGGTCCTATTTGTCATGGAGAAGTTGGTTGTGATATCCATATGTTGGTTCGGGGGCTGTTTTGCATTTCCGCCTCCTTAACGCCCTTGTTTGAATAAATTTTAACAAAGAAAGCTACATAGGTTTGTCTTTAGGTATCCGATTCCTATAATTTAACTTGATATCCAAGTACATTACAAAATATTCCTATTTCTTAACAAATTTCATTTATTTTCTACAATAGAATGGTGTGCACAATATCCCATAAAGCCTTTTATTCCTATTTTCTGTATAGTTTTACGATTAACTCGAATTGGTAAGTATGTTTGTAGGTGAATGTCTAAGTACACATATTGTCTACATATCTCATACTCATATCCTTATCCAAGTATAATGTCTGACAATGATACTCTATACATTTAGAAAATGATAAATTACACGAACCTCTCCTAAAGTTTACAAAAAATACAAGCATTAATTTCGGTACATTTAGTAAGACTAAATGTACCGAAATTAATACAAATAGTGCAAAGATACATGATACTCCTACCCTCATCATCTCATAAAATCCACTATGCAGGTAATTTTAGTGTGTAGTACGCAAGTTAGAACTTCATTCATCATGACTAATGCTATACAGTTGCATTTCATGGAATGATAACAAGCATGTTTAGTGATAAATGAACTTAAAATATGCATGTTTAGTGATCAAACAAAAAGAATTGATACAAAATGATTTTTTTCCTACAAACTAATAAAATATATATTCTAATCATCTTTGCATACTAGTATGTATAATTTCAAGAATTATTAACGAGTCAAAAAAGGCCACACACAGTTACTAGACCAAAACCTAAATAAATGGTTACCACATAATAGACCAGCAGAAGAACACCATTACTATCGTCACATGTTAGAAGTAGACAAGACTTACTCGATGCTGAAACTCGAATAAAAGAAACTTATAAGAGTATAACTAAGAAAACAAAACTATTAACTATAAGGCACGACCTCTGAAACTAAGATCATAATTGAAGGTGAGTTTATGAACACTTGCTTGATGGACCACTATCAGCATTATTACCAAAAATCTCAAGATTAACCAGTGTCTGCCCATCCATTCTGAGGCAACCCTTAGACTTGGTATGGTTGAATATCTCCGTTATGCAAAACATCATCTAACTGCCCAAAAGTGAAAAGTGTCAGTCGTTGAAAGTGTCAGAATTCAAAAAATTAAATTGGGTTTGGATAGCTTAAATTCCATTTGAAGTCCCTTCTTAAAGCATTAAACTTGGACAAAATTGGTTTATATGCATATTCAATTGCTGAGTATCCCCCTAGTATAAAAAAAATGTCCATTTGCCATCCAGATACACCACAAGAGGAAAAGGTCAAATATAAAGAGGAAAGATTCAGATTGGGAGAGGTTGATCAATAGCTGAACCCAACCCCTACTTAAGCTGAGGAGTCCGGATCCTCTACAGTGATATTTCCTAGAGTGATCTTAAAGTGATATTTTGAATGACTGAGATTTAATTCTACAAAAGTTGAGAGTATAATGATCATTTGACCTTCCAGCTCTTAAGCCCTAACCCTGTCACTCTAAGATCATTCTAGGAAAAAATCACTATAGAGGATCCGAACTCTAAGCTGAGGTCAGCTATAAGTTTTTTAACCCAAACTTTACAGATGCGGCCTATAGCCTGTTCAAAAGTCCGGTAGGCCTTTGAATCCATTGAGCTGATTAATTCACATCCATACTCAAATTGGAACCGAGTTAAATACATATCCTACATGTGCCACAAATATACTCAAAGTATTCATAGCTGCAATTTCATTATTCTAAACTTCATAAAAAATCTATCATTAAATCCACTGTTTCTTAAATCTTTATAATTTGTAGAACATGTACTTTATATTGGTAGTTTAAACCTGCTATGAATCTGTAATGTACATGTGTTCACAGATTTTTTAAGTTATATATATTATATCTTAAATAGAGTGGAAATGAACCCTATTATTCAACAAAACATGAGTCTGCACTGGCAAATTCATGAATCCACTATAACATTAGCCCAAACATAACTTGCTCTTTAGAAAACCCACATTTGCACTTGAAATTGAGAATTTCATTGCAATTTACTCTTCATCCCTTCCATAAGTGCTATGCAGCATAATCAATTAAGAACGTATAATTTATCAAATCAGACATCGACTTAAATTTGCAATTGGTTTTTACAAAGTTAACAAGATTCAAAAAAGTCTAGAAATAAACAATTAAAACTAACCAAAATTATCACGAGGTTCCATTTCATCATCATGAGAGTTAATGTCCATTCATGGCTGAGGTTTTTTTGAAACGCCCAATACATGTTTATGTACCCACCAAATTATGAAGTATAATGAACACTCCTTGACAGTTGCACATAAAGAATAGGTGATCCTAATGACGAAGGTAAAGTGAATATATACATGGACATACAGTGGCTGCCATCAATTCATGGACATACTTTTGGAACTAAGAAAAAATAAAGAAGCAAGTCATGCATTTCTACCTGTGAAAGGAATGGAACAAACCTGTTTAGCCATGCTACAAGATTTCTCTGATGCATTTAGAATCTCATAGTAGAAAACTGAGAAGTTGAGTGCCAGCCCCAACCTTATAGGGTGAGTTGGAGTAAGATTAGCAACCGCAATATCCTTCACAGTTTGACCAATTAAAAAATAAAAAAATAAAAATTTGTCAATAGCAATTCTTAGGTATATTAGTGAGTAGCACGTAGAATCATCATCAATGAATGCTATTTTACAAATATGCACAGGTCTTAGATTTAACTCTCCTTAGGTTCTAATAAACTCTTTGGAGTCACATTTTAGAAACCCTAAAATGTCCTTCAACCAATTAGATAAGGGGGAAACAGAGCAGAATGTCCTTCAACCAAACCCATTTTAGAAATCCACATGAAATTTAACTGAATCAAGCATATAAAACCCTAAAGCAAGAATCAGAAAGAGGGGAAATAGAGGAAGGGGGAGAGAGAGAGAGAGAGAGAGAGAGAGAGAGAGAGACACACACACACACACACACACACACACACACAGAAAAAGATAGACAGAGAGAGACTATAAGCGAAAGAAAGAGAGACATGGACAAACCGAAAGCGAACGCGTGCCCTCACAAGAGAGAGAGAGAGAGAGAGAGAGAGAGAACCTGTGATCTGTGGCTGTGGTGGTGGTGATTTACAGCGGTGGCGGTGGTGGTGGCCGTGGCCATGGCGATGTCCTTCGTATGGTGGGCTGCAGTGAGGTGATTCTCAGTGAGGTTTGGTGAAGGACAATCTGTGTGTGTGAGAGATTTGAATGTTGTTTTTGGTAATAGAGAAAGGGGCGGGCAAAATGAATTTGGTATTTGGCACTCTAAAAACTATTTTAGCTCTAAAAACTTTGAACCTTGGCAACTAATTTTATTGTTTAGTCGGCAAATGAATGCTTATTGGCGACTGATTTTCCTTTTGGTCAGAAAAAAGTAACATTTGCCGACAAAATCTTTTGGTCGCCAAAGAGTAACCATAAAAAATGCCATTTTTTAGTGACTAACATTTCTTTTGTCGGCAACAAATAATATACGACGACTAAAAAAGGATTTAGTAGCCTAAAATTTAGACAAACAGCGACTAATATACTTTTTAGTCGTCAAAAGTAACATTTTTGCCGACTAAAAATAAATTTAGTCGCCAATAAGTAATATTTCTCGACTAAAAAATTTTAGTAGCTACATCCTAAACCATTGCCGACTAATATTTTTTTTTAGTCGTCAAAAGTGATATTTTTGGCGACTAAATTTCTTTTAGTCGCCAAATTTCGTCGCAAAAAATGCAAATTCTTGTAGTGGTTGGTTTGAAAATTAAATTTTTTAGTAATTTTTTAATTTTATACAAAAACACATTTACAAAAATAGAGAAAAATAGTAGGCTTTTTTTTTGGGGGTACTAATTTTGCATGTTCCCAAACATGGCCTCAATTTAATTATGGGGCAAAATTCATTTACCTCCTTATGGTATGGTGTAATAGTACCATACCCCTTATCTTTTAAAAATAGTCACACATCCCACATGTGATTTTGAATTAAAATGTAACCATTAACACCATTAACTATAGATGTGAAATGACTATAATACTCTCAAATCCTATAGTTTTTATTATTTTCTTTCTTTCTTATTTCTCATACACATAATTGATAATATCTAGTATTAATTCAATTAAATCACAATTAATTATAAATTCTTAGTTATTTATTGTAATTCTTAAATTTTTATTCTAATTCTAATTTAATGATATTTTAGACCATAATTAACCCTAAATGTTTAACTATTTGATGTAATTATTAACTTTTTAATCTAATTTTAATTTATTTATATTTTAGATCACAACTAATCCTCAATTCTTAGCTATTTATTATAATTTCTAACATGTTAATCTAATTTTAATTTAATTACATTTTAGATCAATTCTTAATTCTTATTTATTTTATATTTTATTTAATTATGTTTTAAATCAATTATTAATTATCTTTTATATTTTAGATCAATTCTTAATTATATTTTAATTAACATATTAATCTGATTTTAGATTTGGAAAAAATAGGAGTAAAACTGTCCTTTTGTTGTATTAATTTCATTATAATTTTTAAGAAAACAAAACCCAACTCTTAAAAATGGTGTGTGTAATACACATTCCTTTAATTTAGATGGAAAAACTAACTGAAGCACTTTAATCTAAAATCATATAGGGGCTTTTTGACTATATTTGAATGATAGAGAGTTAAAGTGCTCTAGCCCTGAACTACATGGGGATAAAATGAATTTAAATGTTTAATTATGTTTCACAACAATCTACAGTAATAGTTTTTTGAAAAGCAGTAACAATTACATAATAATAACTGATATGGTTATCTCTCTAAAATCAAAATAATGAATTTATTTCAAACAAAAACAGAGAAAACAAATCATCTACAACATTTTTCTGGAGTTCATTAAATATATATTATACAATCATACAAAACAAGAGATTGGTTTGGGATTCTTTTCTTCTGTTGACCTCCAAACTGAATGATATGGAAGTTTTGTGGAACTCCTCAGGGTTTGACATTTCTGAATCAAAATGCCATGACATCAAGGGCACTTGACCATATTACTTTTCTTTTGCGGAAAAAAAAGAATAAAAAAAATGTCAATTTAGAAAATATCAACGTTAATCCCACACAACCAATGACGGATCTAGGGGGTTAGAGGCGGCTGCACCCCAAAAATTTGAAAAATATCATATATTATATTAAAAATTTTAAAATAACTTAAAATTATAAGAGTTCGCATTCACAATTTTTTTGTAGATAATTTCAAAATTATATAGAGTAACCCCCAATTTTTTAAACTATAGAGTAGCCTCTCAAAGATATAATTCTAGATCCGTTCCTGCGCATAACAATATATTCAACCTTGAAATCTTACTTAAGGAGTGCTTAATTATATTGTTTGTCAACATTGAAGAAATCAACCTTGGTAAATCCTTTTTCAGTCCATAAACTTAGGTTTGAAAAGCAAGTTCTCATCTATTAATAAATTGTAGTAGTTTGAATATCCAAACCCTAAAATTCAAAGTCAGAAGTATCATCTTCACTGTCTATGACTTATTCATATCTTTCTCTCTTCTCCTCCTCTTTAATGTGTGTTTCATGTTTTGTATTTTTGCATAAGTTATAATGTTGTACTTAAAATTACGTACAATTTTGCTTTATTGAAAGCTGGTAGTTCTTTTGTGGACTTTTGAGAAAAGAGTTAAATGTCATATTTCAGTTTTTAATCTATTTTAAATCCTATCATTTCTTACATTTTTTACAAGTTTTTTCAAAAAAAGGTCAAAAGTTAATTTTCAACTATCTTTCCAAAACAATCCAAATAAGTGAAACCCCAACAAAACAAAATCAAAAAATATTTCTATTTTGGAGATGGCTTCTCTAGCATACTGTTAGGCCTGTGGGGTCTATTACGGGTCCCATTTCAATAATCCGGACCATTAAAAATTATTAAAATGGGACTCGTGGTAGTCCCAACAAGCCCAATAGTATGCTGAAGCCTCTTCCTTTTATTTTTGTACCTCAAAACATTCACAATTGTTAAACAATGTGTCAAGATTTTTATATTTTGATATTTTTACATAATTTAACGATCATAAGAGTATCTCCAACTGACTCTTTAAATGAGGCTTATTAGCTCTAATGGGCTAGCTATTACCATAATTATTTTAACAAAATTCTTCAACCCTAGCAATATTTGAAGAGCCTTGGAAGACTTTTTAAACAGTTTGTGTGTATAAATATGTAAAATAAATAGTAATGCTGGAGTACATAGATAACAAAAGAATTAGACAAAATAAAGAATTATCTTTTTTCTATTTTAATTAGTAAAAAATGAAGAGTATTTTAGTTAGTTAATGTGACAAACATGTGGGCCTCATTTTAATTATAATCAAGCGTTTAATTATGAGATGTGAGAGAGAAATTATGGATGGAAAACATCTAAGTCTCTCATTTTTTTTAGTTCGAAGTCGGTTAGCACCATATAAAAATTCTGAAAAAAATTTACTACTGATTTGAAAAATAAATAGAAAAAAAAAAGGAGAGTATATTATGTCCCAATTATTTCTTTATCTCATCCAAAAGTAATAAATAATAATTTTTTTTGTCACATCCTAATTAAACATATCATTCTATCCCCTCTATTTAATTATTTATTTCATGTATTTATGAAATTGAGATATTACTTATCCTTATAAATTTATCAGATATCCAATCTTTAATGTAATCAAATTTTTATAATTATTGTTATTATTCTATCAAAAATCTTTAATGTAATCAAATTTCGAAGATTTAAATCATTCATTTTTTAGTATTAGAGCATCTCCAACGCTTACTCAAATTTATAACCAAATCTGAGTCAAAAAGTATCCATTTCATCAAATTTGATAACAGATGCTCCAACGATTCACCAAATTCTCAAACTTGTCCCGGGACAACTGGGTGGTCGACCGGCCGGTTGACCGGTTTGCCCAAAATTTTTTTTTTTTTTTTTTTTTTGAATTTTTTTTTTTTTTTTTTGAACTTTTTGAACTTTTTTGGGACGACCGGGTGGTCGACCGGCCGGTCGACCGGTTAGGCAAAAAATATTTTTTTTTTTTTTTTTTGAATTTTTCGAATTTTTTCCTGAACTGTTTGAACCTTTTACGGGTTGACCGGTTGGTCAACCGGCCGGGCAACCGGTTGGTCGACCGGGTCCTCCTCTCCAACGGTCCGGAACAGTGTTTTGATGAATTCATTATTTCGTCCTCAATCTGATGAAACATTTGCTGAAAACTCAATCTGATATCACGTTTGGTGAACCGTTGGAGCTGTGAACAGTAGCCTTTTCATCAAAATTTAAATTTGATATGAGTTTTGATGAACCATTGGAGATGGTCTTAGTGGACAAGAATATATGTAAAAAAATTCACAATAATTGAAATTCAGTAACTATATATTTATATCACATTTATCCTTAAAAAAATAGAAATATAATTTTAAAAATAATTGTTTGTTTTTTAAAAACAAGTGCTTTTTAAACATATATCTACCGAAATCTAATCATTTTAAATTTTTATAGAAATATTCTTCTAAATAAATTTAAAAAAATAAATAATTTAAATAACCAAAATTTAACTTACAACAGACCTATTAAATCCACACGCTCTCTCGAATCCAGAAGATGAAATAACCAAACCCCTCAAGTAATAACACTTGAAGTACAAGTCATCGCAGCTTTTGCTTTGAACACGGAAGAGGTCGCTTCTTTCTTCCATCCTAGAGTTTACGTTAGGAGGTCGCTTTTTGGGGGAGACATATTTTGGTTTCGTCTATAAATAGCTTTCCACTCGCCTCTTCCACTCTCATCAACCCTAAGCTTCCCTCAATTCAAACAAACTCATCTTCTTTCTCTCTCTAGCTTTGGAAGAGAGAGAGAGAGAGAGAGAGCGCGAGCTTACTTACTTACTAATGGCGACACCAGTAGAAATCTCAACTCTCGAACTCATCGAACAACACCTCCTCGGCGACTTCTCTCCTGTTGACAGCTTCGATATCAATAGCCTCAGCGACACCAGCTCGATTTTCACAGCATTCGATTCTGCAACCAGTGTTCAAACCGAGGGTTCAAGCTCTCAATCCTATTCCTTCTGTTCACAGACTTTAAGCTCTGACTCTGCCATCGCAATCTCTGATTACCTGGACTCGAACCAAGCTAACAATACTCAAAATTTTGATTTTGTCCATAACTCGATCAATTTCGAGCAAAATCAATTTAATTACTTTGGATTTGAGTCTAAACCTCAAATAATCGATCTTACTACACCGAAACCAGTGAATTTGAACATTCAGACAAGTTCTAGGTCGAGCTTCAGCGAGCGTAAGCCGTTGTTGAAGATCGACCTAGCTCCGGTCAAGAAATTTGAGTGGTTGGATTTCAGCCAACCAACTAAGCCAGCAGTTCCCGAAGAGAAACCATTTAGTAGGCACTACAGAGGCGTCCGGCAAAAGAGGTGGGGGAAGTTCGCGGCGGAGATCAGAGATCCGAAGCGGCGAGGGTCTAGGGTTTGGCTAGGGACATTCGACACAGCCATTGATGCCGTCAAGGCCTACGATCGAGCCGCATTCAAGATGCGTGGGAGCAAAGCCATTCTCAACTTCCCACTCGAAGTAGGAAATTGGCGTCAATCCTCCGCCGCCGGCACGAAGAGGCGGAGTGAGGTTGAAGAACAAACAGAGGAAAGGTCGGTGGAGAAGGAGAGGTTACCGGAATCTGATGCATCGGTGGTTAGTAGTGAAGCGAGTTGTTCTTTAACGCTGTCTAGTTGGACAGCCCTATGGGATCAAAATGCAGATGGTATCTTTGACGCCGCGCTGCTATCGCCGTTATCTCTTCACCCTTTGTTGGGCTATTCACAAGTCACAGTCATGTAAAGGAGTAGTTTTTTCGTGAGTTGTACTAGTTTTGGATGTATATAGGGAATGCCGTGAGGAATCGGAAACGTTTTACAAATGACTAAGCATGATTTTAGTAACAAATGTAATAAATTGAACAAATTATAATTATCATATCGATTTAATTTTTTTTATAAATAAAACACACGAAGTATCCGGCAAAATAAACAGTCTGAATTATCAAAACAATATCCGTAATAGATCTCACAGACCCAAACATCACATCCTAATCCAAAATTTAGACGGTAGGGACCCTCCTCCATTGATTGAATGGTTCCCGAAATACACTCCTAAATACTAAAATATTAATTTTCATTTCCTTTCTTCCAAACACCTCCACCGAGGGAGACCCACCACAATCCCCGCCCTCTCTCTCTCTCTCTACCACTACTACCACCTCCCACTACAAAAATTCACATTTTTGGTGACCAATTTTAGCGACTAAAATTAATTTAGTCGCCAAAACTCATACTTTTGGCGACTAAACTTGGTATTGGTCGCAATTGGTTCAAAAATTAGCTACTAACTTTTTTTAGTCACTGTAAAGTACTTATTGGCGACTAAAAAATAAATTAGTCGCTAAAAATTTACGTAATAGGCGACTAATAAACATTTTAGTCGCCGTTAGTTGTGTTTATTGCCTACAAAATTTTTTTAGTCACTGTAAAGTACTTATTGGCGACTAAAAAATAAATTAGTTGCTAAAAACTTAGGTATTAGGCAACTAACAAACATTTTAGTTGATGTTAGTTATATTTTTGGCTACTAAAGTTTTTTTAGTCGCGGTAAACTCAATTTCGCGCATAAAATGTTGGTATTTTTTTTTGGCGACAAATCTTTTGTCGGTCAAAACTTGTATTCAATGACAAAAAAATTTTTTAGTCGTCCTATAAAACCCACAAAATTTTGGTAGGAAGATTAAAATACTACCGCGTATTACCAAAGGAAACACCCCTCTTGCTCTCACTCTCATCCACTACCCATCGATCATCTCCTCTCGTCGACAGCCCATCCATCATCTCCTCTAATCCACAGCCCATCGATCATCTCCTCTCATTGACTAACTATCGGCCACCGTTGCGCAAAGCCCCCCGAACCAGCAGAGGTACACCGTCTGACACCCATTCAATTTGATTCACGTTTCTCTCTCTCTCTCTCTTTCTCTTCGTCTCTCTTCCTTCTTCTATTTCCCTGTTTCAGTTTGATTTATGAGTTTCATTTATGGGAAGCGAGTTAAATGGTTTATGATTTGCCTATGATTATTTGGGGGTTTCTTTTTTTGGGGTTTTTTTTTTTTTATTTGATGCAGTGGCTTTCAATATTGAACCCATAGGTAAATCAAGTTTGATTTTTGTTCTACATTTAGGTTTTTTTTTTTTTGGATTTTTTTTTATTCGTATCCGACTCTGATGTCGGAGAAGAAGCTGCTGCCTTGCATGCCAGTCTTTTAGGCACCGTTTGGTCGACTGTCATTGACAAAGGCCATGCCTCTGAGATTGCCACGGAACACACTGTCGCTTTGTAGAATTCACCATTTCAGTTTGAGAACAGAGTGAATGAAATTTGGTTGATGTTTGAAGACCTGTTCATTATTAGATTAGTGAAGACCTGTTCATTATTAGATTAGTGAATGAAATTTTGTTGATGTTTGAAGACCTGTTCATTATTAGTGAAGACCTGTTCATTATTCAAAAAAAAATGTTAAAATCTCTAAAATTAGATTAGGTAAGAGAGACAAGAGGAGGGACTTAGAGAAAGAACACAAAATTATGTGTTTCCAAATGCTCCTTATTTGCTCTGTTTGAAAATATTAAGAAAGGGAACAACTTGAAACGTTAAAAATGTCCAAACTTTACTTTTTCTTTTTCCTTTTCCTGAAGAAAATCAATGTAAAGAATAAAAGCTTGTAATTTAATGTTCTTCGAATCTTGTCTTCGCTTGTAGCTTAATTAAGTGAGTGCAAGAGTGAGTGATCAGAAATATGTTTTGTGGGTCTTTCTCTTTTTTAATATTTGCTATCCTTTGCTTAAGCTTCTAAACTGCCAGTTATCGTATTGTGTATATATGTATATAGTTTGTAATTGGTTTCTTCATCATCGAATTCTACAAAAGTAATTTGAGTGAAATTTTTTAATTTATCATATAAGAAATTAACTTAGGGCTAATTGGAGTAAAATGGTAAATGATGCCTTAAGGGCATTTTGTTAATTTGTGCCTGGGAGAAAATTTGGTAATTTAGGTCTTGATGGCATCTTAGTACTTTGTGCCCTAAGGGCATTTAGATCAATTATGCCTTCGGGACATAATTGTAATTTGACCATTAAAGGTGTTTCGGTAATTTGGGTCCTTTAGAATATATTACTTGTCAAACCCCAGATTTCATAAGATCCGAATCATGAGAAATAATAATAAATAATAAGGGAAAATACAATAATGACATAATCAAAAGGATTCTGTGATATGCATATATCGATATCATTCAATACATGAGATTATCCAATTATATACATCATATATTCAACATCTACATTGAATGAATATATAGTATGCAGTTTCAAAGAAGCAATGTCATATGTAAATAAAATGTCCTTAGATTTACATCATGTAAAAGGATTAACTACAAAATGAAGGGGCTTAAGGCCTACAAGTCAAAGAGCTCTCTCTCAGCTCATGCATATGTTCTATGCCTCGCCTCAAGGTCGGGGCACACCATCAATACCTGAAAAAAGATTTCAGCCATGTAGAATGAACATATAATCCGGTAGGATAACATTTAACAAGATAATATGTTTCTATATATGTACGTGATCATGATTCTACGAATGTATAACATGTTCAAATTGTTCCTCATTTTATAAAAGGGTTTATGTCAACTCCAATGACCAATGCCAAATGTTCTCGTTAGGTTATCGTTTTTTAATTTCATTACTATTAATCTGGGGAATTCTTTCAATTTCATGTATATGTTAGTGGTCATTGCTAAGCACCACCTAATGACCAATGCCAAATGTTCTTATTAAGTTATCGTTCTTTAATTTCATTACTATTAATCTGGGGAATTCTCTCAAGTACATGTATATGTTAGTGGTCATTGCTAAGCACCACCTAATGACCAATGCCAAATGTGCTTGTTAAGTTATCGTTCTTTAATTTCATTACTATTAAACTGGGGAATTCTCTCAAGTACATATATATGTTAGTGGTCATCGCTAAGCACTACCTAATCTAGTGAGCTATCTGAAACAACACATTGCAAGTAACCATCACTAAGCGTCACCTAAACACCCACCAAATTTACCGATTTCTAAATCTTTACAAAGTTCACTTGTTAACCAGTAAAAAGAAAAAGAAAAAAAGAAAATCATATTCTTTCATGAATTCAATCCATTTTTGGAAAATGTGGTCACTCCCATAATTGACTTGCCACAAACGTTGGCCTAATAAGTAACTGAAAGGACTGAGGCAAATATACAGGCATCTTATTGCACATATTTTTGCATATGTTACATCTACATAATTTAATATACAAAATTTGGGAGAGCCTATAATCCATCATATTAAAAAATTAACAAAACAATAGACAAACAAAAACAAAATCACAAAATCTTAGGCCAAACAAGTTTTCTACAATTGTGACAAATCCACAATTGAAGGTCTTGGTGTATTCTTAAACATATCTACACTTTCAGGGTTAAGCCAAGGTAGAACTTTTCAGTTTTCTGCATATTTCGACGTTGTTTTGTATTTACCGATATTTCTCTATAATTAAAAATGATAATAAGAGGAATAGACAAACAATTACTTTTGCATCCCATGCATATTTGACACAGCAAAATAAATCTTTCTCTAGATCTACCTTGATTCCCAAAAAATAATATTTTCTGGGATTCTCACATAAAGCTAACAGAAAATGAATTGGATGAAGATTTTTGTAATATTTTCTTACTTAATATTTAAGAGATTTTCTTTTTTATTAGTGGAAGTTTCAAGAGTCCCAATGACCAAACAATAGTGTCATTGACCATCTAGTAGGGGTGAGCAGCGGATATACAGATCTGCCAAAACCGACCGAACCAAACCGACCCGTCGCATTTTGGACCGATACGTGATGACGAGCGGACGGTTGCGGATTGATTTTCTCTAATCTACCAATCTGGCGAACGAATGGCGAATTTAAGATTCCTTTGGCTGCAACTGAACCGCGAACACCCCTAGTAATTTATAAGACTGTGTTTTCAGTTTGTTTAAATATTTTGTTTGTGTTTTCAATTAAAAAGAGTTTAAATATTCTGTTGAAAAAAAAAAATTTAACTTGAATATATTTTTTGAATTGAAAAAAATAAACGTATTATTTATCCATATTTTTTAGTTTTTAAATCTATCTCTAAAAATAATAAATAGAAAATATGATATATGATGGTTGGTTTTTGTTTTCAAAAACAGATATAGATGTAACAATACAAAGACATACAATCTATACTACTGCTCTGTTCATGGTTTTGGTGGTTTGAATTGTTTTTATATTTTAAGAACCACAGATTGTAATACTTTATGTAGATGAGGCATACAGTGAATTGTTTTTTTGTTTTTTGTTTTTTTTTTTTTTTTTAAGAAAGTATACAAGTTGAATTATGTTGAAAATTTATAAAATTTTAAACCACCAAACCGATTCGTATCAATCCGCCAAACCGCTAATCCGCCAATCCGCTCAATCCACATCCGCCGAATTGGCAGACGGATGCGGATTGATTTTCTCCAATCCGTCAATCTGGCGGACGGATGGCGGATTGGAAGTTCCGTGGCCGCAACCGATCTGCGCCCACTCCTACCATCTAGTGGTGTGGTCAACCATGGAGGTCATCATGTTCAACTTGTCTAGTAAATTTTTTAAAAGAGTGAGGTTCGATTATATATACCCAACACTACCATTCAGGGTATTATTTTATGAGACAAGGCACCTAAAATTGTATATACACCTCTTATGCCTTTACAAACACCTCATTAGTGTTGTTCAAACCATTAGAGAGTAAAAGTAGCTTTTATTCATTTGACGCAAGCTGTTAAAGAACTTGCTTCGAGGGATTCTCTAAATTTTTTGCTTGTAGAAGGTAAATATCTCATGTTAATAATTACATACCATGTGTTAGTATTAATCCACCCATGTGATATATGTGGGTCCTATACAATCTAGATTGGTTTATACATGTATTTGAGTTAGATAGTAGAGTCTAGAATCTATTGAATATCATAATATCGATGATGCATGTGATGCATTTACTTAATATATCATGTTTGCTTCTACTTTCCAAGTACGAGCATGGTTCTTGGGACGAAAACAGGGCGGCGTAAGAAAATAGCAACTGACCCCATAGCATCACCCTTGGGAACATTTGCACCTGTCATTGTCACACCACAGACTTTATCTGATGAGACACAATCGCCGGATGACACACAAACATTTGTGAAAGAGACACAGGCGCACGGCGTAGGTAAGACCATTGTAGTTTTGTAGGTGTGTTTTGGCATCTAAAGATCACTTTACTGGACTGAAGCAACGGAATTTTATGCCATCTAGAAGAACAAGTTCTGGCATGTCTTACAAAATTATAATCCCTTACAAAATTTGCTTGGACGATTGTTAAATTTAGTATTAATTATTGTTCATTATATGTTTGGTGAACTAATTGCATGTGAAGGCCTTACACTTGTTGCCCCTTCTTGACCAGGGAAAAGTAACTCAAATCGTGTACGCGGTCCTACAGTCGGAAAAGGAGTGCAAAAAAGGCTTGCGAGAAAAAAAGAGGAGAAGCTACATGTATATGTCAATCGCATGCTTAATGCACTCACTGGAGGGAATGCCACGCTTGCCACAAATGAGTTGGGCTTGCAGATAAGACGGTTGTGCCCGCTTAAGCGAGTGAAGTCATGGAAGAAAATTGATCAGAGTATCAAAGATACTGTAGTACAAGCTGTGCTAGTAAGTTCGGACCTTAAACTAAATGTCTCCATTATGTGAAGTTCCAATCGCGGCATTCCATTTCTGTAATACGTCACACACATGGTATTTGCAGGACACGTTTGAAATTGGTGAGGATTTCCATACTGATCAACAAGCTCAAGAGATCGTTGATACGAAGGCGTATCTCTTGTACAAGGACTGGAGGTACACCCTGAAGCAACACTACGAAAAGCTTGTCGAAGAGGGTGTTGATGACCCATATAGTCATCCGCCTAAAGGAGTTTGCTTGGATGATTGGAAACACATGATTGATGTGGCTTGGAAGGATGAATCTCATTTGGTAACAAACAAATATAAACGACTCTATTATTTTATTTGTGTATTATGCATTGATATGTACTAATTCTTGAATAATTCTTGTTTTAGAAACTCTCTAAAGCTGGTAAGGCAAACCGGAGTTTGCTACCATAGAATCACACCAGTGGATCTCGCTCCTTTCCAATAGAATGTCGCTCATTGTGAGTCACATACATTTGGAGCAGATTTGTCATCACTTATATATGTAAGATAAAAGTCATGGTTACTATTGTGACTAATTAGTTTTGTTATTTGAAACTAACAGGCAGATGAAAATGGGGAATTGGATTTTTCGGAATTTTATTCAAAATCACACAAATCGAAGAAAACAAACGAATGGATTGATCTGAAATGTGGTGAGCTACATGTAAGGAGTAAACTTTTTTCGCCTACGGTCGTAATATTAATGCCTATCTTAGCACAGAATTGCATGTGATTCTTTGTGCCATTGTTGAATAGTCTATTTTTTTTGTTAATGACAGGATGCGATGGTGAATCTACAAGCGACAGCCACGGATGCGGGGATCCCATTGACACATGAGGAACTCTCGCAGCAAGTACTTGGACAGAAAAAGAATTACTTGCATGGATTTGGAATAGGCCCACGACCCTATTCGCCATTTGATAGTGCGACACGATCTCGTGACAAACAAATGGAGGCAATGCGATCTGAGATTGACATTCTTCAAGAAAATTTGATGAAGGAGAAAAAAGAGCGCCAGAGAGATCGTGAAGAGATGACGAGGGAGAAAGGAGTTGATGAAAGAAGTAGAAGAAGGGAAAAAAGCAAGGGAGGCACAATAAGAACAACTAAATCATTTGAACTCTGTGGTTTTACGACTATCAACACTGTTGGAGGGTTTAGACAGGCATCGTTGTATTTGGTAAGAAAAATTCCATTCGTCTCATACTAACACTTATACACACTTAGATTTACTTATTCACTAAACAATACTACGCATTGGGTATACCATAACAAGAGACATCGGGTTTGTTAGGTATAATACATTGGTATTTATTTTCAATACATTTAATACAGCCTACCCAAAAACGTTTTGTGCACTGGGTCTGTAATTTTGGTGATGGGTAGTTAAAACAAATATGGCAAGGTTGGTTAGAATTATCTTTTTCAGGTATCCAATGATGTTAACAATCTATATTTACCTTAAACTCTTTTGAGGAAGAAAAAGGGGTCAACTTAGTCATTTTTGCTTGTGAGGATTAAATGTGGTTGATTGGTCAAGATAATAATTTAAGTTATTGGTCAGAATTAAATGTGGTTGATTTGTTCGTAAGCAAATTTGTTTGTAAAATTGTTGATATTCGGTCCTAATTCCATTGGACCTAAATAAAAATGCCTCTCATGACAGCATAATACTTAATTTCGATAATCTCTGATAAAATTTTCCCAAATAGGACTTGTTGCAAGTGACGAAATGTAATTCAGACTCGTAGGTTGGGATTTAGGGCCGAATACGCCAAAACTTAGTCGAAAAAGGGCGTTTCGGGAGCAAAAATTGAAAACAGCCCCCGAACCGCCGTGTGGCGGACACGAACAGCTTTCCCATGCTAAATATGACTTGTTGCAAGATGACGGAATGTTATTCAAATCCGTAGGTTAGGATTTAGAGACGAATACGCCGAAACTTAGTTGAAAAAGGCCTTTCGGGTGCGAAAATTCAAAACAGCCCTTGAACCACCGTGGGGCTAAAATGAACACCTTCCCCATGCAAAATAGAACTTGTGACAACTGACAAAATGTAATTCGGACTCGTAGGTTGGGATTTAGGGCCAAATACGCCCAAAACTTAGTCGAAAAAGGGGCGTTTCGAGGGTGAAAATTGAAATAGCCCCCGAACCATCGTGTGGCCAACACGAACAACTTCCCCATGCTAAATATGACTTGTTGCAAGTGACAGAATGTTATTCGAATCCATATGTTAGGATTTAGAGCCGAATACGCCCAAAACATAGTCGATAAAGGGCGTTTCGGGGGTGAAAATTGAAAACAGTCCCCGAACCGCCGTGTGGCCAACATGAACACCTTCCCCATGCCAAATAGGACTTGTGAAAATTGACGGAATGTAATTCAGACTCGTAGGTTGGGATTTAGAGACGAATACGGCCAAAACTTAGTCGAAAAACGGCATTTCGGGGGTGAAAATTGAAAACAGCCCCCGAACCGCCGTATGGCCGACACGAACAGCTTCCCCATGCCAACATGACTTGTTACAAGTGATGGAATGTTATTCAGACCCATATGTTGGGATTTAAAGCCGAATACGTCCAAAACATAGTTTAAAAAGGGCGTTTCGAGGGTGAAAATTGAAAACAGCCCCTGAACCGCCGTGTGGTCGACACGAACAGCTTCCCCATGCCAAATAGACTTGTGACAACTGACAGAATGTAATTTGGACCCGTAGGTTGGGATTTAGAGACAAATATGCCGAAACTTAGTCGAAAAACGGCTTTTCGGGGCCGAAAATTCAAAACAGCTCTTGAACCATCATGGGGCCGAAACGAACACCTTCACCATGCCAAATAGGACTTGACAGCTGACGGAATGTAATTCGGACATGTAGGTTAGGATTTAGAGCCAAATACGCCCAAAACTTAGTCGAAAAAAAGGCGTTTCAGGGGCGAAAATTGAAAACAAACCCCGAACCGCCGTGTGGCTGACACAAACTCCTTCCTTATGCCAAATAGGACTTGTAACAATTGACGGAATGTAATTCGGACTCGTAGGTTGGGATTTAGAGACAAATACGCCCAAAACTTAGTCGAAAAACGGCCTTTCAGGGGGGAAAATTCTAAACAGCCCTTGAACAACTGTGGGGCCAAAACGAACACCTTCCCCGTGGAAAATAGGACTTGTGACAACTTACGGAATGTAATTTAGACCCGTAGATTGGGATTTACAGCCGAATACGCCCAAAACTTAGTCGAAAAACGACATTTCAGGGGTGAAAATTGAAAACAGCCCCTGAACCGCCATGTGGCTGATATGAACACCTCCCCATGCCAAATAGGACTTGTGACAACTGACGGAATGTAATTCGGACTCGCAGGTTGGGATTTTGAGACGAATACGCCGAAATTTAGTCGAAAAATGGCCTTTCGGCGGTAAAAATTCAAAACAGCCCTTGAACCACCATGGGGCCGAAACGAACACCTTCCCTATGCCAAATAGGACTTGTGACAACTGACGGAATGTAATTCAGACCCGTAGGTTGGGATTTAGAGCCGAATACGCCCAAAACTTAGTCAAAAAGGGCGTTTCGGGGGAAAAATTCAAAACACCCCTTGAACCACCGTGGGGCGGAAACGAACACCTTCCCCATGCCAAATATGACTTATGACAACTGATGGAATGTTATTCGGACCCGTAGGTTGAGATTTAGAGACGAATATGCCAAAACTTAGTCGAAAAACGGCCTTTCGGGGGCGAAAATTGAAAACAGCCCTTGAACCACTGTGTGGCCGACACAAACACCTTCCCCATGCCAAATAGGACTTGTGACAACTGACGGAATGTAATTCGGACCCGTAGGTTGGGATTTACAAACGAATACGCCCGAAACTTAGTCGAAAAACAGCCTTTCGGGGGCGAAAATTCAAAACACCCCTTCAACCGCCATGGGGCCAAAATGAACAGCTTTCCCATACCAAATAGGACTTATGACAATTGACGGAATGTAATTCAGACCCGTACGTTGGGATTTAGAGCCGAATATGTCCAAAACTTAGTCGAAAAAGGGCGTTTCGGGGGCAAAACTTCAAAACAGCCCCTAAACCGCCGTGTGGCCGACACAAAGACCTTCTCCATGCCAAATAAGACTTGTGACAACTGACAGAATGTTATTCGGATCCGTAGGTTGGGATTTAGAGCCGAATACGCCGAAAACTTAGTCGAAAAAGGGCATTTCGGGGACGAAACTTCAAAACAGCCTCCGAACCTCTGTCTGACTCTCACGGGCAGGTTCCCCATTACAAATAGGACTTGTGACAACTGACGGAATGTATTGGAGATGTTTAGTAATGGAAAATTACGGGAAAAATATTCAGAAACCAATATGAACTCAGTTTACACCTTGTTTGAAACTTGCTAATTTTTTGAACGTACATACGTGTGTTATATTATATTTAAGCTTTCATACAAGTATGAAACATGCTTTTGGTGTTTCTGAGGCCATGTGCGTCATGAGAAATCAAGTATTCTTTCTTTGATGAACCATTTATAGGTGTGTCAACATATATTTCTACATATTTCCGTTTATGATTGAAATTTATTTTTGTCATTATTTTTATCATATGTTCTAATATCCTTTCTGAAATGGCACTGACATACATTAATAAACACCGATAGTTTTATATCCAATCTAATGATTCAAGTGCCTTTTGCAAACAAATAAGGCGGAAGTTGGTGAAAAGAAAAATTTATATTCACATTGGGCTTTGATATTGGGTTAGCCACAGAATTTGGATACATGTTACATACAAATAAAAGATTGTTACATTAACTTTATGTTACTAATGAAAGATTTAGTAATGGTTATTCTGCATTTAACAATGTTCCTTATAACACATCAACTTTAAAAAGATTGTACAATGACTGATAATTGATTCATCATGAAAGGTTACTTCTCACTTATTTTTATTTGTTACTTGTTCCCAAAATCATTCATGAAGTTGGGTATTTTTGGGTCCAATTCTAATATTTTTTTGTTTTTTGTAGATGCTTTTTGTTGCGTGGACTTGCAGAGATATTTTGGTGTATGGAGAAAAAATTGTACTTTTGTATAGAAGTAATATAATACTTTTGTCGTCTCCGGCTTTTGTGCAGTTAACTATTACTGATACATAAAACTTTTGGCAGCGAACAGATAATTACTAGCATGGTAGATAGATCACCTTTTGACGCCGTACAGATATATGATTTCTTATCGTGATACATAGATGTATTTTTCGCTTGGTAAATACATCACCTTTTGTCGTGGTACAGATTATGATCATAATTTGTACCATGCCAAATGGTTATTTCACGTGGTATAGTAAATGTAATTTTTGTATATGAAGGGCTTTACTTTTTGTATGATTCTATATGTTACATGGAATTATTATTTTAGTTTGAGCAATAATTGGTTTCTATGTACTTAGACAGTTAAAGTAATTTATTTTTTGTATACGGATGCAGATTGTGAAATGATTGATAGTTATGTATCATTTTATTTATATATGTATTACAGGTTGTGTAGACACCCCATTTTTGACCACTTTTAAGACTTGGACGCGACTGATGGTTTTGAAAGTTGTGCAGTGCAAAAGTTCAGTTTCTTCGGCAAGGAGAGAGTCAAAGCTCAACTTCATACCCCTTTTGGACCAAAACAATCTTGATCAAAAGATTTTTAGACCTTAAAACCCTCTCTTTCAAAACGTTTTTGAAATAAAGTTTTTACAATGCTCCGAGGCGCGCATTTTGTCAAATGTTGCGCTTTTCGGTAAACCGAGCAAGGACAAAGTGGAAATGAATGAAAGAGAGATGAAATCTTTGAAAAATCTTTCGAAACACCTTGTCTAGGGGTTTGGAGTTGAAGAAAAGAGGAGAAGAGAAAGGAAAACTAGTTTGGGAGAAGTTCGGCATGAATCTGGGTAGGACCGAATCTGCGCGGCTTCACCGAAACGGGCATAACTCTTTGCACATAAGGAATTTTCATGCGAGGTTGGCGCCGTTGGAAAGCTAACTTCTGGGGCCTCAATGTGGCCACATGGAGAACAAACAAATCAGATGGCCAGCCAGCTTTTTTTGGTCAAAAGTGGTTCAGCATGAATCTGGGAAGGAGAGAAAACATTGCGCGGCTTCACCGAAAAGGGAATAACTCTTTGCACAGGAGGAATTAAGGTATGAGGCCACCACCGTTGGAAATCTCATTTCCGGGGCTTCATTTTTCAGTCAAGAATCTCCTAGAGCCAAGTTCGGATGGGGGAGATATGGTTGGTTGAAGTCCGTTTGGACCGAATCTACGCGGCTGATATTCAAGTTTGTTTTAATCTCATATTCAAGTTTTTTTAAGGTTCCATTTTTGTTTGAGGTCATATGCTTCCTTGTATGCTTGATTATCTCATATTTTGAGCCTTACACCTAAGCCTTTGTTGCATGCTTGGTTTGGCCCTCTAGCCACTGAAATACAGTGGATTTTCAGTGGCTAGTGCACTATTTTGAGCCTCCAAATCAGAGGGGGGTGACCCCCTCTCTCCTTGCCTTGTATGGTGGTCATTTTGGCCTTCCAAAGAGGCCCTATCTTGCATACTTTGAAGTCAGTTTCCAAGGTCAATTTGGTGAGTTTTGGGACTATCACATTTGATTTTCAGAGTTTTTTGTACCATGCTAAGTGTCCATCTTGTATGTGCCTAATAATCCCTTGCATAGCCTTCTAAAGGAGCTCATCATTTTTGCATGTGTTGGCTTCACTTCAGTGGTTATTTGGGTATATTTTGGCATGTTTTGTTCACTGATTTTTGCTAATTTGATGAGATTCCATACGCTTCATGCACATGCCATGTAATCCATGTTTACTAGTCAAAGTTGCATGCTATTTTAGTCCATCTTGCTAGCATCTTTTGGCCATGCGTTGAACTAGGAATGTTCATGTTTTGGGACTGCCTTGGTTCTGTCTTCATGCTTCATGATCAAATATGTAAGGACCCACATTTCATGCCTTAGTCATGCTTGTATGTATTTATATGATTTGCTATGTTAAGATTTGCACTCATGAATCTTGCCTTGTTTTGTATGTATATGATTTGCCTAAGTGAATATGCATGCTTTGTTCCTCTCTTGTTATCCTAAGCCTAAGTCAAGTCAAGCCTAGGTTATGTTAAGCCTAGATCATTTCCGAGCCGAGGTCATCTTAAGCCTTTAACTGTTTTGGAATCCCTTTGTTTGACCTCTGCCTTTGTTTTGGCATATTGGCCGAGATGATTATCATCTGGGCCGAGGTGTGTATCGCCGAGGCCGAGGTGTGTATTATCTGGGCCGAGATGTTATCTTGAACCCAAGTGATCTTGTCCTGGAAGTGGTATGACCTAGACCGAGGTGTGGCACATCTAGGCCGAGGTGTGGCACAGCTTAGTCAAGTGTTGTCCTTCCTAGCCGAGATCATTGTCATCCTAGTTGCCGAGGATCTGTCCTTCCAAGCCGATGTCTTTGTTACCGCACTGCCGAAGTTTTGTCCTTAGCCGAGGTCATTGTCCTTTGTTTGCCGATGTCATTCCTTGCCGGAGTGTTTCCTGTGAAGCTTGTTGAGTACGCTTTGTCAGCACCTTGTCTTGTCAATCAATCACCTTTTGAGGAGAACCAATTAGCCATTGCCACGTGTCCGAGCTGAGTGTTGTATCAGCCGGCAGGAAGAGAGATGAATCATTTGTTATGTTCTTGTTTGAAGAAGATGAGAGAGAAGCTCTAGAAGAGGGAGAAGAGTTCTTGAGGGAGAGTAGACCTTCCAAGCTTGATTCCTAGAGATCCGACCGTTAGATCCGTGTTCTAAGGTTAGATTCTTGATCTGCTCTTGATGTTCTTTATGTTTATGTTATTGCATTGCATGATTGAGTGTGTTTTGAAAGCCATGCATTGTTTTGAAGTTCGGTTTTAGAGAGAGAAAATGATATTCAAGTGTTCTTCAAGAAAAGCCATGTTTTGATCCGAAAACTCAAGCCAAGATATATGTTTTGATGTTTGTTTTCATATGATCTTCAAGTATGGGTACTCAGGTCCATGTTTTCGAACTCATAGCATGAAAACCCAGATTTTGAATAAGGAAGTTATGATTTTGGCATACATCTCATTCATGTTCTTCATGTTCTTCAACCCAGATTTCCAGACTTCACTTCCCGAAGTGTAGTCGCCGAGATCACTCTCACCTAGACCTCACACTTAGGCCAAGCATCGTATCTCACCTTGGCCTACCTTGCATGATCACTTGCACATTAGTCTGTCTTACATGAACCTCGGCATGCAGTTGCACGCCGGAGCTTTGGTAACCACACCTCGGCCAGGAGGTGTGGGACCTCGGCAAAGACCTGGACAGTACCCAGCATGTCTTCCTGACATGTAAAACAGTGTTTTGGACTCCCAACATGTTTTCCCGAGATCATTTGCATGCATGTATGATTTGTTTGGAGAAGTATGTTCAGTAGACCTTGCTATGTGTTTGTAGCAAAGTCATGAATGCTTGTGGGTCACTTCACAAGCATTCATGCGGGGGTGCTCGCGAAGTGACCTTCCCCAATCGCGAGGCAACTTTGGTGATGACGGACACGTGGCCTTAGGCAACGAGTCAGGGTTTCCTAAATTTTCCAAAATAAAATATTTAGGTGGCGACTCTGTATTTGGCAAAGCAGTCCATATTTGGCACTTCTTTCAAAAATCTGTTTTCTCAAAAACGATTTGCCGGATTTGGACTCTTTGGTTCAGATTGAGAACCGTGACAATTTGAGTCCGAACTGTAGTAAGCCCAAAATGAACGAGACGGGAGTCATCCCTCCCGGGGGCGTTCGGGGACGTCTATAGTTTCTGGCGACTCTGCTGGGGATTTAGAGAACTTGACTCGAACTCATGATATCTTGTTTTGGCTACACTTATGTGTTTCTTAGCATTGCATTTGCATCGGTGCGCTAGGGACACCGTGTTTGCCATCTGCTATTCCTGAACGGTTTGCCGGAGGCTTATCTTGTCAAGGCATGACCATAAGGCTGACCGGTTGTGGGCTCTGCCAGTATGGGAACACAAACCCCGGTTTTACCGGGGCACCCTTTTGACCATTCGACCTAGTGCATATTCAGATCCATAGTGGCCATTCCAAACTAGGACAGGTTGCTTACCCGATATAGGTTGTTTGAAACCGCTGCGTGCATAGTGAAACCCTAGCTGCTGACAAAGTAGGACAGGGAAACCCTACCCCAACATAGGGGTGTTTTGGCTCTCACTTATCTGCTATGTGCTTTTAGAGTGCGTCTCTACAGGGAAATGCATGTATCAGTTTGCAAGTCTGGGTATCAGGCCTGCGGGCATCAGTATTTGGAAGAATTAGTTTTACCTGGGGGTATCAGATTTGAGGCAGAATTTTGGGGCAGAAATCAGTAACGAGTGCAGTCATTCAGTTACGCTCGTATCTGTTTTGGTGAAGTTGAGCTGAGGTGCTGTCTGTTTTCTCTTTTGCTAGGTAGTCCTGGAACCATAGCTTCAAAAGGCTCCGATATCCCCCGGGCACATTGGACTAGTGCTGATAGACTTTGCTAGGTCAGAAATTCAGTTCAAGGGCAACCAGTTTTCCTTCGCCAGTGGTAAGGCAAAGGAGGGCCAGACAGGGTTCATTTGTTCATCTGATCCGACAGTCACCAGTCACATCATCAGCAGACCCGTGATGGCACGGGGTTCGGAAGAATTTGTGGCTATGATAGCAGCGTTAAATCAGGGAACTACAATGCAAGATGAGACCAGTGTTGAAACACAACGCCCATCTGGGGCATCTGCCTCGCATCCAGCTTCGGGACCCCAGCCGAACTTCGACCCACTTCTGCCAGCTGAAGATTTGCAGGGTCCAGATCCCCGAGAAAGGTTGACTCAAGCTCGAGTTTCCACACCCCTGGTGCAGCCTACTGAGAGGCTTCATCCCTCTGATGTCAATGAATTCAATCCGACTGCAGTGAAAACTGCGAACCTTGAGAAGCAATTCAAAAGGGCACAGGGCCGTAACTCCATTCACGACATTGAGGATGGGTCCACCGAGGTTGCCGTAAGGCTCCCAGTCGAGAGTACCAATGCTGGCGGTAGCACTGTTTCCAAACCCGCTAAAATCAACACAGTCGCCATAGCCGACCCTTTTGCCAAGACCAGCCTACAAATAGCCAGCCCAGCCCGAGCTCAGGGTAGATTTTTCACCCCCCTCCATATGAGCCTAACGAGCGCATTAAAAGTCCTGATGGAAAGAGGGCATCTCAAACCCCTTAATCCTCAACCTTTGCCAAACCCACTCCCTGCCAGACATAACCCCATCAAATATTGTGTATATCATCAGCAGCGCGGCCATGGCACCGATGGTTGCTACCGCCTTCGTCATGAGATCCAGAATCTCATTGACAACTGGACAATAGTTCCACCTCAAAACCCCAAGGACCAAGTACCTCATCCATATCTCAACCTCAGCCATACACTGCCACCTACCTATAACCCCAGTATATACACCCCGACCCATATACTCAAGCCCGAGATGTTTATCCCGGAAAGCATGGGCTTAAGCACGATGGATGCACTTGAACCCCAATCATCTCAAACCCGTAAACCCACTACTTCTGAGCTGGGGAACATGATTGAAGATCTTCAGAGAACAGTGGTAGATTTAACCTTTGGAGTTTTGGCTCCATCATCAACCACATCGCCTACCAGGGAGTTCATGTCAAAATGCTCCCCAATCTTGGGACGGGCTGCATTAGAAGAAGACAAATCTCTTAGCAAAATGGGGGCAAGTGGTAAGAACCAGGTAGGGGCAGGAATTGGTCCCCATGAACACCTTCAGTGGGCTGTTGAGGCTTTGAAAGCCGAGGGACTGAACAAAAAGCAAGTGCTTGCAGCGATCGCAAAAACTGTGGATGATACTTTTGCCACTCAAGTTGGGGGCAGTCTGAATCAAGGGGCAAGCCGAGACAAGGGATGTTGTACCAAAAACGATCCTGTTAGCTCTAGTCATCCACTTGGAAGAGATCAGCATACCAGGCCAGCACCTGCCAATCCCTCTGCTGGTGCGTCCAGCAAAGATCCACAAGCCTTAAAGTACCAACCCCGAGGTCAGAGGGTCTTCCATGCCCTCTATATGCCTTTGTCCACAGCTCTCCAAATCCTTGTTGGACAAGGCCATCTCAAACCCCTTGAGCCTCGGCCCCTCTCGAATCCTCTTCCGGCTACACATGATGCCGCCCAGTACTGTGCCTTCTATCAACAAACCGGTCATGACACTGACAATTGCTCTCGTCTTCGCCACGAAGTGCAAGATCTGATTGACGACAGGGTCATTGCCGCACCAATCTTGCAAAATCTATCGGCACTTGATCAGTGAATTTATGGAGAATAATGTGACTATGTGATCGAGGGATGAACCACCTACGGGCGGCACTCAGTTTACTCCAGATATGGCGTATGGCACACACTGTTTTGAGCATTTGTGAATGCTGGTTTTTGTGCTTTATGATTCGGGTATTGAGTCAGTTTTTGTTATGTCGTTTAGAGTCTGTCCCATTATAGAGAGTCAGTCTTTTCATACTGAGTCAGTTAGGTCTGTCTTGTTGTGCCGAGTCAGTCCTATTTTGTTGGAGTAGGGAGATTTCGGGGGTGTTACCTCGGACATCACTTGCTTATTTTGTGTTTGTCTTTTCATTTTCTTTTGAGTCTGTTTCTGCCTTGGAGCCAGTAATGCCAACAAATTTGAATGAACAGCAGTGATTTTCACATTCTTGTGCTCGCTTGTGCCTTGTGCCAGTTGTGCCAGAAGTCCTGAATGAAATGGTAGTGCTTTTCGCCTGCTCTTTTGTGCCTTGAATTCATTACATCGACCTAAGTTTTTCAAAAACTCTTTTTGAACACTGCGGTGAAAACAAAGAGGAAGGAATTCCTCGGGATTTGCAAAATTTGATCAATTGAGAGAAAGAGAGGCATGCTAAGCCCTTAACAAATGAGATCATGCTTGTTAGTGTGAGTACTGGGAAGGATCCTGGCTTGATCTAGATTGGTTCCGCACTGTCTTCAGCGCAAGCGATTTGTCACTTTCTTAAAAAATTTCAAAAAATGTTTTTGCGCGATCCTGCGAAGACCTGTGTGGAATCGCTCTTGAGATTGTGCAGCCTAGGATCGCTCTCAGCCTCGAGACTCGACCCCTTGCTTTCGAACCTTGAACTTGAATTCAGAACGTTCAACGGTCAACTACAATATGAGGCCTGAGTGGCCAGATTCGAAGCAGCCCATGAATTAGCGGCAAGAAAATCAGATCAAGAAGACCAGATGTCACCAAAAACAGCTTGCGAAGCTAGGTCGGAAGCACCCTTCGAACTAGGGGCAAAGATGTCAGATGTGCTCGAAGAGCCGAAGATGAGTCCTCTTGCAAATCAACAGCCACTCTCCTGGATACGGATGACTTCAAAACCCTACAACCATTTGGCATGGACCAAGCTACACTTTTACCCTTTGAGAGGCTCGCTGGGTCGAAAACCCAGAAGGGCGACCCAGGCAAAAGTTAGAGCGAGACAAAAAAATATATATACAAAAAATGCAAAAAGAAAAGAAAAAGAAAAATGCAAAAAAAGAAAAAGAAAAATGCAAAAAAAAGAAGAAGAAAAAGGAATGAAAAGAATATATAAAAAAAAAAAAAAAAGGAAGAAAGAAAGAAGAACAAAGCTCGCAAGGTCGAAAACCCGCGATGGGCGCCTTGGCAAAAGTTAGAGCCTGAAAAAGAGAGGTTAATACCCGAGTGTACCTTAACCCCGAACTACGTTAGGCTTGATTCCCATCTTTGGGATACATAGGCAACTTCATCCTGAAGTCCAGCCGTAAAACACTTCAATTTGATTGTGCCCATGTAATGGTTTTGATCATCTTCGCCTTCTCTGTATCCGAGAATTTGGTTGTGTTCGTCACTTTGAGGACTGACTACAATGCGCTGCGGTACCATTCAAACAAGGGGCAACTTTCCGTTGCCATTCAATGCGCCGCGGTACCGTTCAAACAAGGGGCAACTTTCCGTTGCCATGCAGCTTTCTTCAAGCAAGGGGCAATTTTCCTTCGGATTTGAGGTTGTGCATCTCGAGAGTGGGTTCTATGCTCGTTGAGCAGTGGCCGATTGCAAAAACAGCTTTTGAGAATTTTTACTGAGGTTGACTAATCTTCTCGAAAAGCATTCCATTTTTCCAAAACTGGACCTTTTTCCTGGACCCAAAAAAGGAAAATTTTCAGTGCTCATGGCCTGACTTGCATGATTTCAAATCAAAAATTGAACAAGTGTGTTAATCTAACTCTCATATTGGTCAAAATTGTTTTAGTAGAAAAATCAAACAAAAAGTGGTCAAAATAATGAACTAGGGGCACAGTTGAGTCAGGTGTTCTGTCTTTTCCCCTTTGTCAAAATACTTGCTAGAAAGGGCACTCTGCTTGCCGGAAAGGGCATCGTATTCGCCAGAAAAGGGCACAACAAAGGGCTGAAAGCTCTCTCACCCTCCAAGCAACGAGGTATCAAGCCAAGTGCGAAGCACAAACTGGAATGGAGCCAGATATTCCACTCCCTCATCTGGACAGATCTGATCACGTCCAAACTCCCCAACAGAGCATCGTCGACCGATGTCAGCTGTAGATTTGCTACACACCCAGTTGTAGCGCAACCCTTCTATGGGAGGAATTCACTAGCTGTGAACGGAAGAAAGAGAATCTAGCAGCATGCTAAGGGCAAGAGCCCGCAACTTCCTGTTTATCCATCAACCACCCAGGGGAGGGATTGAAAAATGAGAGATTGAAGAATAGAGAGATGTGCGATGAGAGAAAAAGTGAGAAAAGGGCTTTTTCAGAAAACAAGAGATTGAGTGCCAGAGTGATATGAGAATCGCAAATGAGAAAGGGTGGGAAACACTACCCGGTGAAACAGGCTCCCTGTGCACGTCTGAGTGTCGTGTCTTTTTGTTTTATCTCGATTCTTGTTTTGAGTCGTTTCGAGTGTTACTCGATGTGTCTAGGTTGGGTGCCTTTTATTTCCTTGTTGAGTTGTTTTGCTGTGTTCAGTCGTAGGCTCAATACCCCGGTCAAGAACTCAACTCTCAATGTCAAAAAAATAAAATCGTTTTGCGCTTCGAGTGCCGTGCCGTTCTCCACATCTGTTCAAAACAGTATTTGTTCTTTCATAAAACTGCAGGGTCTACCCCCGATAAGCGTGAACAGTAAAACAAGGACCTATCCGAAGCTATGTGGGTTCCAAACTGCAAAGCAAAAGAAAAAAAGGGAAAATCGAATCATTTGAGTGTGCTTTAACTTCAGAAAATTCCGTGATTGTATTCCGGATGTACCTTTTCAAGCCTTGTCAATGCTCCAAAGTATGAGTGTGCCTCTACCTCAAGCGCAAGATCAAGCCTGCTTCAAAGTTATGCACCCTTCCACCCGCATTGTTATGCACTTTTCCACTTGTATTGTCATGCACACCATACTTGCATTTATTTGCATCTTGTGTTATCTTCTACCATTTATCCTTTTATGATGAGCAGCGTTTGGGATCGTTGTCCTCCGGGACTTTCTCAGGTTGCGCCGAGCACGCGCCTGATAGGTTGTTTTTGGACCTCCTCTCACGGTTTCAGCGTGGTTTGAGTGTCCCGTTCCTCACACAATTTCAGCGTGTTTGGATTTTATCTCAGGTTGCGTTGTGCACGCACTTGAGCGGTTGTTTTTGGACCTCTTCTCACGATTTCAGCGTGGTTAGAGTGATTCTTTTCCTCACACGATTTTAGCGTGTTTGGAATTTATCCCAGGTTGCGTTGTAGACGCGCTGGGCGGGTTGTTTTTGGACCTCCTTTCACAATTTCAGCGTGGTTAGAGCGTTCTTTTCCTCACATGATTTCAGCGTGTTTGGATCTTATCTCAGGTTGCGTTGTGCGCGCACTTGAGCGATTGTTTTCGGACCTCCTCTCACGATTTCAGCGTGGTTAGAGTGATTCTTTTCCTCACACGATTTCAGCGTGTTTGGAATTTATCCCAGGTCGCGTTGTAGACGCGCTGGGCGGGTTGTTTTGGACCTCCTCTCACGATTTCAGCGTGGTTAGAGCGTTCTTTTCCTCACACGATTTCAGCACGTTTGGATCTTATCTCAGGTTGCGTTGTGCGCGCACTTGAGCGGTTGTTTTCGGACCTCTTCTCACGATTTCAGCGTGGTTAGAGTATTCTTTTCCTCACACGATTTCAGCGTATTTGGAATTTATCCCAGGTTGCGTTGTAGACGCGCTGGGCAGGTTGTTTTGGACCTCCTCTCACGATTTCAGTGTGGTTAGAGTGTTCTTTTCCTCACACGATTTCAACGTGTTTGGATCTTATCTCAGGTTGCATTGTGCGCGCACTTGAGCGGTTGTTTTCGGACCTCTTCTCACGATTTCAGCGTGATTAGGGTGTTCTTTTCCTCACACGATTTCAGCGCGTTTGGAATTTATCCCAGGTTGCGTCGTAGACGCGCTGGGCGAGTTGTCTTTGTTTACCTCTTCTCACGATTTCAGCGTGATTGGAGCCTCCCCCTTCCTCACACGATTTCAGCGTGTTCGGAATTTATCTTAGGTTGCGTGGAACGCGCTCCTGATTGATTTTCTTTGTTCTTCCTCCACTCACGAGTCCAGCATGGTTGGCGTATGTCACCATTTTGCATCTATTGTACTCTCTGTTGCATCGCATCTATTATCTATTGCATCACCTCTATTACATCCATTGCATCGTATCTGTTTTATTGTCTGGTCTGGGAGACCTTAAATCCTCCGGTCTAAGGAGACCTTAAATCCTGCATCATCATTCGCGCTGTTTTGCACATCATACTTGCATTTTACTTGCATTTCATCGCACTGTCTCATGCACTCTCCGGTCTAGGAGACCTTAAATCCTCTAAAGGTGCAATTCCTTTGGTGTTTGTCGTGCCCGAACGACTTCCGGTGGTCTGGTATAGCCACCTGCCTGTGTTTGCGGTGAGTTCCTAGGAGACCAACTGAGACGGTGGAAACTAGAGTTCGAATGGCTTATGCCTAGAACGCAAAGATTCGGGATTTCCAAGACTAAAGTCTGGTTTAAATACCCAGGGGTATATCCTCGGCTTGAAATCTGTATGGCAGCCCCATAGATTGAGATAGCATCTGTATGCACCTCAATTATGAATACTGATCCAACCTAATCTGTCACCCTGTTGGAGAATAGGGAAAGCTGCAACCATAGTCAGGGAGAAAAGTAGTACCTGTGGTTCAACTGAGAAGAAGAGGAAGATTCCCACATCAGCATGAGGTAGGACATTGTCGAGGTAAGTCATTGCCAATTGCCTCTGTAAGGTACCTTTACCTCTTAGCTATTACATTGCATTTTAGCCACTACATTGCAGTGCATTGCATGAATCCTCAATTTTCAAATCGGCTTCGCGTAGCGTATAAGTCCAATTATCAAACCGGCTTCGCGTAGCGTATAAGTCCAATTATCAAACCGGCTTCGCGTAGCTTATAAGTCCAATTTTCAAACCGGCTTCGCGTAGCGTATAAGTCCAATTTTCAAACCGGCTTCGCGTAGCGTATAAGTCCAATCTTCAAAGCGGTTTCGCGTAGCGTATAAGTCCAATTATCAAAATCTTTCTGCGTATCATTTTGCATCCTGCCCCTGAACTACGCTGGTTTGATTCCTTGCAAAGGGATACGTAGGCAGCCTGCGGGCACAACCATTTATTTATCTATATTTTGTTTGTTTGTCCAAGTCTTCGGCCTTGTCAAAAATGGGTCGTCTCTGGGCTTTGACATTCACGCCTGTCACTTCTTGACTTCCGAGTTCTGTCAAAGAGGGGCAACTGTAGACACCCCATTTTTGACCACCTTTAAGACTTGGACGCGACTGATGGTTTTGAAAGTTGTGCAATGCAAAAGTTCAGTTTCTTCGGCAAGGAAAGAGGCAAAGCTCAACTTCATACTCCTTTGGGACCAAAACAAGCTTGATCAAAAGATTTTTAGACCTTAAAACCCTCTCTTTCAAAACGTTTTTGAAATAAAGTTTTTACAATGTTCCGAGGCTCGCATTTTATCAAATGTTGCGCTTTTCGGTAAACCGAGCAAGGACAAAGTGGAAATGAATGAAAGAGAGATGAAATCTTTGAAAAATCTTTCGAAACACCTTGTCTAGGGGTTTGGAGTTGAAGAAAAGAGGAGAAGAGAAAGGAAAACTAGTTCGGGAGAAGTTCGGCATGAATCCAGGTAGGACCGAATCTGCGCGGCTTCACCGAAACAGGCATAACGCTTTGCACAGGAGGAATTTTGAAGCGAGGTTGGCGCCATTGGAAAGATAACTTCTAGGGCTTCAATGTAGCCACATGGAGAACAAGCAAATCAGATGGCCGGCCAGCTTTTTTTGATCAAAAGTGGTTCAGCATGAATCTGGGAAGGAGAGAAAACATTGCGCGGCTTCACCGAAAAGGGAATAACTCTTTGCACAGGAAGAATTAAGGTATGAGGCCACCACCGTTGGAAAGCTTATTTCCGGGGCTTCATTTTTCACTCAAGAATCTCCTAGAGCCAAGTTCGGATGGGGGAGATATGGTTGGTTGAAGTCCGTTTGGACCGAATCTGCGCGGCTTCACCAAAACTGGCATAACTTTTTCCACAGGAGGAATTTTAATGCAAGGTTTGCGGCATTGGAAAGCTAACTTCTGGGGCTTCATCATAGAGGGTGGCCGGCCACCTTGACCCTTTTGAACTGGCCGGCCGGCCATGGGAGGTGGCCGGCCGGCCACCTGAACCTTTTGCACCTGGTCGGCCAAATTCCTCTCCCTGAGTTCATTCCAGCTGTGCCCTCTGTTTTCCCCCAGACCCCTGCCTGAGGGCCTGCCCTTTTGGGGGGGAAATTTGAATTTGTTTTCCCCCCCTTTTCCTTCACTCCTCCTCTAAAAAACCAGCACCCTCAGCTGCATTTTAGAGGGTTACAAAAATTTGTTTGGGAGCTCTTGCATAAAACCTCCACCTCTCTCTCCTCCAACCCTCCAAACCCTAAGTTTCTTGCATTATTTACCCTACAACCCATAGCACCACACCTCCACACTCCATTCCAGCCCTTTGAAGCTGATTTCCAGAGGTTGAGAGCTCACAAATTTGGTCCAAAAGTGGCTGAAGTTTGGGTCTACAAGGGTGAGTCCTTTTCTTCCCTTTTCTAGTCTTTTCTTGCTTCATCTTTAACCCATAGTTTCTTGCATTTTTGGGCTCCGACCCTAACTGGAAATAGTCATATTTTGAGCTCCTTTTCATGTTTGATCAAGGACCTCTTGCTGTTTGAGGCTTTCTACTACCACTTGTCTCTTTATCCCTCTTTTAGGCCTATTTTTGCATGGTATTTTAGTCTTATTTGTGAGCTGTTTTGGACTTGGTCATAAACTATAAAATGTCTTGTTTTGAGCCTCTCTTCAACTTTGTTGAAGGGCTCTCCTCTGTTTGAGGCCAGCTGCTACCACTTGTCTCTTTGTCCCTCTTTTAGGCCTTTTTCTTGCATGTTGTTTTAGCCCCACTTGTGTTTATTTTCGAGACTTGATATAAACTGTAAAGTGATTTTTTTTTGAGCCCCTCTTCAACTTTTTTGAAGGGCTCTTTGCCATTTGGGGCCAGATGCTGTCCCTTGTCTCTAATATCTCTTTTAGGGCCATTTTTGCATGATAGATTAACCCTACTTGTGTCCATTTTTGAGAGTTGTCATAAACTGAAAAATATCTTGTTTTAATCTCATCTTCAAGTTTGTTTAAGGTTCCATTTTTTTTTGAGGTCATATGCTTCCTTGTATGCTTGATTATCTCCTATTTTGAGCCTTACACCTAAGTCCTTGTTGCATGTTTGGTTTGGCCCTCTAGCCACTGAAATCCAGTAGATTTTCAATGGCTAGTACACTATTTTGAGCCTCCAAATCAGAGGGGGGTGACCCCCTCTCTCCTTGCCTTGTTTGGTGGTCATTTTGGCCTTCCAAAGAGGCCCTATCCTGCATACTTTGAAGTCACTTTCCAAGGTCAATTTGGTGAGTTTTGGGACTATCACATTTGATTTTCAGAGTTGTTTGTGCCATGCTAAGTGTCCATCTTGTATGTGCCTAATAATCCCTTGCATAGCCTTCTAAAGGAGCTCATCATTTTTGCATGTGTTGGCTTCACTTCAGTGGTTATTTGGGCATATTTTGGCATGTTTTGTTCACTGATTTTTGCTGGTTTGATGAGATTCCATACGTTTCATGCACATGCCATGTAATCCATGTTTACTAGTCAAAGTTGCATGCTATTTTAGTCCATCTTGCTAGCATCTTTTGGCCATGCGTTGAACTAGGAATGTTCATGTTTTGGGACTGCCTTGGTTCTGTCTTCATGCTTCATGATCAAATAATGCATGTTTTGTATAACTGTAAGTCATTCCATGTGCCTAGTTTTGAGTTTCGGGGTTCATCTCATGCATCGGGTGTCATATTGCCATGTTTCGGGGCCGTTTTAGCATCATATTTTAGCGCTGAAATTTGCATGTTCATATGCCATATTCCATGCCTTGCCATGCCTTGGTAGAGTGGCATTTGATGCCTTAGGTTCGGTCCTCGATTTGCGTGCATGTGCGCACGCAGTTCGAGTGTCTCGTTTTCATCTAATGGCCTCTAATGTGAGTGTGGCTGAGGTCCACTCATGTTAGTGTAAGCCCATATTGCATTGTGTATGCCATCTTAGTCCTTTGCATTGCATGTGCTAGGTTGTATGTTAGAGCATCGTGCATGCCATGTTACATCGTGCATTGTGTATGCCATTTCATAGCATTGAGTATGCTAGGGTGTATGTTAGTCGCATTCATGCATGTCATGCATATTGCATTGTGTTCGGGATAGGAGTTAGCCCGAGCACGGGAAACGAGGTACGTTTCGTACTCCGAGTGACGGAACGTGTCTCAATTCCCAGTCACCAACACTCCGGATTATCCATGATGGAGTCTCGGTCCTATTGTGTTTTCATGTGCATTCTTTCCATATTGAGTCATGCAAATCGACTCCTCGGCCATCATGCATCGAGATGCGTGATTAGTGGCACGAGGATCGAGGCAAGCATACATATGTGAAAATACATTGCCATGCCCCTTTCTCGCTCTCTGTTGCAGCAAATTAGGAATCAACAGCCTTCTAGAGCTTTGCACAAATCTCGAGAACAATTGTAAACAGAGGCTAATTGGGGCGTCGCAATGGATTTCCACGCAAGGCAACTCAAGCATGCATCATTCATCATTCGGAACAGAGCCGAGGCGGTCCATGGATTTGCGTGCAATTTACTGCTTTCCTAGATTAAGTCGTTAATTAATTAGGGTTTTGTACTTATTCGGACTGTATTATTTTGGGACTGTATATTATTTATTCGGACCCTCTGAGCGATGGCATAATTGTAATAAGTGTGCGTGTGTGATGTATGTCTTCCAACCCCACGTCTTTCTCCCTTTTTTTTACCAGCTTATGATGGTTAGATTAGGGCATGTTTCAATTAGCATACAGTATGATAGCATGTTTGCATTCATTCATCTACCTTGCATGCACCGTGCTCGGCGCATCACACCAACTGCATTGTATTTTAATTCCGAGTTGAATACTTGTTAGTTGTAGCATTTCAAATGCCATCTTTAGAATAGCCGAGCCTGCTATAGTTGCATTTTGCATGTGTTGCATTAGACATTTCTGTATAGTTAGGATCATGCATTGATTTCTAATTAGCTTCTTTCTTTGGCTGGGAGTACTCGGTAAGTGGTTATGCTTTAGCATCCTTGCATGTGTGTGAGTGACTGCCATGATAGCATGGCAATGCTTGTGGGTAATGGCAATTGCTATGCTTATGTGATATAGCTGCCTGAATGCTTGTGGGTAAAGGTTGGGTTATTTGAATTGGAGCAATTCATTAATTGTGAGTTTTAAGCCCACTAGATAGTAGAAAAGTCATGTTTTCTAAGCCCACCTGAGGGTGGCAAAATCTGCATTTTAAGCCTACTTGCGAGTAGCAAATCGCTTTCAAAAACAAACATGAAGTGTTTTGTTCCAATTCAGGCGATCCAGTCTATACTTGTATGCTGTGCGCATCACATAGTAAATCTAGGCTAATAACCGGAATAAAAACGCATAATGTTTTCAAAACTCGATATCATGGTTAGTAGAGGCCGATCTTTGATCAGGCGAACGGGGGTGCTCGCGAAGTGACCTTCCCCAATCGTACCCAAGTTCCCGAGCCGAGGCAACTTTGGTGATGACGGACACGTGGCCTTAGGCAACGAGTCAGGGTTTCCTAAATTTTCCAAAATAAAATATTTAGGTGGCGACTCTGTATCTGGCAAAGCAGTCCATGTTTGGCACTTCTTTCAAAAATCTGTTTTCTCAAAAACGATTTGCCGGATTTGGACTCTTTGGTTCAGATTGAGAACCGTGACAATTTGAGTCCGAACTGTAGTGAGCCCAAAATGAACGAGACGGGAGTCATCCCCCCCGGGGGCGTTCGGGGACGTCTACAGGTTGCATGGAATAAAGACAGGTTATGGAAAAAACATAATATCTTGTTTTTGCCGACTAAACGTTTTGTAGCCAATAAAAAGGGGGAAAAAAAAAAAACATTTGGCTACTAAAAGTTTTGTAGCCAAAAGAAAATTAAACATTTGGCTACTAAATTTTTTGTAGGCAAAAGAAAAACAATCATTTGGCTACTAAATATTTTGTAGCCAAAAGAAAATGAAACCTTTGGCTACTAAAAGTTTTATAGCCAAAAAGAAAATTAAACATTTGGCGACTAAAATATTTTGTAGTTAAAAACAAAAGTTGAAGAATAAAAACACTTTTGGCAACTAAAAATTTAGTAGCCAAAAATGTGAAAGTTTAGGCGATTAAATTTTTAGTAGCCAAAAGAAATAGTATTTAGCGACTAAAATTGTAGTAACCAAAAAAGATTAACTTTAGGCGACTAAAATTTTAGTAGCCAAAAGAAATAGTATTTTGCGACTAAAATTTTAGTAGTAAAAAAAGATTGACTTTAGATGACTAAAATTTTAGTAGCCAAAAGAAATAGTATTTGGCAACTAAAATTTTAGTAGCCAAAAAAGATTGACTTTAAGCGACTAAAATTTTAGTAGCTAAAACACTAATATTTGCGACTAAAAAATTTAGTAGCTAAAATGTTTTCCGCGACTAAATAATGGCTTTTAGGGACAAAAAAATTCATCGGCAAAAATTAATTATTTAATTAATTTTTCAACCTATTGGCAACTAAATATTTAGTCGGAAAATGAATGCATTTGGCAACTAAATTAATTTTAGTCACCAATTAGGTTTTCCGACTACTCTTCAGCTACTAATTTACCGATCAAAAAATTTAATCGCCAAAAATTATAGGCAATTAAAAATGACTTTTTGGCGACTAAAAATTTAGTTGCCAAAATGAAAATTCTTGTAGTGTCCATCCACAACATTTACACGCATGCCCCCAAGAGCAAGTGCATCCTCTCTCTTCTCCAATCCCGTCTCATCTGTATTCTGATCATAACGTAACCCCTCTTTGGCTCTCACTGTTTTTCTCTCACTTTCTCTCTCTAAATTGACGCATTACGCACAGAAGAGAGAGAGAGAGAGAGAGAGAGAGAGAGGCTTTTGTGTTGTGTTTGCTCATTCATATGACGCGATAAGAGAGAGAGAGAGAGAGAGAGAGAGAGAGAGAGAGAGGGGGGGATGGCACACAACAGGCTGCCAGGCAGCGGACACAACAGCCCGTCGCCGCAGCAGTCACCGCTCCTGTCGTCGAATAGGCTCAGGCACTCCGGCAGCCGGTCGAAGCAAGGCCGGTTCAACTTCTTCGGTAATCAGCCCTCCCGAACCCTCGCTCACCGCCTGGCCTAGTCCCTCCTCTCCGTCCTCCTCCGCAGACAAAGCGTCGTCCTTCTCCCTTCATTTTTCTACGGCATGTCTATATCACTGTGCTACACTGATCTTGACTTTTTAGTATATTATTATAATGCCAGGGCAACTTAAAAATTAGAAGTTGATGCATTTTGTAAGGAGTCCGGATCTTCTGTCATACATTCCTACCGTGGTCCCTGCTGTGGTCAAAAACGACGTCGTTTTTTACCCTTTTTTTTTCTCTCTCTCTCTCTCTCGCGTTTCTTACATCATCGTAAAGTGTAAGAGCTGGTGCTTCATCTAATTTGTTTTCTTTTTTAACAATCTAAACACAGAGACAGAGACAGAGAGAGAGAGAAAGTTTCTTCCAATTTTTCATGAAGATGAAGATTATGTCACCATTGACCCTTCTCTTCACAAACAATCTCATACTCCAATCAACTCTCACTCTCTCTCTCTCCTTCCTCAAGATCCCCATTCTCTTCCTCCAAGGCCTCCACACCTACATCCACCCCGACGAGGTCAACCCCTCCTCAGCTCCCAACGGCGGCCTTAGGGCCGCGATTCGAAGACCCGGCACCTCCGACCACCAAGAACTCAAACCCAGAAAACGATCCAAAGAAAAATTTGAATTCGACGAAAACAAAGCGCAGATCTTCAGACTCAAGCTCACAGATGGTCATCTTCAGACCCATCTCTATTTCAATCAGTTTCGCAGCGCTTTCAATTCGACTGTCATTGCTTTGTCTTGCTTTGTGCTTGCCTATCCTCTCCTCGTCGTTTCGCCTCTTTTCTCTATTGGGCTCACTAGGGTTCTCTTTGAATTCTGAAGCAACATATAAGAAACGAGAGAGAGAGAGAGAGAAAAAAAAAGAAAAAAAGAAAAAGAAGGAAGGTCAAAAACGACGTCGTTTTTTACCACGGCAGGGACCACCGCAGGAATGTATGGCAGAAGATCCGGACTCTTTTGTAAGAGAGTAATGTTCGAAATTTTAAATGTTTTATTAATATTTTGTTAAATATTTTATATGAATATGAGATTTATATGAAATTTATGTGGTATAGATTTTATATTTATGTAAGACATTTGATAAAAATATTGATAAAATATTTGAGAATTCTAACATTTTATTTTGGGGTGTTTTGGAAAGTTAGTAAAAAGTTTTTTTTTTTTTTTTAGCTAATTTTGTCTTTTTATAGGTAAGTTATGTGAGAGGTGATGCGACCTAAAATGGATAAAAAGTTAGAAACTGACTTTTTACTAGCTTCCCAAAAGACTCTTTTGTAAAATGTCATTGATACTTTGTTTGGTTTAGGTTTTCTAAAAATATTTTTCAAAAAAATTTATTTTCTTATTTTCGTATTTTTTGTTTTTATTGAATTTTTTTAATCTTTTAAGTAATTTTTTAAATTTTTAGTTACACCTAACATAAATATACTTAAAAAGTATAATTTTCGTGAAAAAAATCTTTAAAAAATTTACTAAATACCAAAATACAAAAGAATACGAAAATTTAATATATTTTTCGTATTTTTGTTGAAATATTTTTTCACAAATATTTTACTTTTAGGATACATCTAAATAAGGTGTATCTAAAAAAATTTAAAAAAAATGCTTAAAATTTTAAAAATATTTACTAAAAATTAGAAAATCATGAAAAACTAAAAATTTAATTTTTATAAAACTGAATTCAGAAAACTAAAAGTAACGCATTGATTTGTTTTTTGTTTTTTTTTTTTTTTTTTGGTGGTATGTCGTTGAAACTTCATTAGCAGTACTAGTGGGCGTTTGGCAAAAATTATGTTAGTAGGCTTAGTGGTTCAGTTTTTTTTTTTAGCCAAAAAAAGGAACTTTATTAATAAAAATTAATATGCATATAACACTAGACAAAATTAATAAAGAAAATGCAAATACATAAAGTATCAAAGCAAAGTTAATCAATGATAGTTCACAACATTTTCAAACAAATAGTTTTACTTTTCATGCTATTTGTCGTAGGTATAAGGGATTAATTTAATTAACATTGATTTAATCATTTACCATTTTATTACAGCCATTTTAAAAAACAGTTAAATATGTACATGATGCCACCATCTCCACTGCATTTTCATTATTGCTTTGAATAGTTATACAAGAATTTTTATTCTATTTTTTAAAAATCCAAACTTACACAATAATTTGAGGTAGGTTATACTCATTTTGGTTAAGATCAATCTTGACTTTTCATTAGTTTCATAAGTGTCTTCCAGTACTGGAATGAACTTCCTAATAGACAAACGAACCCTTGTCTCAATCTAATTATGTTTCATAACTGATATGGTTATCACTCTATCTAAAATCAAAATTATGATTTATTTCAAATAATTACAGAAAAAGCATATCACTACAACATTTTTCTGGACTTCATTAAATTTATATTAGTATGACTACATCATATGTCAACATGAGATTGTTCTTGGGATTCTTTCTTCAATTGATCTCAAAACTGAATGATTTAGAAGTTTTGAGGAATTCCTAAGGGCCGGGCTCATTAAAATAAGTTTCATTTCTTTGATATGTCTGAACTAAAACTCCATTAGGGTGCTTATTAGCCATATTACTTTTACAAAATTAAAAATTAAAAAGAATAGAGAGAGTCAATTTTGAACATATCAACCTATAATTATCCACATAACTATTCTGGTGACTTACTAATTTAAAAGAGCTATGTCACCACAACAAGAAACTATCATGTGCTAGCGATGAAGGTTAGGTGTTGTTTATAAGCAGAGGAGTGTGACTAGCCTGTGTTTTCAGCCTCATTTGTTAACTGGTAGTGTAGAGGTGCTATCTGGTGTGTCTTTTTATGTTCTTGTTGCTTGCTACTGTTTTCTTGCTCTGTTGGATTGGTAGGTCAAGTGCTAGCGAATGATTGTACTTACTTCTCGATGCCAATTTAGTTAGGATCGTGGAGTGTTAGCTATGATACTTTGTGCACTTTCCTCCTTTATTGATGTAAGTTATGCTTGTAATTTGCTTCTTGCATCAATAAAATTCTCTTTTGTTCATCAAAAAACAAGAAACTATCATGTGTTTGAATTATGGATTTGCGTAAGGTTTTGGAAAAAGAGAGAAAAAAAAGTAGACAAAATGTTAATGAAATATAATTATATTTCACATACTTTGTACACACTCTTTCCCTATTCATTTCCAAATCTCTATTCATTTTTCTTTTTTTTTTTTTGGCCAAAAGAAAATAACTTTATTTATGAAATGAAACATATATCACATATGAGATTGCATCAATAAAGAAGGAGCAAAAGCAAAGAGCATCATAGAGTAAGTTCCTAATCAACTAGGTTGGCACCATGAAGAACTTCCAATTATATGCTAGCTCAAGCGAAGAGAGCTTGTGAGAAACCAACAAAAAAGGGAAAATAGAGAAGAAAAAAAAAAACCAGAAAAAACCACAACAGCAGCAACTGAAAGCTCTGCCAATGCTCTGCACAGCAAAGAGAACTTGACCAACAAATACAGGCCCAATCTCTATCTAAATTTATAAACTGAACATAACTTGAATCAGACTATGGTTAAAATGGAGTCAGAAAAGGACAAGCATTTTATCTCCCTCTTGATAGAAAATATATTTTGTGTCACAAATTGGTGCCACTAGGGTTTTGATTAATTTCAAAAATTAAAGAAAAGTTCCATGTCTTTTTTTAAGTGTGAGAGGTTGTTCGAGTGAGCTGAATAAGTTAGGATTTTTGGTTTATTTATCCAAATAAGTCAACAAGTCAAAAGGATGTTTGTCATAAGAAGAAGAAGATTAAAATTTTACTCAACTTTTGCACTTAAAAAAAAAAAATTTAAGAAACTTTTCCAATGCATTCGTTTTTTTAAAATTAAAAAAAAATTCAATAAACCACTAAAAAAGCGAATTTCAAACCACTCCGAAATTAAAACACATCGCTTTTGATAAGGAATGTATTATCTACAAAATTAAGCCCTTGCTCTTACTTTAGGAGTGCTAAAACCATAGAGTTTAATTGTTTGTCAAAATTGAAGAGATCAACCCTTTTTACTTTAGGAGTGCTGAACCATATTGTTTAATTGTTTGTCAAAATTGAATGCATAAAATCAGTTTGAAAATCTCTAATAAAGTATAGAAGTTTTAAGGTCCAGCTTGTATCATGTTTGAGATCAAGATTGGATCGTCCAATCCGGCTCATGAGCTCAATTTTGGATTCCGTTTCGATAATTCGAATCGTTCAATGTGTAGAATTCGTTGAGTACTATATAACTGTAAAAACTCACGTTGATCGGATATCGATAGCTATTTAATCGGATTAGATTTTTGTCAACCGTTTATTTTTTCACCATCCATTTTTTTTTATACAAATCTAATCCGATCAAATAGCTATTGATATTCAATTAACGTGATTTTTTACAGGAATATAATATTCGATGAGTTCTACACATTGACGGTTTGAATTATTAAAACAGAATTCAAAAATGAATCCATGGGCCAAACTAAACAGTCTAGTCTTGATATCAAACATGAGACAAGTTGACCCAAGTTTTAAATCTCCCAACCCTAAAGGTCAAAGTCAAGAACTATTTTCTTCACTCTACCTGAGTTATTCATATCTTCCCCTCCCCTTTTCCTCTTGCATCTGTGTGCTTCATTTTAAGTATTTATTTTATTTCATTATATTTTATTTTATTTGTAAGAAAAGACTACATGCACCCATAAAAATGACACATTTAGCCTCCGTTTGGGAAGTGGGTTGGCTTTTTGGTTTTTTGGCTTTTTTGGCTATTTTAGCCTGGGCTTAAAAGTTTGGTTTGGGAAGGGCTTTTTGGCTTTTTGGCTTTTTTGACTTTTTTTGTGAGAGAGGAGTGTAATGATTATGGGTTGGATGTGATGTTTTGTTTTTTGTGACTAAAAAAGCCTATTTTGTCTTTTGTGGCTAAAATAGCCAAAAAGCCTGGCTTTTTGGCTTCCCAAACGGAGGCTTAACAAAAATAAGTTTTTTGTGATGAAAATTACAAATTTTTTGATGTGTGTATTATGTCACTTTTGTGATAGAAGTTACTAATTTCCTTTGTCCAACTTTAAAAAATAATCATATATTTTTATCACATCTTGACCAAACCTATCCAACCATTTATCTTATCTAGTTATTGCATGATATAATTCATTCTCATACTAATTATAATACTAAGTATCATGAAAAAACTTTCATGAAAATGATCATGAAAGATTTATGACCCTTGGATTACACTTAAAATAAAATACCACACACTAATCAAGGTAATCCAAGGGTCATAAATTTTTCATGATCAGTTTCGTGAAAGTTTTTTCATGATCCTTATCTTTTCTCTTATATTATATACTGAATCTTTCTTCTTATCAAATCAATAGTATAACTCAGTCTCATAATTCTATCACAGAAACGAAAAATCTTTGTTACACAGTGATATATCATATATACATTTGTATACTACATATTATACATTTTAGTGATAATATTACGTAATTTTTTAATAAAATTACAGGAATTTATAATTTAAAATTGAATTATGCATTTTGAGATAATGTTATGTATTCTTTCATTGAAACATATTTGAACTACAAAATATGTAATATTATTATAAAAATCAACAATGGTAGGGATCCTAATTTTGTGTCTCAAATGGCCAAAACGATGTCGTTTTGAGTACAAAACAATATTCAAATGGCCAAAACGACGTCGTTTTGGCCATTTGAGCCACTTTTGAGCCACAAAATTAGGACCTCCAAACATTTTTCTATAAAAATACATAACATATTTTTGAATCACAAACCACAAAATTTTGGTCTGTTGATTAAGACTTAGAGTTTGACATGTACTCATTCTATCGTTTCAAATTTCAAACCTTCTAAATGGGTGGTGGTTTGGTCCCTCAAATTAGTGGTCCATTAAACCAAATATCAAATTATCTATATATATTTAGAAAACATAAATTATTATAAGTATGTTAAAAGTTATTTAATATGGAACACGCACTACGAATAGTCCAGGAATATTATCTCCAAGGCAATTGAATCAACGGTGAAAGACCAAATAAAAAAAAGCACACCTGAATTACAAGTCAGTCATCGCATAATTTGCCTTTGAATTGGGAAAAGGTCGCTTCCTTCTTCCATCCTGGAATTTGCGTTAGGGGGGTCGCTTTTGGAGTAGCCATTAATTATTAGTCATTTCGTCTATAAATACCTTTCCACTCTCCTCTTCGACCCTCATCTCATCAACCCTAATTAAGCTTCCCTCTCAATTCAAACAAACTCATCCCTTTTTCTCCCTTAATTACTTATTAATGGCGACACCAGTAGAAATCTCGACTCTCGAACTCATCGAACAACACCTCCTCGGCGAGTTCTTTCCTCTTGACAGCTTTGATGTCAATAGCCTCAGCGACACCAACTCGATTTTCACAGCATTTGATTCTACAACCAGTGTTCAAACTGAAGGTTCAAGCTCTCAATCTTATTCCTTCTGTTCACAAACTGCAAGCTGTGACTCTACCATCGCAATCTCTGATTACCTGGATTCCAACGAAGTTAACAACACTCAATGTTTTGATTTTGTCCATAATTCGATTAATTTTGACCAAAACCAAATAAATTTCTTTGGATTTGAGTCCAAGCCTCAAATAATCGATCTTAAAACGCCGAAACCAGTGAATTTGAACATTCAGTCCAGTTCTAGGTCGAGTTTCAGCGAGCGCAAGCCGTCGTTGAAGATCGACCTAGCTCCGGTGAAGAAATTCGAGTGGTTGGAGTTCGGGCAGCCGACTAAGCCAGCAGTTTCCGTAGAGAAACCGTTTACTAGGCACTACAGGGGAGTCCGGCAGAGGCCGTGGGGGAAGTTCGCGGCGGAGATCAGAGATCCGAAGCGGCGGGGGTCTAGGGTTTGGTTAGGGACATTCGACACCGCCATTGATGCTGCCAAGGCCTACGATCGAGCCGCATTCAAGATGCGCGGGAGAAAAGCCATTCTCAACTTCCCTCTCGAAGTAGGAAAATGGCGTCGCTCCTCCGCCTCCGTCTCCGCCTCTGCCACGGCGGAGAACAACGGCGCGAAGAGGCAGAGAGAGGCTGAAGAACAAACAGAGGAAAGGTCGGTGAAGAAGGAGAAGTTACCGGAATTTGACTCGTCGGCGGTGAGTAGTAGTGAAGCGAGTTGTCCATTAACGCCGTCAAGTTGGAGCGCCGTATGGGATCAAAATGCGAACAGTATCTTTAACGCCCCGTTGTTTTCGCCATTGTCTCTTCACCCAATGTTGGGCTATGCATAGCTCAATGACCATATATGAGTCACGTAGGTGTACTGTGTCTGTTGTATATATATAGAGGAAGGAATGAGAAACCTTCTTAGCCTCCGTTTGGAAAATGGGTTGGTTTCTTGGCTTTCTGGCTTTTTTAATTTTTTTGGCTATATCAATCTGGGCTCAAAAATCTGATTTGAGAAGGATTTTTTTGACTTTTTCGACTTTTTAATTTTTTAGTGAGGTGGTTTCATGTTAAATTACAAAACTACCCTTCCACTATTTGTCGTCCACGTCATTGCCTCTTTTGGCCTCTTATGTCAAAACTACCCTGGGCTCATCTCATTGCCTCTTTTTTATTATTTTATTATTATTTTTTTTTTGGAAATGATTTTTTCAAGGGATTTTTTATTTTGATTTTCATTTTAATTTTAATTTTTTTCATTTTCTGTAAAATGATAAAAAAGTGAGGTTTTATTTTATTATCCTGTATATTTTAAGTTATTTATTTATTTTTTTGTTATTTACGTGTTTCATTTATTTGTAAATTACGTGGCGAATGATGATTTATGTTTTCATATTTTTTTTAAAATGTTTTTGAATGAGGCATATTTTTTTCGTTTTCTTAAAAAAATTTACGATTTTGTCATTTTCTTATGGTTTTGTTTAAATTTTTTTTATTTTTTATTTTTTATTTTGGTTTTAGTTTATTTTGGTAAAATATTTATTTATTTTTTTGTATTTTGGGATTAGATTTGGCGTATTTTGTTTAAATTTTATTATTTTTTATTTTGCCGTATTTTGGTAAATTATTTATTTTTTATTTTGGGTTATTATTTATTTTTTTGTTTTTATATATAAAAAATGGGTTTTCATGTGTTTTATTTATTTGTAAATTACATGGCAAATGGTAATTTCTGTTGTTTTTTAATCTTTTTGGTGAGGTGTATTTTTGTCGTTCTTTTTTTTTTTTTTTTACTTTTCGTTTTTGTAATTTTTTAAATATTTTTAAATGAGGTGTATTTTTTGTTAAATAATTTATGCATTTAAAGTTTTATTTTATTTTTTATTTTTTATTTTTTTTTGCAAATGATTTTTTCATGGGTTTTTTTTTATTTATTTTTTCATTTTTTCATTTTCTGTGAAATGATAAAAAGTGAGGTTTTAATTTATTGTCCTGTGTATTTTAAATAATTTAATTTTAATTTAATTTTAAATATTTAATTTTAATTTTAATTTTAATTAAATTTTAATTTGAATTTTATTTTAAACTTATTTTAAATATGTAAATAATTTAAATAATCTAAAAAATTTAATAAGCAAAAATTTAAAATAAATATTCAAAACATTTAAATCGTAAAAATTTACGTAATATAAATATTCAAAAAATAATTTGAATAAAAAAATTTAAATAATTTAACTATTCAAAAAATTAAAATAATTTGAAATGTTAATATTTCAAATTTAAAAATAACTCTACACTTAAATCGTAACCAAACATAAAATAAAACTCAATTAATAAATTATTTTTAAAACTCATAACCAAAGACATAACTCGAAACTCCATACTACTTTCACAACTATACACTCAAAAAATAATCAAATACATAATTTTAAAAAAATTAAAATATTTAAAAATATTTTTATAAATAGAGTTTGGATTTATTTTTATAAAATATTTTAACAAAAAACAAAAAAAATGTTTTTTAATTTTTTTTTTCAGCAAATTTACCATTTTCTGGGAAAACGTGTTTTTTTGGGAAAAAGTTGACATTGGAGTAGCCCAAATAGCCAGGGGTAAATTGGTAGTTTTAACTCTCTTTGTATGGAAGTAAAGTACCAAAGGCTCCACTTTTTGGCTTTTGTCCGTTTGTGGCTCATTGTCCCTTTTTGTAGTTTTGTGGCTCAAGAGCCCATTGAGCTCTTGCCAAACACAGGCTAAAAATGGTAACAATGTTTATCCATTGTATTGTATTGAAAATTTTCAGGAAAATTATAATAATGTGTAGAAAATTGTTCTAGGCAATGAATGTAATTATGAAGAAAAAATTAAAAGATGAATTGAATTTACATGAACGTGAATAAAGAGTAGTTTGTGAGAAAATATAGGTAGCAATGGTTGAGATTCATGTTTAGACCAAATTTTTGAAGAAAAATATCTCATCAAGTTTTGATAAGTAATACCACCAGGGTGATGATGGGGTGGAAATATACCTTCCTTCTACACAATTGAGCAAGGCTTGATTTTTGAAGAGGTGATTAGTGCTCTGTTTTTCAAACGGTGAAGTTGACTGCACTGTACTCCGATTGCAACTCTGCTTTCTGTACTGGAAGTTAGTGCATTCGTCTGTTACTCCAGTGGTGGGTCCTTTCCTTTAAATTGGATTAAATCTGGCAAGTAACTGGATATCCAAGATCATGGTCGACAGATATTACGATACTCCCACAGAGCGTCCTTTTTCGTGTTTTAAAAAAAAAAAATTTGATAAGTGATAAGTTTATATAATTCGAGTTAGGAGGAAGTATTAGAGTGTTAAAGAAATTTTCATTGGACTACAATGATTTTAGTTTTTCACTGCAACTTAAAAATCAGAGCCAAATGTAGTCAATTGAAACTTCGAAGGATTAGTAGTTAAGTTTCTATGTAAACCAAATGAAGCAACCTAATCCATCACTCCACATTTCACAATGTTGGTGATTCACATAATGAACATTCATATGGTGGTAATTTACAATTATTAGTCTTTCTTGAAAAAAAAAATGTAGACTCGAGATAAGCGTTGTTAGTGTATATGAGATGTATGGTGATGTCTCGGCGGTTGTTCGATGTTTTGGGTTGTCAACATCGGGGCTTTTGCAGTGGACGTTTCGGAGTTTGCAGCCGGAAAGCTGTGTCTGACCATGGAAGTGGAGATGGCAGTGGGTCTTGGTCGGCTGTGGTGATGGTCATGAGTCTTGATCATCCTTGGGTGTGTTCGGTTGCAAGGAGTGCTCGGTCCCGACCATGGAAGTGGAGCTGGCTGTGGAGTTTCTCCAGCCTTGGAGCTGTTGGCTATGGAGTTTTCCATCCAAGGAACTGTCTCGGTAGAGTGTTGTCAGGTGTGGGCTGGTGAAAAGCTTTGGTTTGGGTGGTGCAGAGTGCTTTTCATGCCTTGGTAGAGTGTTGTCAGGTGGGCTGGTGAAAAGATTTGATTTTGGTGGCGTGGGTCTTGGTTTTGGTGGGCAGCAGGATGGGTGAATAAAATATTCAGGTTGATTAGTAGTGTGTGGTTTGTTGTTAAGAGGAGTTAGCTGCTTAGGTGTTATTAGAAGGAGTATAGCAGCTTGGGTGTTTGGTGTTGGTTTTTTGTTTTTTGGGTTGTGTGGGTTGTTTTTGTGGGGATTTATGTATTTTTTATTTTTTTTTTATTTTATTTAGTTAAGTCCTTCTTAACTGTTTTATTTAAAAGAAAAAATCGTGAGGCTAAGGGGTTGGTTGTATGAGTGCGAATAGCAGTAGTAGGGGTATTTTGTACTTTCTGAATCTTTCTCGATGCATGTCAGCTTCCTGTACCTTTAATTTTATGCTGTTAATAAAATTTTTCTTTGCTGATCAAAAAAAAAAAAAAATTGAATGTCATTCCTTCCTACCATTTTTAGCCCCACATCGCCATTCATCACATTGAAAATTTGTACACTATTTTTTTTTTTTTTTTTTAATCCAAAAGTTATACGAGAACTTGAAGTAGGCTATACTTTTTTTGGTTAACATGAGATTGTTCTTGGATTCTTTTCTTCAATAGATCTCCAATCCAAACGGAATGTTTTAGGGAATTTGAAATTTCAGAGTATATTATGTGATATTATTGATGTGGTATTTCTCAGTTAATAAAAAATTCCAACACATTAAATAGGTCATTATCTCTCTCTCTCTCTCTCTCTCTCTCTCTCAATCTACGATTCTTCTTTATCTCTTAACTTTTGTACTCGTAAAATTTTTCATTACATGATTCGTTTCGAACACAACTTAAGTAATGTCATATCATATGATACTTCAAAACTGTTGAATATTACCCATGATTTACTAGGATTTGTGGTTCATTTTTGTTACTACGATAAGATTTTTTTTTTTTTTTTTGATCAGCAAAAACAAAAACCTTTATTGATGAAAAAAACACAATACATGCAAAAGTACATCAACAAAGCATGGAAGTGAAAAAAGTATTATAGCTAACCTTAGTAATCCCAACTAGGTTGGCACCGCAAAGGAAGCACAATCATATACTAGCACTTAACCCAAGATTGGAGAGAAACCAATCAAAAACACCCAAAGAAGAAAACAGAACAACTATACAAAGCACAACAACAACAAAGTTTCATCAATCAGCGATAGCAGGATATCAGTGAGTAATGAGCCCTGTGCAGACACCAGCAGTGCATCACCCAACACCACGATAAGAATTGACCTACTTAAGGTTGAAATCATTAACAAAATATTTCATATTTTTCACACGTTTAAATTTAATAAATTCATTATTTTATGAATAGTTGTGCTACATATCCAGAAAAAATATTCAAAATTTAAACGTGTGAATAAGATTTATTCTATTTATAGCTCACAACACACTAATTTTAAATCTACACTGTATGCACTTTCATAATAAAATTATAGATAATTTTTCATAGTTCCTGGAATTATTGTTTCAAGTAGGGTTAACTATATTGCTATTCCTTTTTTCTTCTTCTTTTTTATTTTTTTGGGTGTACTGAACTTGAGCATCTTGAATTTAAAATATTTGAGAAACTATGAACTCCTTATTGTTGAACTCAGGTTTAAAAACAATAAGAAATATGCAATTTTATCTCAATTTTTAAAAGAAAGGCTTTTCTTACTCGAATTTATACCATCAGGGTTGGACTCATCTAATTAAAACAAAAATAGGAAGGGGAAAAAAAAAAAAAAAAAGGTCATTAAAATGTCATTGGTTAAAAGGTGTTAACTATATTATTTTAGATACACTACAATAAATTAAAATTTTAGAAACAAAAAATTAGGAACTAAATATTTTAGTTGCCCAAAGTGTCACTTTTATAATTTTAGCCACGAAAATGGATATTTATTGATGAATTACTATCATTTTAGAACCAAATTTTTTGTCTCAAAATAAAATAAAAATAAAATAAAAATCGGGCATATTGCAACAGTAATCCCTGTACTTTGGTCTTTGTGTCATTTTGATCCTTGTAATTTCAATTGGTTTGATTTTGAACTTGAATTTATGATTTTGTTTTAATTTGATCTAATTTCTTACAACTCTTAACATTTTTCTTTATTATAAAAAATATGCATATAAGGGGCGTGTGTCATATTTTAGTTTAATTTTTAAAAGAACAATTTATATGACTCGAATGGATTCCATTAGGGTTGGACTGATCTGACAAAAGGGGGCGAAAAATCGTATCTTTTGACCTGTCTAAAATAAAAAGCCATTAGTTAAGGGGTACTTAACCATATTGTTTTATGGATTGTCATAATTGATGATATCAACCATGATCTTCGACAGTTTAGTGTGTATAAATCGTTTTTGAATGCATAAACACTATAAGTATGGGCACTTTTAGTGATCACTTTTTGCGATTAATATAAAAATTGATAGTTAAAAGTTTTTTTTTGACAACCAAATATTAATCAGTTACGAATGATCATTATTTTTGGCGACTAAATATGAATTGGTCGCAGAAGGTCATATTTTCGCGACCAAAAAATGAGTTGGTCACAAAAAGTGGTATGGTTTTAGCGACCAACTATAAATTTAGTCGCGGAAGGTCACATTTTGGCGACCAAAAAATAAGTTGGTCGCGAAAAATCAAAAATAAGTTGGTTGTGGACCAAAAAACCTATTTTTAGCAACAAAAAATATTTTAGTTGCCGTATATTGAGTTTTGGCTACTAAAACAATGTAGTCGCCGAATGGAAAATAAAAAATTATTTTTTATCTTTTGGTGACCAAAATTTTGGTCGCCAAAAAACTTATTTTTAACGACAAAAAATATTTTAATCACCGTATATTAAGTTTTGAATACTAAAACAATGTAATCGCCGAATGGAAAATAAAAAATTATTTTTTATCTTTTGACAACCAAAAGTTTGGTCGCCAAAAACTTATTTTTAGCGACAAAAATATTTTAATCGTCGTATATTGAGTTTTGACTACTAAAACAATGTAGTCGCCGAATGGAAAATAAAAAATTATTTTTTATCTTTTGACAACCAAAAATTTGGTCGCCAAAAACTTATTTTTAGTGACAAAAATATTTTAGTCGTCGTATATTAAGTTTTGACTACTAAAACAATATAGTCGCCGAATGGAAAATAAAAAATTATTTTTTATCTTTTGGCGACCAAATTTTTGGTCGCCAAAAAACTTATTTTTAGCGACTAAAAATATTTTAGTCGCCGTATATTGAGTTTTGGCTACTAAAAGAATGTAGTCGCCGAATGGAAAATAAAAAATTATTTTTTACGAATTGGCGACCAAAATTTTGGTCGCCAAAAAACTCATTTTTAGCGACTAAAAATATTTTAGTCGCCGTATATTGAGTTTCGGCTACTAAAACAATGTAGTCGCCGAATGGAAAATAAAAAATTATTTTTTATCTTTTGGCGACCAAAAGTTTAGTCGCCAAAAAACTTATTTTTAGCGATAAAAATATTTTAGTCGCCGTATATTGAGTTTTGGCTACTAAAACAATGTAGTCACCCAATGGAAAATAAAAAAGTATTTTTTATGAATTCGCCAAAAAACTTATTTTTAGCGACAAAAAATATTTTAGTTGCCGTATATTGAGTTTCGACTACTAAAACTATTTAGTCGCCGAATGAAAAATAAAAAATTATTTTTTATCTTTTGGCGACCAAAAGTTTGGTCGCCAAAAACTTATTTTTAGCAACAAAAATATTTTAGTCGCCGTATATTGAGTTTTGGCTACTAAAATAATGTAGTCGCCAAATGGAAATTAAAAAATTATTTTTTATCTTTTGGCGACCAAAATTTTGGTCGCCAAAAAACTTATTTTTAGTGACTAAAAATATTTTAGTCGCCGTATATTGAGTTTCAGCTATTAAAACTATTTAGTCACCGAATGGAAAATAAAAAATAATTTTTTATCTTTGGCAACCAAAATTTTGGTCGCCAAAAACTTATTTTCAGCGACAAAAAAAAAAATTAGTCATCGTATATTTATTTTTTCTGACCAAAAAAAAGTTAGTCGCCAAATTAATATTTTTTTCTGACTAATATTTTAGTTGCCGTTAATTAAGCTTTGGCTGCAACAAAATTTTAGTCACCAATTATTAACATTTGCCGACCAAAAACTACTTTTGTCGCCAAAGGTGTGAAAATTTTAGAGGGAAACCATTTAATATTGTCCCCGCCTGTTCTCTGTTTAAACAAATCAGATTGTTCTCTCTCTCACACAGATTTTCCTTCATCCCCACCTCACTACTGGTGCCTCTCTCTCTCTCTCCTAAATAATTTAGTAGCTAAAAATACCAAAATTGGCGACAAAAAAATTATTTTAGTCGCCGTATGTTGCGTTTTGGCTACTAAAATCATTTAGTTGCCGAATAGAAAAGAAAAAAGATATTTTTTATCTTTGGCGACCCAAAGTTTTTTATCTTTCTCTTTCTCACTCATCACTCTTCTCTGTCTGTCTGTTTCTCTCTCTCTCTCTCTCAGTGTCTCTCGCCCATCTCTCTTCTCTCTTTCTCTCTATGTCTCTCGTCCATCTCTCTTCTCTCTTCTCTCTCCGTCTCTCTTCTCTCTTTCTCTCTCTCGCTCATCTCTCCTTTTTATCTCTCTTGCTTATATTTCTTTGTGTCTCTCTCGTTTATCTCTTTTCGCTCTTTTTCTCTCTCTCTTTTTGTCTATCTCTCACTCATCTTTTGTTTCTCTCTTTTTTTTTGTCTCTCTCTATCTCTCTCTCATTCATCACTCTTCTATCTCTCTTTCTCTCTCTGTTTAACTGTCTGTTTGTCTGTCTATCTGTCTCTCTCCCCCACTGTGTTCGCCTTGCTCACTTTCTCCCTCCCCTTTTCTCTATTTACCGAGCTCCCTCTCGATTTATCGACCCACTACAAGAAAATGCACTTTTAGCGACCACTTTGCCTTTCTCGCTCATCACTTTGTCTCTCTATCTCTCTTTTATATCTGTCTTTCACTTATCTCTCTCTCTCACCACCCATCTCCTTTACTACCTTCACCACTAATGCAAATGTCATTACACTACCACCACTGCTACCATTGTTGCCACTCCACCTCTACAACTACCATTATTATCACCATGTCATGGAAAGAATGACTCAAATTTATTTGTGAGATGTCAAGCCCTTGAAAATTTTGTCATTTAAATGAGGCTAGTAATCTTCCTTTTGGTTATTCCAAATCGTAATGCACAATATGCACTTATTTGAGAACTTCTCTTTTTCGTATGTGTAATGTGAGTTATCTAATTTTTCACGTAATAATTTACACATACATCCACATAGTGTGGAATAACATTTATCTTTTTATATCCTTATGTTTGTATATCCTTATGTTTGGTTCATTGATTTGGAAAGAGAAATAATAATAAAAAAGATAAATAAATGAAATATAATTATATTTCACTTACATTGTACACAAATTTTCTCTTTTTCTTTTCAAATTTATAAACCAAATACAACCTAAAAATATGCTCAGTATAAATTATATTATGAATCTTGTAAGAAACAAATAAATAAAAAATTCAAATACACAATTGTTTCCTTGTTAATTGAATGACGTGGGCAATCAAAAAGGGATGGAACCATATCCATTCAAAGCAGAGGGGTCACATTTAATAAAAATTGTATTCAACTTTCAAACAACTAACCATAGCAGCGGCACTCTCCAAACAGGCGAGGGGGCCATGGCCCCTCATGGTCTCTCCACAGGTCCGTCCCTGTATACAGTCACAAAATGATTTAAATAAATGCAACGATATTTTTCTGTCGCAAAAAAAAATTAAAAAAAACGACATCGTCTTACTCTTTTGATATAACATGTCTCTTTTCACCCATTTTTTCATCTTCATGTCTCTGTCTCTGTCTTTTCTCTTTCTCTCTCTTACTTATCCCTCTTCTCTCTCTGTCTGTCTATCTATCTGTCTGTCTGTCTCTCTCTCTCTCTCTTCTCTTCTCTCTCACTCATCTCTCTTCTCTCTATCTCTCACTTATCTCTCTTCTCTCTGTTTTTCTCTTATCTTGCTTCTCTGTCTCTGTCACTCATCTCTCTTCTCTGTATCTCTCTTTGTCTATTTCGTTCATCTCTCTTCTCTTTCTGTCTCTCTCTTTTTCTATGTATCTCTCTCATTCGCCACTTTTCTCCCTCTTTCTCTATCGTTCATATCTTGTTTCTCTCTCTCTCTCTCTCTCTCTCTCTCTCTCTCTCTCTTCACTGTGTTTGCCTTACTCACTCTCACTCTCTCCCTCCCCTCTTCTCTATTTACCGAGCTCCCTCACAATTTATCGATCCACTACAAGAAAATGCACTTTTAGCGATCATTTTGTCTCTCTCTCACTCATCACTGTCTCTGTCTCTATCTCTATCTCTTTTCTCTATCTGTTGCTTACTCATTTCTCCCTCTCTTACCACCCATCTCCTTTACGACCTTTACCACTACTGCAAATGCCATTCCACTACCACCACCACTACTATTGTTGCCACTCGATCTCTACAACTGCCATTACTACCACCATTGCCACCACTATACTACCACTACCACCATTACCACTATCGTCACTACTACTGCCATTACCTCTCCTTCAGCACCGCTACTCCATCTCGTTTACCACTACCACAACTTCACCACTAATCTCTTTCGCCATCACCGCCACCTCCACCACCACCACCACCACCACCACCTTTTATCCACCACCTTCACCACTATTGCCGTTCCCTCTCCTCTACCACAAAAAATTGGTTTCTGATTTTTAATAACAAAACAAAAATGGGCCGTAGAAAATTATTTTTCATTGACCACAAAAAATTAAATTTATTTTAACTGAAAATATTTTTCATTAAAATATTACCCTCACTTCAACCAAATAAAAAAAATTCATTAAAATAAAAATAAAACAAATAAATTTTCAACCTTAGTAACTAAAAAAAAAACTTATCAACTACCAAAAAATATATATATATATTTTAACAAAAAATAAATAAATTATCCTAACTCTCCTCTTCTTTTCTTCTTTTTGTTTTCGTTTTCCCCCTCATTCTAATTCCCCGTTTTCCCACCTTTTCTAATTTCCCCCTCTCTTTCCCCCCCTTCGTTTCTCACGATCTCAAATCTCCAATCCCTAACCAAAAAAAATACCCAAAATATGATACTATAGGGAGGGAGGGAGGGAGGGAGGGAGAGAGAGAGTTGATCGAAGATTCAAAAATGGCGAACTATCACTTCGTGTACAAGGATGTGGAAGGAGCTTCGACTCAATGGGACGATATTCAGAGAAAATTGGGAAACCTTCCTCCAAAGCCCCCTGCATTCAAGCCCCCATCCTTCAAGCCCGCCGAGGACGAAGACTCTAAACACAAAGACAAAGCCCACCACCGCGAGTGCGACTACCTATTCGACAAATTGGAAAATCTCTCTTCGTCAAATTTGTTGCAGGTTTGGTGAGTCTCTCTCTTAATCCCTCTCTGCTTATACATACATGCATATATATGTATATATATTTGTAGATCTATGAAGAACACAATAAGTAACTACATATTATTATCGATGGAGCTCTCATTATCATCTTATATAAAATCCAGGGATTCTTTTGCATTCTACATCTCAATCTATTGTTCTTCATCTCTATCTATTCGATCTGATCATCTCTCTTCATTTGAGTGATTTGAGAATCTGAAGAGAACAAAATACCTATTCGACTAATCGAACGCCAAATCTGAGGCACTTGTTCTGCATTTTTTTTTTTTTATGCTTTTGGACTAGAAATTTATGTGTCAAATTTTTTTTTTTTTTAAGTTTTTCAAATAATCTGGGTAAGGTTTTTTTTTTTTTTTTTCTTAGCTAAACTGTAGCAATCCGGATTTGAATTTGTTTTCAATAGTTTGTGTTTTAATTCAACTTCAGAATTGATTTGATTTGTATTACCCCTACTTCAACCAAATATTTTTCAGATTCAGACTAACTTGTTGCCATTGTTGTAGTGTCATCTCTTCAGCAGTTTATCTTCAACTTCTGAGATTTACTTAAGTTCAATTTTGATCTTTCTAGAGAAGCCGACTCTAGCAGCTCCAAGTTTTGCTTATAGGGATATTGTCACTAGTCAATACCTTCACACCTTCTTACCTCTCCCATAAATATTTCCTAATTATCAGTGTTTTCTCAATCATTCTCTTTTATTTTTCTCTATCTCAGAGCTTATACGCTTGATGGACGTACAGGGTTCTATCTTGTTTTGAAACAAAACCTTAAGAAGGTCGTACTAAAATAGAACCTGATGTTATCCATGGTCAAAGGAAAGGATATCTTAGGTGCCGTTTGGTAACACTTACGTTTTCAGTTTTCTGTTTATATTTACAAAAATTTTAAAAACTCAAATAAAAACTTGTTTGGTAAAATTTTTGATTTATAAATCAGTGGCCTCAGTTTATAAATTTGGCCAAAAAATGAAAACGCAAAAAATGTGTTTCCATTTTGAGTTTTTAGTTTTTTTTTTTTTTACCACCCAACACTAGCCACCACCCGCCACCATTTTCCACCACCGTCTTCCGCCGCCGCCACCCACCACCCACCCCGCACCACCACCTGCCACCACCACTCACTACCCACATGCCGCCGCCGCCACCACCACCCGCCACCACCACCCACCAACCACCACCCACCTGCCACCCACTCGCTACCACCACCCATCCCTCGTCGCCGCCACCGCCACCACCACCACCGCCCACCACCCACCTGCCATCCACTCGCCACCACCCACCTGCCATCCACTCGCCACCACCCACCACCCGCCACTACCATCCACCGCCCGCCACCACCACCCGCCACCTACTTGCCACCACCACTCACCACACACCTGCCACCACCATCCACCACCAGCCACCCACCACCTGCCACCCACCCGCCACCACCACCACCACCCACCACCCATCACCCACTTGCCACCACCACCCACTCGCTACCACCTACCACCCGCCACCGTCACCCACCCACCCACCCACCACCACCCGCAACCTACCCGCCACCACTCGCCATTCGCCACCCACCTGCCACCACCACCCACCACCCGCTATCACCATCATCACCACCTACTCGCTACCACCCACCCACCCACCAACCACCCGCCACCACCCACTACCACCCGCCACCGTCACCCACCCGCCATCCGCCACTCACCTGCCACCACCACCACCCACTCGCTACCACCCACCACCCGCCACCGCCACCGCCACCCACCCACCCACCCACCCACCCACCACCACCACCCACCCGCCACCACCCACCGTCACCACTTTCCACTACCGTCTTCCGCCGCCACTTGCCACAACTTGCCATTTCTCACTTTTTTTTGTATTTTTAAAATTTTTTAAACATTTTGTCAATTGCCAAACGCGTTTGTAGTTTATATTTTTCTAAAAATAAACAAAAAATAAATGAAAACCAGTTTATAAAATTTTTGTAAATATAAACTAAAAATATAAACGTTACCAACACGCCCTTAGTTTTCTTCTGAATTTATAGCTACCATTCCAGTTTCCCATCCCATATTGGCAGAATCTACACCCTGTATATAACTTCTTTGATGATTTGTTTTTTGTCTAGATTAAAATAAATTTGTACGTATTTGTCTTTAGTTTTTGATAAGTTCAATGGAATTTGTTTGCTTATCATTATATATTGATTGGATGTTGTTATGGACAAACACAATAATGGTGATGCTCCAAGGTCTAAAAATATGGGTTCCATTCATAAGGTCTAAGTTGCAGAAGAGCTTCTTTTATCTCTACCGAATAATTGTGCTACTAACTCCTTGTACTAAACTGTTTTATTGCTGGCTACCTTATGAACTCTTTATCTCAAACTATCTACTTTCTTGATTGATATACTTCCTTTTTGAGGTATGGACATCATGACTGTTAATTTTGTTTTTAGGTTTTGAGTCACTTTAAGCCAATGGTTTTCATCATATGATCTGTTAGAAAATTCTCATTCATGGGCAACTTTTAATTAAGTAAGATGTTCAAAGAGCTGGAGTAAAAGAAAATTTATTTAAGTGGAGCACATTGAATCTGAGGGTAATGTCGATTCCCTCATTAGCTCTGTACAGGCTGGGAACTTGAAGGGGAAAATAACTAGGTGCAGTTGAAAATATAAATGCTGAATTTTTTTTCCTCATTGTGATAAATGTATCAACTTGTGTCTTATATTTAGCCTATCACTTTGATTGCCTAATCATGTTAATGTTTTTGATAAAAATTTGTGTCATCCCTTTGGTTGGTTGTAGGTCAACCTCATTCTTCAAGATGTTCAATTTAAAGACCAGAAGTGGTTTAAGCAATTTGTTTCCCAAAGCAAGGCTAGAACGGAGGTATATGTCTTGCAGTCTTTGAACAAATTGTCATCAAAAGTGAACTTTATTAATTATTAATTAATCTATTCCATGTGTTGTTTTATTTTCAGGAGCGATTAAGAGGCAGTGGTGATGATATTGTAGCCGCAAGGATGGATGCAAAGTTAAATGTTGCAGGGTGGATTTCTAAACAAATGGGTGGCATTAGGTTAGCTATCTGGACTGTTATCTATTGATTTAAATTGCTTGTTTTCACAATACAGTCGTGCAACCACCTTAAGTCTCAAGTTTGCAGTTAAATTCTGTTTTGGTTTTTGTTGTTTTTAGATTAGTTTAATTGTTTTGGTTATTATGCTAAACCCCAAATAAAAAAGACTACAATATGGCACCAAACTTGGCTCAAAAAGAGTTATAATGTTTACTTCTAAAACAATGGTTGAAAGAGACAAGAAAAGCTTTACAATTTTTTTTATTTAAATTTAATGATGATAAGATCAATAAACAAAGAGTAGAATGGTTGAAAGAAACTGGACTACTACTGCTTGGAAGCTTAGAATCACCATGGGATTTGCTCCTTCCTGTAATTTCCCCTTTTGGAATTGGAATTTGGAGCTATATTATAAAAACTTAGGTTTATAATTTTGGGGATTTCAAAGGAACAGAACAAGATGGAGAAAAACCCTCTATCCCTTCTCTCCCTCTCTTTAATATAGACACAAACAAATTAATAGCATATTTGGTTTTCAATTCAGCCATCTTTGTTTCCCTATTACTATATCACATTCAGATATAGTGCCCACCCATGCAATAAAATGGATTCTGTGTTCCTGAAATTTTCTTTTTGAATGGTGAATTTAGTTATAGAAGTCCTGTTTGTGCATTCTTACTGCTAGTACATAGAATTTGGAATATTTCAGTAACAATCAACCCGAAGATAGTTCACAACTAGATGTAGTAGGATCACCTTTTGATATCTCTGTTTGTAAAATTCCTCAAAAGCTGCTAAAAAGTTTCAGGGTGTTTTTTCTTTTGACTAGAACTAGTTTTAAAAAATATTTTATTTTGTTTTCTTAAGTGTTTCAATTGGAATGAGTTCCTTGTAAGCCTATAGGAAATGTTTAAGTTTTAGAGTATATGTTGAGATCAATATTTTAACCTCAATCTCTTCATAAATTCAAAACGCAAACATACCAGAAAATGTGATCACTAATGCTTCTCAAAGCATGGCCACTGTGAATTGTGGAATCCAAACTATTCTATATTCAACAACCTAATACTGCTGAAATCTCAAACTGGAAAATTCCAAAATAATTAGGACCACATATTCAAACTTAACAGGGCTGACTTTGTGATTCTCTATCCCTAAATCACAATGTATTCTTAATTATCGAATCATAGAATCATATCTTAATATTCATATATTTTAAGATTTTTATATGATCTAATGATCACGATTGCATTAAAGTGGGAGGATAGAGAGATTTGGCACAGAGGATCCTTAACCTTGAGAGATACACAATGTATACCACATGAAAGAAAATTATTACAGGTCACGACAATTATTAACTCCAACCCTTGCACAATAGAGCCCCAAGTTTACACCACAACATTGTGTGTTTTTAAAGGTTGTTATGATTGGATTCTCCTTAGGACAACCCTTTTTATAGTTAGAGATAACTAGCTCTTCAAAGTATTACAAACTGATTTGAAAACACAAACTATATTTGTTTTTTTAATTTTTATTTTATTTTTATCGACCACAAACTATATTGGTTTGGTTTAGGTCCAATTCTATTTTCTTTTTTTGGGTGAATAAGTCATAAAATAAAACAAGCAAACTATATAGATATACAAGGGGCATACCCCAAGCCCTAACAAGAGCTATACAAAATAAAAACCCACAGAACAAAACCAACAACTAAACTAGCCAAACCACTCGAGCTACGAACCACATAATCCTGTTCATAAACCCCATCCAAAAAAATGAGGGAGGGCATGAACAAGAACCAAAATAGACCCAAAAATATTTCATTAGCTTTGGATTTTTGCAAGCTGCAAAATATTTAATAAATAAATATTTCATTAGTCAGGTGAAAAAATATTTCATTAGGAAATCCTATTTGGTGCAGCCTATGGGACTTTGCTTATAGCTTTTTCTTTTTTATTTTAGAAATCAGTGTCAGAACTTTTGTAGGAAGTCTCCTTGTTACCACAAATAACAAGCTGCTGCTGTTAGAACTTTTGTAGGAAATCTCCTTGTTACCACAAATAAAGGTATGTCCAAGAAGAAAAGAAATTTTTGCTTTTCCACTTGTGTGATTAGTTTTATTTTATAGAAACTCCTCACTATTATATTTGATCAAATATTAGGTGGAAAGCTATCCGTAATTTTAATACGACTTCAATTACCTATTAGGTGCCCATTTTATGTTTCTTTTTTCTCTTTTTCTTTGGTTGGGACTTTTTATTATTTTGTTTATATCAAAAGTTCTTGCTAATTTAATCCACATGACACAAAGAAACCAAGATCAAAAGTTTTTCACATAATTATATCTGATCTAATATTAGGTGAAAAGCTATCTTTAATTCTTAATATGATTTCAAATACTCATTATGTCTTTTAATTTTGTCCTTTTCTGTGGTTTGGTCTTCTTATTAATTTGTTTATATTAAAAGATCTCGCTAATTTATTCCACATGTAACACAAAAGAACCAAGATAAAAATGATCTCCATGATAAAGGTTTGTTGAGATTGGAAGGACTTGAATTTTGAATCAGCAATGCTATATGGTATATATAATGAAACCAAAAAAAATGTTTCTATTTTGATTTGTGGCACTAAAACTGCTGGCACTAATGGCACTAATTTCCTGTTTTGGTAACTTTGTTTTTTTTTTTTTTTTACCTGATATAGAAATTAGTGCCATTAGTGCTCAAAAAATTAGTGCCACAAATCACAACCGTTCAAAAAATCATCAATTCCCAATATTGTTGGTTCTCCAACCTTGTTTGTGTGTTTCCCACTTGTTCGGTGTTTTCCATGTCTTTTGCATTTCCAATATTGATAAATAATGCCTATTTTATGATCATGTAAACATATCTTCAAAGACCGTCATCTTGTTCTTATAATATTTTCCCTTCTCTTCTTTATGTATTAATTTGGTCTCCCCTCTCTCTCTCTCTCTCTCTCTCTCTCTCTCTCTGTGTTTGTTTTTTTTTTTTTTAAATAATTGCAGAACCTGATAATGCGGCATGTGAATCACTCTACTAGTGATCTGATTAATCTCTTGCAAGGGCTTCTGTGATATGATCGAGCAGAGCAGCTCAAAGCAAAGGAAGCTCTTAGACATCCCTACCTGAGAAGGTGTGACTTTGCAAATGAACACACAACATTTTGGTTATGTTCTTATTATACTGTTTTACTTTTTGAACCTAAATTATTATAGTGAGTGGCCAAGAATCTACAGTTCATGAAATGCAAAATTTAGGGGAGTAGTACTTCAATTTTTCTATATATATATATATATTTTTAAATTTTTATCTGTTAGATTGGATATATGCAGCAATTGTTGTGAAAATTATAGTGTTGTTTTTCTTATAAATCAGTGGTGATATGTGGCCTTGACTAGTTGTAATTTCATTACATTGGTTCTTCTTATCTATTTCAATTAGGTGACTGGTTGGGTGGTTGAATACCAAGATAATCTGGTAAGCCTTGGTGTTGATGAGTCCTTAGCTCAAGTTTGTTCCAAGAGTGGTACAATGGATCCCCTCATGAATGCATATGTTGAAAGAATGCAAGCTACAACAAGGGTAATCATAATTTTTTTGATAGCTTTATTGGTTTGTTACTTGGTATATAACATTGTTCAAATCACATGTCTTTCCTGAGCCATTTTTTTTTTTTTTTTGATCGGCAAACAAAATAAGATAATATATATGAAAACACTATTACATAAGGAACATCCTACATAGCTTTTTGACACCAAAACAGAAGATGGCATCAAATAGCTAACCCACCACCCATTAACAATACAGCACAGCAGTTGGTGAGAGACCAACATAGCCAAAACAGGGGAAAGGAACAAGTAACACCAACAAAGAACCAACAACAGGCCCCAGAAACAAATGCACAAAAATACACAATCAGAAAGTCCAGAAACCCAGCAGGAAAAACACAGGTTGCAGCTCAGTAGCAGAAATTGCTGTCACTATTTTCTAGAAATGGTACTTGAATATCCTTGAGGCTGAAAAGGTACAACCACCAAAGAAAACAAATGATGGGAGGCTATATACACCTGCTGCTGTTGATTTGTTTAGGATCCTTGGCGAGCAAGTGCAAATTGCTCGAGAAAATAATATCGATATCATGCTGTACAGAATTGCTTTGTCCATTAATCAGGTATGTTCAGCTTTACAAGTTTTACTTGAATTATATACCTTATTCAATTCTTGACATTCTTTTTCTTTTTCTTTTTCTTTTTCTTTGGTACAGATGGATGAACTCGTGCATGAAGCTAAATAGTACAGGACTAATTACACTACATGAAAATACACAATTGGCGACCACTTTTGCCGACTAAAAATATTTTAGTTGCCAAAAGTTGTGGAATTGGCGACCAAAAATTATGTTCGTCGGTAAAAGTACAATATTTACCTACTAAATTTTTTTAGTCGGGGTATATTAATTTTTGGCGACCAAAAAAAAATTTAGTCGCTAAAAATATCACAATTGGCGACTAAAAAAAATTTAGTGGCTAAATTTGTCACAATTGGCGACTAAAAAAATATTTTTGTCGCTGTATATATAGTTTTGGCAACTAAAATAATTTAGTCGCTGAAAGAAAAATAAAAATTTATTTTTTATCTTTCGCGACCAAAAGTTTGGTCGGCAAAACTTTAATTTCAACGACTAAAAAATATTTTGGTCGCCGTATATATAGTTTTTGCAACTAAAATATTTTAGTCGCTAAAAGAAAAATAAAAAATTACTTTTTATCTTTCACGACCAAAAGTTTGGTCGGCAAAACCTTAATTTCAGCGACTAAAAATTATTTTGGTCGCGGTATATATAGTTTTGGCAACTAAAATATTTTAGTCGCTAAAAGAAAAATAAAAAATTATTTTGTATCTTTCGCGACCAAAACTTTGGTCGGCAAAACCTTAATTTCAGCGACTAAAATTTATTTTGGTTGCGGTATATATTGTTTTGGCAACTAAAATATTTTAGTCGCTAAAAGAAAAATAAAAAATTATTTTGTATCTTTCGCGACTAGAAGTTTGGTCGGCAAAACCTTAATTTCAGCGACTAAAAATTATTTTGGTCGCGGTATATATAGTTTTGGCAACTAAAATATTTAAGTCGCTAAAAGAAAAATAAAAAATAATTTTTTATCTTTCGCGACCAAAAGTTTGGTCGGCAAAACCTTAATTTCAGCGACTAAAAATTATTTTGGTCGCGGTATATATAGTTTTGGCAACTAAAATATTTTAGTCGCTAAAAGAAAAAGAAAAAATTATTTTGTATCTTTCGCGACCAAAACTTTGGTCGGCAAAACCTTAATTTCAGTGACTAAAATTTATTTTGGTCGCAGTATATATAGTTTCGGCAACTAAAATATTTTCGTCGCTGAAAGAAAAATAAAAAATTATTTTTTATCTTTCGCGACCAAAAGTTTGGTCGGTAAAACTTTAATTTCAACGACTAAAATTTATTTTGGTCGCGGTATATATAGTTTTGGCAACTCAAATATTTTCGTCGTTGAAAGAAAAATAAAAATTTACTTTCACTCATCACTTTTTCTCTCTCTTTCTATCTATCTGTCTCTCTTTTTCTCTCTGTGTCTCTATCTCTGTCTCTCTTCTCTTTTTCTCTCTCACTCATCACTCTGCTCTGTCTGTCTGTCTCTCTCTGTGTCTCTATTTTTGTCTCTGTCTCTCTTCTATTTCTCTCTCTCACTCATCACTCTTCTCTGTCTCTCTCTCTGTGTCTCTCGCTTATCTCTCTTTTCTCTATCTCTCTCATCTCTCGTCTCTCGTCTCTCTCTTCTCTTTATCTCTCTCGCTCATTTCTCCCTGTATCTCTCTCGTTTATCTTTTTCGCTCTTTTTCTCTCTCTCTCTCTCTCTCTCTTTGTCTGTCTCTTTTCACCCATTTTTTCATCTTTCTCTCTCTATTCTCTTTCTCTCTCTTACTCATCACTCTTCTCTCTCTGTCTATTTGTCTATCTGTCTCTCTTTCTCTGTGTCTCTCACTCATCTATCTCTTCTCTCTTTTCTCTATCTCTCTGTCTCTTTCGTTCATCTCCCTTGTCTCTATCTCTCTTGCTCATCTCTCTTCTCTCGCTCTCTCTCTTCTCTCTTTATCTCTCTCTTTTTCTATGTCTTTCTCTCGATCATCTCTTTTTGCTCTCTTTCTTTCTCGTTGTCTATCTCTTACTCATCTCTTGTTTCTCTCTGTCTCTGTCTTTATCTCTTTCTCTTTCCTACTCTGTCTCTGTCTCTGTCTTTATCTCTGTCTCTCTCTTTTTCTCTCTCTCTATCTCTCTTCTCCCTCTGTCTCTCTCGTTCATCTCTCTTCTCTCTATCTGTCTTGCTCATCTCTCTTCTTGAGCTTTCTCGCATCTCTCTCTCATCTCTCTTCTCTCTATGTCTCTCTCGTTCATCTCTTTTCTCTCTATCTCTCTCTCTGTCTCTCTCGTTCATCTCTCTGTCTCTCTCGCTCATATCTCTTCTCTCTATCTCTCTCTGTCTTTCTCGTTCATCTCTCATCTCTCTCTATCTCTTTTTCTGTCTCTGTCTCTCTCTCTCTTTCTCTCTCTCTCTCTCTTTTTTCTTTCTCTCACTTATCACTCTTGTCTCTGTCTCTTTTTCTCTTTGTCTCTCGCCCATCTCTCTTCTCTCTATCTCTATCATCTTTTTTCTTTCTCTATCTCTCTCACTCATCTCTCTTCTCTCTATTTGTCTCTCTGTCTCTCTCACTCATCTTTATTCTCTCTATATCTCTGTATTTTTCTATGTTTTTCTCTCGATCATCTCTTTTCGCTCTCTTTCTCTCTCTTTTTTTGTCTATCTATTACTCATCTTTTGTTTCTTTTTGTCTATGTCTCTATCTCTTTCTCTCCCTGTCTGTCTCTCTCGCACTCATCACTCTTCTCTCTCTCTTTCTCTCTCTATTATTTATTATTATAATTTTACTTTTTATTTATTATCATTTTGGAGGGATTTTTAAATTAATTTGGTGAGGAACTCTAGAGGGATTTCAAACACACTAAAATGAGTTAGGGCTTAAACACGTCTCTCTCTCTTTGCCATCGATTCTCTCACGCCTTTGTCTCTCTCATTCCATCACTCTCTCTTTCTCTTCACCCATTTTGTCATCTTCCTCCCTCTCTTCTATTTCTCTCTCTTACTCATCACTCTTCTCTGTCTGTCTGTTTGTCTCTCTCTCTCTCTCTCTCTCTCTGTGTCTTTCACTTATCTATGTCTTTTCTCATATATCTTCTCTCTCTGTCTGTTTCGTTCATCTCTCTTCTCTCTATCTCTCTTGCTCATCTCTCTCATCTTGCTCTCTTTCATCTCTCTTTCTCTCTGTCTCTCTCGTTAATCTCTCTTCTCTCTATCTCTCTTGCTCATCTCTCTCCTCTCGCTCTCTCTTATCTCTCTTTCTCTCTCTGTCTCTTTCGCTCATCTCACTTCTCTCTATCTCTCTCTGTCTCTCTCGTTCATCTCTTTTCTTTCTATGTCTCTCTCGTTCATCTCTTTTCTCTCTATCTCTCTATCTGTCTCTCTCGTTCATCTCTCTTTTCTCTATGTCTCTCTCGCTCATCTCTCTTCTTTCTATCTTTCTCATTCATCTCTCCTCTCTCTGTCTCTTTTTCTGTCTCTCACTCTCTATCTCTCTCTCTCTCTCTTTGTCTCTCTATCTCTCTCTCACTCTCTACTACTACTATTACCTCTCCTCTACCACTGCCACTCTATCTCCTTTACCACAACCACTACCACAACTTTACCACTAATCTCCTTCGTCATCACCAGCACCACCACCAGTACCTCATATCCATCACCTTCACCACTACTGTCGCTTCCTCTCATCTATCACAAAAAATTAGTTCTTGATTTTTAGGGTTTGTTTGGGATGACCTAAATAAGTACACTTTTTGTCTTTTTACGAAAAGATGTGCAGAAAAGTAGAGAGGTGATGTGATGGAAAAAAGATAAAAAGATGGATTATTTTGGTGTTGCCAAACTTGGCCTTAGTATAAAAAAAAAATGGGCCACAAAAAAATATTTTTAATTGACCATAAAAAATTTATTTTATTTTAACAAAAAATATTTTTCATTTAAATATTACCCCTACTTCTACCAAATAAAAAAAAATTCATTAAAAAAAAATCAAACAAAATTTCCCCATTTTTTTCACTGACCCGCCCGCCCAAAATTATTTCCCCCATTTTTTCCGTCTTTCCCCCCTTTTTTCATTTCCTTTCAGGTTTGCAGAGCCCTGTTTCGAAACAACACGTCTCTCTCTCTCTCTCTCTCTCTCTCTCTCTCTCTCTCTCTCACGAAGAATATCAAGGAAGTAGCACCTGAAGAATATCAACCACAAGAAGAATTATCTAGCTCGGAAGCAACGATTTCAGACATCATGCCCTTGAAGAATTTCTTAGAGATTGCTACTGCCTAAAATCATCAAAGAGGGTAAGACCTTTACACATGGTGCATCAAAGTCTGGAGAACAACATCGTGACCATGACACAAAGAGGGGCTCATCACGGCACCGCTCGTCTCCAAGAGATGGAGAAAGGAGTGATAGGGACCGACATAGAAGTAGCCGAGAACATAGAGACAGGGACAAGGGGGAGAGGAATGGGAAGGACCAAAGCCGTGACCGAGACAGAGACAGAGACAAAGAGAGGGACCAAGATCGAGACAGGGACAGGGATCGCGACAGGGATAGGAGAGAGCGTGGTCGTGACTATGAGAAAGAGACAGATAGAGAGCGAGAACGGTCACGCCGAAGTAAAAGCCATTTGGAAAGGCATCGGGATAAGCATGATAGAGGGATGAGTCAGGAAAGCAGGTATTGTATATGTTTATGTTTTGACTGCAAGTTTGTAAACATCAAATTACCCTATTGGCTTATATTACAAAGTGTAGACATGTGTAAACTGTAGAAAATTTCCTGTTTATAGATGCTATTTTGGATGGAGTCATATGGGTGATTAATTAGTTGAATTTGGCACTCATTCGACAATTTTATGTTTGTTATGTGAAAAATTGTGATAGAAGGCAGTTGTTTGTCATGAGCTTTTTTTCCGAGGTACTACTTGCATGATTGTCTCAAAGATCTGGGATGTCGATGTTATTGTATGATTTCTATGGCATCATTAAGATTTCTAAGTTCCTAGCAAGGGAATAAACAGGAGCAGTTTATATCAATAACCCAAGAAGAATTTATTCATGCTTGATATGTAATTCTGTAATCACATCTAGAAGGACTCTGATTTTCTTGTGATAAGCCAATAACCAAAAAAAATAAAATAAATAATACGTCCAGTTTGGTCCCCATTTGATGTGGGTCTGGGAGGGGTATATTGGGTAGAGTCATGAAGGAAAATGTGTTGGTTTTCTTGATTGACGCATGTAGTATAGTGGTACAGAAGTTTGGTTGGGGTAGACATTTTTATTTTTTCAAGGGGGTGGATCTATTATGGAGGCATCTATGTCTACATAATATTGTAACATCCTTGAGTTATTACGTTCCCAATGTTGTTAATGTCTTCTCATATCATGTATTCGTTTTTGTATTTGATGTGTTGCTCATTATGAACTTGTGGTGTATATTTTTTTTGACTTGGGATCACTGTTAGCAGTTCAAATCTCATTGCCTATTGAAAGAACTGATGATTCTTGTTTTTCCAGTTAAATGCCTCATGGCTCAGCCTTGGGTCAAACATCGGGGGTTGTAATTGACCTGGACGGGACCTGGACCTCAACTCTCCAACTTGTTTTGCCTCCTGATAATCATACTCATCAGGCAAATAGAAGCACTGAAACTGAGGTATGCAATTTCAATCCACTATGTTTTGAATTCTTTCACTACTACCTTTCTCTGTTTAATTGTAGAACTAATTTTGATGATTGGTTTGGGCACACATTTACACATGGTGCTTCTGTTTTATGTTTATGATGATAGGTTATAAATTGTGTTTTTTGTTAACTTGTGTGTTAATGGATCTTGGGTGTTAACAAATTCATTCTGTAAATCTGTTTTCACCCTTGATTTCTCAGGGTCTGGACTATCTGGAGGAGAGCATGTCACATTAGGGTGGAATGAAGTAAATGGCTGAGCAATTTAAATATTTCCTATTTTATAAAACAGTGTCTGTGTGAATGGAGTGTATGATGTCAGATGATCAAATGAGTTGCTCCAGTCAAATACATTCTTTGAGGATTGAAATTGCTGATGTATAATTTAAACCCTATTATTAACTAACAAGTTGTCTGTATTCAAATACACTAACAAGTTGTCTGTATTGAAATTTTTTTTCCCAACCACTTCATGTGGAAAACATTTTCTCCAATTTTGAGAACTCTAGCCCTCTTTCTCTGATCTTTTTTGTTTTCTAATTTTCTGTTTACTTACAGTATTTTTCTTTCTTATTTCTTTCCAGCAATTTGAGGTGGAATAAGTTGCAAGATGTCATTCCTCCTGAAATAGGTGAACTAAAGAGTCTAACCCATCTGTGAGTAATTTCATCATCTTTGAGGGTATTAGTTTTGTTGGAATTTTCTCATATTATTTATTCTATATACTATTAATGTGTTATAATGAATCTTCTGCAGATACTTGAGTTTCAATAATTTCAAAGGAGAAATCCCCAAAGAATTAGCTAATCTTCCTCTGCTACGTTACCTCTATCTACATGAAAATCGTTTTATTGGGCGAATTCCACCAGAATTGGGCACTCTGCAACAACTCCGACATTTGTAAATTTCATGTTCTATTCCCTACAGTATTTGTATGCTTTACTACTTGTATCTCATTGCAGATAATCTCTCTGTGATAACCATGTTTTCATAGGGATGTTGGTAACAATCATTTGGCGGGAACTATTAGGGAACTAATACGTATTGAGGGATGCTTTCCATCTCTTCGCAACCTGTAAGTCTATGCTTCAGCGAATTTTGAAATACTTAACATTTTCCAGTTTAAGGCTATCAAAGTCGTAGTTCTTATAAAAACCATTTTTGATCCTTTGTAATTCTGATATGCAGTTATCTGAATAATAACTACCTTACGGGTGGAATCCCAGCTCAGCTATGATACTTGACTAATTTGGAAATCTTGTAAGCATTTCATTTTCTTTTTTACTGTATTAAGACTGTTATCTATCTTCTTTCTAGATTTCTTTTTGTTGTAATTGAAACCATCTTAAAAAATTGACTGCTATGTTTGTAAGAAGCATTTATCATACAACAAAATGTCTGGTATCATACAATCTGGACTTGCTCATATTCCCCGATTGACTTCCTTGTAAGTTTATTTTTGAATTTTCTGTCCACTCTACAAATGTGATCCAGTTATGTATGAGGAGTTCTATTTTTGCAATGTATCTAGAGGATTTTCCTCTTTCTAAGAGCAATACACATAAATTTGGTAGTTCGGATTTTAAGTCTGGACTTTTTTAGCTACACTTTCTGGGCATACTATTCATTGGATCACAATTTGGCTGATGTGATTGTATGGTTTGAAATAGTCACATATCATGTCTTCATGACAAGAAGGACAAGACAAATCTATATAATAAAACACATCAGTTTTTGAAAGATGTTGTGTGCTATAGTTTGGGGTTAAGATTGAATAAATCTAACGGTTGGTGTTATTTCCCTACTGATGAAGTACCTTTAGGCACGGGCAATTTTGCTAGTGGTCAATATTACAATTGCATATTGAAAAGTTATTTGGATTTGCAGGACAAGTTTGTTAGTGGAACCAAGGTTGAGTTAGGATTCCTATTTCATCGATACACTTTGTTTCGTTCCTTGACATCTGTGACCCAATCTTCAATATTGAGAAGATTTCTTCATCCCTTATGGCTTTGATTCATGGCTTTTAACTGTTGTTTTTATCACAATTAATGCCTTTTTTTTCCCTTCTTTAATTTGCTTTTCCCTTTTTTTTGCATCTTTGTACTTTTGTGTATCTGGGACAGCATCTTTTTTTGGGTAGGCATGGGACAGCATCTTAAGCTTGCTTTCATTGCAGGTACCTGGATCATAATCAATTTACTGGAAGGATCCCGGATGCATTCTATAAGCACACTTTCTTGAAAGAAATGTGAGTTTCTGTCTTCAATCACTACAAGCAAATTACAGTTACCCAACACTAGGTCAAATGCTAACTGATTAAATGTTGTCACAGGTATATTGAAGGAAATGCTTTCCGGCCAGGTGTGAACCCTATTGGCATCCACAATGTCCTCGAAGTTTCTGACATAGAGTTCTTGTTTTAGTCAAAGCTTTCACATATTATTTACTCGTAGAATTGTTTCTTTTTGTTCTTGCTAAAACTAGGGTGTTTCAGTTTGAATTGGAATGTAGTTCTATAAATAGGATGTATATAATGTACACTAGTGTTTTGGGAAATTTAAGAAATTTTAGTAGGTTGTTTGACAGTTTAGAAAGGTGTTGTTGGATTCTTTGGTTGTCATTATTTTGTGTGAACAATGTTTGGTGGAACACCAGTTGGGGATGTCTGGTTGTTTCAGTTTGAATTGGAACAATGTCTGGTTGTTTGATAGAAATTTAATAAATCGAATGTTAATGAATTATGTATTGTGTCGAATGTTAATGATTCAGTTAATTTGAATGATGCTTTAAAATTATAGGTTTATTATGGATTGAATGAATTATTAGGAATTACAGGTGTATTGTTTTCCTGCTTTGGCGACTAATTTATTAGTCGCGACAAATAAATAATTTTTTTTTCGCAAAAAATGACAATTGCCGACCAAGAGTTTTGGTCGCAAAAAATACATCTATTGCCGACCAAAACAGTTTTTGGTCGTGGAAATTCACTTTTGCCGACCAAAAGTTTTGGTCGCAAAAAGTAACAAATGGCGACCAAAACCTTTTTTGGCCGTGCAATGTCACAATTGGCGACCAAACTTTTTGGTCGTGGAATGTCACGATTGGCGACCAAAATTTTTGGTCGCGGAATGTCATGATTGGCGACCAAACTTTTTGGTCGCGGAAAGTCACAATTGGCGACCAAACTTTTTGGTCGTTGAATGTGATAATTGGCGACCAAACTTTTTGGTTGGAAAAGTATCACTTTTCGCGACCAAAGTGTTTTAGCGACTAAATGAATTAGTCGCGGTAATGATATATTTCGCGATCAAAAATTTAGTCGGCAAATCTGACTTTTCCTGACCAACCAAAATTTTGGTCGCTAATTACTTTCCGCGACCCTCAATTGCCGACCAACTTGGCGACCAAAAAAATTGGTCGGGAATATGTTTTGCCGACCAAAAATGGACTTTTAGCGACCAATTTTTTGGTCGGCAAAAGTGTTAATTCTTGTAGTGTTAGCGCTATATGCATTTTTGGAAGTATTATACATTTTTGGATAGATGTGCATGCAAAATATTTCGATAGACTAGTAGTTATATTTTTGGATGGGTGTATATAGAAAATATTTAGGTAAACTAGTTATATTTTTTGATAGATGCACATGGATAAAAATTTAAATTGTAGGAATATGTATTTTGGAATTACTTGTGGATGTAAACTTATAATAGTAGTTAACTTTTATTAAATAGGTTTAGGATTAGATGATTTATGTATTTCATTGAATGTTCATGATTCAGACACTTTGTTGGTATGAATAATTCTTTTTAATTACATATTATATTGAATGGATTGGATGGAATATTTGTCTTCAATTGCAGGTTTATTTTATTGGATATTGGCGACCAAATTGTGGTTTTGCCGACCAAAATGTTGGTAGGCAAAATGACGCATTTGGCGACTAAATAATTAGTCGGTAAACTTTTGACAACCAAAGAGTTTGGTCGCGAATAAGTCTATTGCCGGCTAAACTTTTAGTCGCGCAAACATTACTTTTGGCGACTAATATGTTTGGTCGTGAAATGTGACTTTTGGCGACTAACATGTTTGGTCGTAGAATGTCACAATTGGCGACTAACATGTTTGGTCGTGAAATGTGACAATTAGCGACTAACATGTTTGGTCGGGAATATGTCACTTTTCGCGACTAAAGTGTTTTAGCGACTAACTGGACTAGTCGCAGTAATGGTATATTTAGCGATCCAAAATTTAGTCGGCAAATCCAAATTTTTCCCGACTAATAAAAGTTTTGGTCGCTAATTACTTTTGCCGACCCTCAATTGGCGACCAAAGTGGCGACCAAAAAAATTGGTCACGAATAACTTTTGCGGACTGAAAATGGACTTTTGCCGACCAAATTTTTAGTTGGCAAAAGTGCAATTGACGACCAAAATTTTTGGTCGTGGAATGTCACAATCGGCGACCAAACTTTTTAGTCGTTGAATGTGATAATTGGCGACCAAACTTTTTGGTCGTGGAATGTAACAATTGGCGACTAAGATATTTGGTCGAAAAAATATCACTTTTCACGACCAAAATGGATTAGTCGCAGTAATGACATATTTAGCAACCAAAAATTTAGTAGGAAATCCAACTTTTCCCGACCAACCAAAATTTTGGTCGCGAATAACTTTTGCCGACTAAAAATGGGCTTTTAGCGACTAATTTTTTGGTCGGCAAAAGTGTTATTTATTGTAGTGAAACTAGGTTTGAAATTCAGTTCTCATCTACTAAAATAATTTATAGAAATTAGTCAAAGTCAAAATATTCCCTTCACTTTCTCAACAAATAGGTTTCCTCTCCATGACTTATCACTACAAGAAATAACACTTTTGCCGACCAAAAAATTGGTCGCTAAAAGCCCATTTTTAGTCGGCAAAAGTTATCCGCAACCAAATTTTTTGGTCGCTACTTCGGTCGCCAATTGAGGGTCGGCAAAAGTAATTCGCGACCAAAATTTTGGTTGGTCAGGAAAAGTTGGATTTGTCGACTAAATTTTTGGTCGCTACATATGTCATTACTGCGACTAATCCATTTTGTTGCTAAAACACTTTGGTCGTGAAAAGTTATATTTTTCCGACCAGATATTTTAGTCGCCAATTGTCACATTCCACGACCAAAAAGTTTGGTCGCCAATTATCACATTCAATGACCAAAAATTTTGGCCACCAATTGCAACATTCTACGACCTCTTAGTTTGGTCGCTAATTGTCACATTCCACGACCAAAATAATTGGTCGCCAATTGTCACATTCCACAACCAAATTGTTTAGTCGCCAATTGTCACATTCCATAACCAAACATGTTTGTCGCCAAAAGAAATGTTTGCGCAACTAAAACTTTAGTCGGCAATAGACCTATTCGCGACCAAATCCTTTGGTTGCCAAAATTAATAATTTTAACGACTAATTATTTAGTCACCAAATGTGCTTAGTGATACACCGACTACTTTATTTAGTCGGAAAAAGTATAACTTATCTTTCCCGACTAATCAATTGGTTGCCAAAACTAGAAAAACAAAACCAAAATTTAGTCGCCAACATCCAACAAAATAAACCTATAATTTATAATAATCCATCAAATTTATTCAATATAATATGTAATTTGCAAAAATCATTCAAACCAACAAATAAATTGAATCATGAACATTCAACAAAATACATATATCAACCATTTCTGAACCTGTTTAATTAAAGTCAGCAACTATTATAAGTTTTCATCCACAAGTAATTCCAAACTACATATTTCATGTAGCATAAAAATTTAAAACATAGCAAGTACTTATTATTATGTTTTAAATTTTTATCCATGTGCATCAACCCAAAAATATAACTAGTAGTCTACCAAATATTTTCCATACACACCCATCCAAAAATATAACTACTAGTCTACCCTAATATTTTCCATATACATCTATACAAAAATATATAATCCTTCCAAAAATACAAAAAGTGCCAATTTGTCCTGTACAATTTAGCTTTGTGCACGAGTGCATCCATCTGTACCAAAGAAAAAGAGAAATAATGTAAAATTAGACAAATAATGAAAAATGTCCATGAAAAGTTAAGGTCATATTAGCAAATTAAATGACTATCATTATCAAATTGTTACATAAAACAACAGCATTCTTATATCTATAGCATTACCACTTTGGTATTTCATTGTTTAGTTTTTTGAATGGACTTAAATGTAATTCAAAGAAGAACAAGTCAAAAATAATTAAATAAAACAACAGTTCACAATAAAATGCAATGGACTTCTCAACTAGCAAATATAAACTATACATATTGGCATACGAGAGTGTCTAACCATACTGAAGGGGAAAATTGAAGCGGAATTCAAATGGTTCATCTATCTGTACCAAAGAAAAAGAGAAATTACGTTAGGTAATTTTTTTATGAAAATATTTGCACATCACATTATTGTAAAATTGGACAAAAAATGAAACATGTCCATGGAAAGTAAAGGTAACATGAACAAATTAATTGACTATCATTACCATTTTGTAAATAAAACAACAGCATTCATATGTATATATCCAATAAACATTACAATTCTAACTATTGGTCCACAATTTGCCAATATTGACCTATGCTTCAACAATGGAAACTAAGTTAAAATTTAGAGCTATCTGTTTTCATAATTTAGTTGTAGTTTTATATCCTTTGTACTACTATATTTTGGTCCAAAAGTTTTTTTTTCCCCCTTGTTTTTTTTTCCCCTTGGTCCAAAGCTTAAAGAACTGATAGAAGTATCTCATATGTAAAATTGTTCCAGACTTTCATCCATGTAGAGGCAGTGCAATGGCAGAAGGCTTCAGTGCATCAGCATAATCAGCAAGTTGATGGTAGCTTCACCGAGGATGGCAGATTGTGAAGAACCCTGATGCCAATTCAATTCAAGATATCATAAAGTTAATCACTATGGGATAATGTGCGTAATAAGTGTAGAAAAATACAAGAGGCATCAGTGTATCAAGTACAGATAACTAGCAGTACAGAAAAATATATTTATAAACATAAGAATCAAAGTGAAGAATTAGTGAAGAATAAGAATCAATTTGAATTGTTTACTACTTCCACATTATATGGCATATTGGACAAGTTTGTTTATTCCTATCGGGAAGAGTCAAGACAAAAGATGGTCACATTGCTTTCTTCCATTATAATCCCCTTAGCCTTCTCACATAACACCCTAACCCACAACAGAGGGAGAAGATGTCAATGGAGAACCCTTTTCCATTACACTAAAACAGAAAGGTATCCATTAAAAACTGTGAGAATAAGAGATAACCCACCTTAGGCAGTTGATCTTTCATATTTGATTTTGGGTACTCAGCAAATGTTGCTAAGTAGACCTCACACAACAGATCCTTGTTGAAACACATTAGTTCTCCAACCAAAAATAAAGTACATTTACTCAAATTTGTCACAAGCATCCTGTGCAACTTCTCATGTGCACTTGCATCCAAAACCCTATAACATTTTAAAAGTATAGAACTCCATCAATAATTAATTTCGTCACATTTCAAAAACAAACGATCGGACTTTAGCTGCTCAACAAGAAACCCATTACAGTTTTAAGCAATTAACCAGCTGGGAAACATCATGCCCAATGTACCTTACAAAACCCATATATATTTACATCTATTTCCATTATATTATATAAAGCCTATACTTGAGTTCACCTTGTCTCTTGGTTTTTTTCTTTCAACAATGCCCTTCATATTCAATAACTACCTCATCCAATAACTACTTTATCAAACTATCCATAATTGTTAAAAAGTTTTCAATGAAAACTTTTCATCGTTGATCAAATCACACCTCAATGGACAAACAATCCAAGCATACAATCGTGAAATTGCAAACACATGGCTTGAACGCATTACTAGTATGTGTGTATATATTTATCTTCTATCTATCTATACTATTATAAAACAAACAGCCACGATAGTGTAGACACAGCCGGCTCACGCTATAACTGCTTGGAACAGATTTTGACCTTATTTAACTGTTTCAATTCGTAATTGTCAATCTAATTATTTCACTCACGCACAAGTAGTGTGTGTGTGTGTGTGTGTGTATATATAGAGAGAAAGAGAGAGAGAGAGAGAGAGAGAGAGAGAGAGAGAGAAAAGCACACCTGAACCATGGTGAGACCTCATCCACCAAAGTGAGTACCCTCTGGTAATGTCCTTCCTCTTTACTTTGCTTCATAGAAACACACTTCACAAGCGTCACAACAATCTCCACAACCAAAAAAGCAAACTCATGATCCACACTCTCATTTCCCAAATCTGGAACATACTGAAACTTCTTATTCACCAATTTCGACCCCGTACCGCCAATCTCGATCCCCGAAAGACTCTCCAGAATCGAAAACCTCTCTATTTCAGCATCACCGTAATATCCCCAGGCCTCAAAGCAATGAATCAAGCGAGCCATCTGGATGTGAAAGGAGTAGGGTTTACAGGACAACTGAGAAGAGATAAGTTGCAAGCAATTCAAGCAGAGCTTGTAAGTGGTGAACAATTGGAGAGCGAATTAGGGGTCAAGTTTGGGGGTTTCGGAGAGGCATTTGGGGATGAGAGAGAAGGAGCGATTGAGGAAGGAGAGGAACTTCTTGGTGAGAGATCGGAGGGAGGATTAGTGGTCTTCGGCGGCGGCGTTTGATGGTTTTTTGGATCTTTTGGGCTTGGTGGTGGTGGTGAGATCAGTGAATGGGCGTAAGTAATCGGAGAAGAGGTGGTGGAGGTGGTGGAGATCGGAGGATTGGAGTTTGGAGATGAGAGAGGACTCGGCGTTGGAGTCCATGGATGTGGTGGTGGTAGAGAGAGAGATTAGAGAAGAAGCAGGGGAATGAAGTGAAATGTATGGGCGCCAATGTTGCCCCGCCTAATGTCTAGTTCAAAGTAGGCTCGAATGTATGTATATAGGGAAATTCTACTTTACACTCCAGTCATACGCTCCCAAATATGTATTTTTTTTAAAAATAAATTATGATCGATTATTTTTTTCATGAAATTTTTTATTATATTTTATGTGTTATTTAATTATGATTTTTTTACTTTCAGTTATAATTTAAAAAATATGAAATTGTATTTTTTTTTAATTATAAAGTGTATACGATACACACCATTTGAGAGATATATTATAGTCTTTCTCATGTATATAATATTGTGATTTTTCTTTTTTTGCATATTGTTTTAAAAAAAAAAAATTTATTCTCAACAATCCTTTTTAAAAATAATAGTTGTGTTAATTATTTTAGTTAACTTTTTACTATAGATTTATATTTAGGATGATAGTTTTTTGTTTTTTAAATTGATTTGATTGTTATGAGAGAATAATTAAATTAATTATAATTTGGATATGATATTTTATATTATTGACTATTTTAACTTATTTTTATTTTTATCAACTATTTTAGCCAAAATCCAACTTTTCAAACCCGCCATTGTTAAAACATTTTACTTTTCAAATCAATATAAATTAAAAAATAAAAATAAAAATAAAAATGAAATTTTTAAAAGAAGTTTATAACAAAGTACATATATTTTTGCTCCCTTTTTTTCTTAGGACACTCGGGCCTCGTTTGAGAATAGATTATTTTAGTAATTTTTTAACTTTTTGACTAAAATATGAGGTAAAAAAATTAGTATGCTTGGAATGAATTTTTAGTTTTTTATGAAAAAAACGTGCAAAAAATGAAGAGAAAATAGAATCTTTGATTTTTTAGTATATATTATAGATTTTTTGATTTTTTTAATAACTTTTGACTTTTAAACTAAAATAGGTACATGCCAATCGAGGCCTCAGTCTAAAAATCCAAATTGCAATTTTGTTTACCCAAAAATCTAGGAATTAAAACACTTTGTCCATAAGAATAAACGCAAACAAAATGACTAAAACACCCTCTCTCTCTCTCTCTCTCTATATATATGTGTGTGTGTGATATATCCGAACCACAGTATCGCTTGGTTTGGGAAGTGGGTTGCCTTTTTTATTTTTTGACTTTTTTGACTATTTTAGCCTGGGGCTAAAAAGCTTGGTTTAGAAAAGGTTTTGGCTTTTCTACTTTTTTTATGAGAGAAAGAATATAATGATTATGGGTTTGATATGATATTTTGTCTTATTGGGGCTAAAAAGCCTATTTTGTTTTTTTGTGGCTATTTTAGCCCCAAACCCACCCAAACCCACTTCTTAAACAATGTCTATAAAGATCAAAACACTCTCTCTTCTCACCTCTCTCTATCTTCCCCTCTCTCTTCTCTCCAACCTCACCATCCACCATCTTGTCTTGCCTCGCCTCTCATCGCCATCGTTGCCACCACCCCCACCACCGTCTGCACTGCTCTCTTCTTGTTCACCTTTACCGTACACAGCTTGTATAGCGTTGATATCATCGATCTACCTCGTGTGACTCGGATCTCGCTCCTTCTTCGTCGTCCACCACCACCACCGCGAAGCCCTAATGACGAAACATCATGGTCGTCATCATCATCAACATTCCAATGATGATTTGGCACTACCGTCTTCACCACTCCAACTCCGCCGTCTGCTCTAGACCTCCTCACGATGCCAATGATCTGGTCTCTAAGAAACGGCATCGACATCGATGTATATATTCATCTTGAAGCTAAACATTTCTATGTATACATAAATTCATCGATGTATATATATTCATATAGAGCACAAGCGAAGATCTGAACAGTAGTTATAGATATATTCATATATTCATAGATCTGTTCATATATGTTTAGGCAATGAAGATCTTCGCTTCTATGTATATATTCACAGATTTTGAACAGATTCTTAGATATATTTTTCAGATCTATTATGTGTTTTGTGTTTTTTTAAATCTATTTTTTAGATTCTTAGAGCTATTTTTTTATCTGTTCAAATTTTCGTTTTTTGTTTTGTGTTTTGTTTTGTTGGTGTAAAATTGGATTTTATCTAATACTCTAATATGGTATTAATTTTGTACTCTAATATGGTACAAAATTAGAGTACTCTCAGGTCGACACTCCATGTACTCTCTCTCTCACACTTCTGTACTCTAATATGGTATTAATTTTGGTTTGTTTTCTTTGATGCAGATTGTTGCCTTGCGTTTTGGTGGCCACCAGCAGTGAGGTGGGGGTGAAGGAGAATCTGTGTGAGAGAGAGAACAATCTGATTTGTTTAAACAGAGAACATGTGGGGACAATTGGTTTCCCTCTAAAATTTTCACACATTTGGCGACAAAAGTAGTTTTTGGTCGGCAAATGTTAATAATTGGTGACTAAAATTTTGTTGTAGCCAAATCTTAATTAACGGCAAAAGTTTTTGGTGATCAAATTTGGTCACCAAAGAGAAAAAATAATTTTTTATTTTCCATTCTGCGACTAAATAGTTTTAGTAGCCGAAACTCAATATACGGCGACTAAAATATTTTTAATCGCTGAAAATAAGTTTTTGGCGACCAAAATTTTGGTCGCCAAAAGATAAAAAATAATTTTTTATTTTTCATTCGGCGACTACATTGTTTTAGTAGTTAAAACTCAATATACGGCGATTAAATATTTTTAGTCGCTAAATATAAGTTTTTGGCGACCAAAATTTTGGTCGCCAAAAGATAAAAAAAAAAAATTATTTTCCATTCGGCGATTACATTGTTTTAGTAGTCAAAACTGAATATACAGCGACTAAAATATTTTTAGTCGCTGAAAATAAGTTTTGGGCAACCAAAATTTTGGTCGCCAAAGATTAAAAAAAAAAAATTTATTTTCCATTCGGCGACTAAATAGTTTTAGTAGCCAAAACTCAATACACGGCGACTAAAATATTTTTAATCACTAAAAATAAGTTTTTGGGCGACCAAAATTTTGGTCGCCAAAAGATAAAAAATAATTTTTTATTTTCCATTTGGCGACTACATTGTTTTAGTAGCCAAAACTCAATATACGGCGACTACAATATTTTTAGTTGCTAAAAATAAGTTTTTTGGCGATCAAAATTTTGGTAGCCAAAAGATAAAAAATAATTTTTTATTTTTCATTCGGCGAAAAACTCAATATACGGCAACTAAAATATTTTTTGTCGCTAAAAATAAGTTTTTTTACGACCAAAATTTTGGTCACCAATTCCACAACCAACTTCTTTTTGATCTTCCGCGACCAACTTATTTTTTGATCGTCAAAATGTGACCTTTCGCGACCAAATTTGTAGTTGGTCGCCAAAACCATACCACTTTCTGCAACCAACTCATTTTTTGGTCGCCAAAATTTGACCTTCTGCGACCAACTCATATTTGGTCGCCAAAAATAATGATCATTCGCGACTAATTAATATTTGGTCGCCAAAAGGTAACTTTTAGCTACCAACTTTTATATTGGTGTCGAAAAGTGGTCGCTAAAAATGCAGATTCTTGTAGTGTATTCATATATTTCCCTCTACTTAGAAAAAATATCGAGTGTGATGGTGTTACCATTTGGTTGTGTTATCAATCAATAAAAAGATGTAAGTAGATTAAGTGAACAATTCTTGTTTTCTATTAAACCAACAATATAGTGATCTCTATCACAAATCAAAAATATTTATTAGATGTTATCATCGTTTCATTTAATATTTACTCATCTCCTTCTCTTGCATGTGTGTTTTATTTGAAAAAAAAATTAGGGCACATAATTTCAATTATAAAGATGGATGCAGTCTTCTTAGATAATGTGAGACTCATTGGTTATGTCAGTCTCATCTTATATTAAATTTTTTTATCTAATTCTGTGATTGAATTTTAGATATAATCGATTTTATTTTGTGTATTTTTATATGATTTTTGTGTGTGGTTATGACGTGCAAGGAAGAGATTTTCTACATTGCATATTTAATGTTGGTCGAGTATTTCTTTATTTGGCAATTTGACTATTATTTTGTTGGACATCATCACATTTGAATTTTGACTAGGCAAACTTTTGCCACATTTGTCCTAGGAGGTTTTACAGGGTAACACGTAGCCCAGATTCAAAAGGACACCTGAGACAGACTTAAATTATTTTTTTTATTTTTATTTATTTATTTATTTTATTTTTTTTGGGAGAACCGACAGGCTTTTAAATGTGGGAGGCAAAGACCCGTACATAATTGAACTTAGGACTTTGTTACGTCCCCTAAAAACACTCCTTCTAATCCTCTTAATTTTCATATCAAGTAAAAAAAAAAAAAAAAATAGTTGCCCAAATTAGAAATTAAGGGATTAGGAGGGTATTTTTAGGGCTCCAAATCATTTTCCTTGAACTTAATAGTTGCACTTAGAGGACATTTTTAGAATAAAATTTTCATAACATCAACATCAACATCAACACTTAAATTTTGCTTTATAAAGTAATATAGAAGATTATATAATTGTATTGACGGTAATGATACATCTTATTAAAAATGGTGTTCTAAAGCACTATTAATAAGTTGGCAAGTATTTAAAAAAAAAAAAATACAAGACACAAGTAGTGGGTCCCGTCCAATGCCACATCACTAGTGGCTCTTTTAGAGCACTATTTTTAGTTGTCTCAAGTATTATTGCTGTATTGAAGCTCTTTCATTACATATTTAAGATTGTTAGCGGCGGCTCAAGAATTTTTATATAATACGTCTTTCAAAAAAATAAAAAAAAATTCAACTCAATGTAAATCGTTTCTCTAATTTTGTAAAATTTAAATAATAATTAGTAAAATTAAAACCCTAGTTCTATGATATCCATGAAATATCCATGAAGAAGAAGAAAAAAATTCATTACTAAAAGTGTCACGACCTGCTCCTCATATCTAAGGGTTACGCGTCGTGATGGCCAATAATTGAGGTTACCTCTGGTCAATTCTTAAACAAATTAATAAACGCGAGCGGAAGTAATATTTAAGTGAGAGTACCAAAATAATCATCAGAGTTTTTATTTTTATTACAAAATTTATTAACCCAAAAGGCCAATATTTACATAGAAAAATATCATAAAAGTATTGTGTGTGTCTATTCCGCAGCCCCGCGTCTAAGATTTTCCAAAAGTTATTTCTGAATTGTATTGTTTCCTGAAAATTAATAAACAGTTATAAGCACATGGCAGAGTGAGAAATATTATACCAAGAGTATAAGGGACACGAAATAACCATGGATAGTTATGGCACTAAAATATTTAAAATAACTTAGTCTGAACAAATAATCATTTAAATAGCAAAACTGAGATTATGTAAATAAATAACCATAACCACGGTACCGAACAGAACAGAACAGAGGTCATATGAGTGACAGTCAGAACAAAGGTACGGATTCAAGAGGTGACTCGTACGGATTATAGAGGTGACTCCCACAGATGCATGGACTCAAGAGGTGGCTCGTACGAACTCTAGAGATGGCTTCTACAATAGTGTAGCACTTAGTTCCATACAACACTTTGCTCCACACCAAAAATCAGAAAGTCAATGGATTCATAACACTACAGAGGTACGGATTCAAGAGGTGGCTCGTACGGATTATAGAGGTGGATCCTACAATAGTGTAGCACTTATCTCTGCACAGAACAAAGATCAATAAATCCATGACAACAGAAGGCCACAAAGTGACCAAATAGAAGCCGATAGTTATTTAAGTCCCCAAGGCGTGAGACTTCCGTGGTAGTACTTACAAAACATAATTATATATAAGGTCATAGTCAAATATTCTTTAAAATATAAACAAACATATCTATAGGTTTCATTTTAAGCAAATAAGGTTCAGAAAATAATCCACGTAACTGAAATATTAATATAATTTATAATAATTTATAAAACATAACTTGTATAAAATAAATTATGGTAAGTCAAAATATACGTAAAATATATTATGGTAACCCAAGATATAATATAATTCACCTTAACTTTAATAACTCACTCTTTCTTTCTGCTATCAAAGACCCTCTCAACTTCTATTATTTTTTTTTCATTTTCTTCCTTTCTCCTTTCTTTACTTTCTCTCTTCTTTTCCTTTTCTTTCCCACAGAGTGATCAACTCCTCCTATTTATAGGGAGGTAAAGCGTCATCCGGCCAACGCGACAGCTCGAAGATTTGCTCATAACTCACAAAATTTATACTTATCTTAATAATAAATATTTAAGATAATTATATTTTGACCTAATTTTTTAATATAACTATATAAATAAATTAATCTCTAATTAAATTACACTCTATCGTATATTAACAGTAAATTAATTATTTATTTTACTACCACACCCATTATTATTATTACTATTGTTGTTGTTGTTGTTGTTGTTGTTGTTGTTGTTGTTGTTATCAATATTATTATTTATTTACTCTTACTCTTATATTTATTTATTTACTATCTTTAATTTTAATTTGGTCCAACTAGTATTATAATTCCATATTTCTATTAATTTGGCCCCAAATAATAATTCATAATTTAATTATACTTTATCTCATACACCTATAACATTTAATATTTTATTTTATTCTTACGGAATATTTAATTAAACATTTAGGGTTTTTCTCATTTATAATTAAATAATACTAATATAAAATTTAAAGGACAACTTAAATTTTCGAGTTGTTACAAAAAATCACAAATTTACTACAATTAATTAAGTACATTTCTTTGGAGATATGTCAATCTCAAGTACAATTCTCAAATTCCCATGAGTATTTTTTTTTTTAATTTTTCATTTATCAATCAATATAAGATAAATTGTAAATATAATAAAAATTACATGAAAGCAGGCATTTAGGGGTGATTTGAGATATTCTAAATAAATGTAATTTTTAAATTTTTATAAATAAAAAAAATATGTAAAAACATAAAGAAGAGATTTTAATAGATATTGATTGATGTGATAAAAATAAATAAATATATATATATATATAATACTTTTTTAATATATGCCAAATACACATGAAAGAAAGCTCAACCACTTAGCCATATAATAAAAAAAAATATCAAGTACAATAACACACATAAGGGGCCTTGTCATTAAAGGAGCCAAACTATCTATAAGATGGAGTAAAATTGTCTTGAGATTGGAAAATGTGTCAAGCAATTTTTGAGAAAATGGACAAGGCTATAATTAATTGCTTGCAGTAACAACTCTTTCTTTTTAAAAATATCATAAAATTTATCTCTGATGAAAAAAATAATTTTCTTAAAAATTCATAACACCTTAGTTGCAAGGAAATTAAGAATATTTAATTATTTAAAAAATCGTAACAACTTAGCTACAAACAAGTTTTCTCCAAAAAAATATAAAAAAAAAAACAGCAACAACAACAACAGATTTGCTTCTAAGAGCATCTCCAACCCACTAGGTATATAATGCTTGTTAATCAAAATGCTTAGCATGATTCACTTTTTCAACTCCAATGCACTAGGCATATGATGAGGCATTTTTAGCTCAACTCATATTCATTAGCTACATATAGCTAGCCTTTAAGGTTAGGCAAAATGTATTTAATCATTAGGATTACTTCCCTCTATCTTTATTGCTGATGTGGCATTCTATAAAGTTAATAATATTTGGATAAATAGCTAAAATACAGAGCATGGTTGGAATAGAAATATGAAATAGTTGATAGGCAAAGTAAAATGTATACTTTATAGTAATGTTTAGATAGGTAAAATACCTAATACCGTTAGAGATGCTCTAAGCAAATATGTGGATCCAATTTAAATTTGATGTTTCCACAGTAAAAATTTCCTGGTGTCGTTCTCAACAAGTTTCAAACTTTTCTCCCACTAGTTTATTTTTATAACTTTCAACTTAGTAAAAGATTTCTCCCACTAGTTTATTTTTATAACTTTCAACTTAGTAAAAGTCATAGACGCATGAAAAAGCTCTCAATCAAAAAAAAAAGCAAAAAATGATTACTTAACATTTCATTCAAATTAGAGATTGAATTTTGTGCAACTTTGTCTCTTGTTATTATTTGGATGCATTATTTGTCGTAAACAAAAAAAGAAAATTCTACTAAATTCAATTTATCCTCTGTAGCTTTCATTTGAAACATGATTTGAAAATAACAACTGAAATTCAAATATAGAACAGAGGAAAAAGATTATAAATTTCGGTCTTTCTAACGAATTTTCCATTGCGGAATATTGGAAATCCAACAAAAAAATTGCTTTTTCCACATCAAAAATGCCACAAAACAAAACAAAGACAAAGACAAAATATGTTTGGAATAGTTTCATTGCTCTCATCCACAAGTTTGACATTTAAATTTTGAATTTTTCAATATTGAAGATAAAGAAATCAAAAGAATATGAGTTACTTAGCTGACCAAGTTAAATTATGCAACTCAAAATTGATGATAAAATAGTTTTTTTGTTTTGTTATTTTTTATTTTTCTAAGTCTTCAGCCTAGTAAAATTGATGATAAAATAGTTTTTTTATTTTTATTTTCTTTGGTTAATGAAAAATCATCCCACTCTCCCGCATTCCGAGTAAAGAGACTATAACCTGGAAAGTTGCCCCGACTTCCCAAGATAAGTTCCGCTTAACTCAGAACTCGCGCAGCCCGGGAGAGGAGAGCATTGGGCCCACACCAAGTGTTGTAATAACAACAACTTGAGGCTAACCTCCTAACCAACTGCGTTATGCCCAAGAGATTGGCCTGAGGGGTTTCGAACTTGAGACCTAAGGTCTTAACCCCCAGACCTTTATCAAGTTACCAAACACTCTTGGATTAATAAAATATTATTTTAATCATTAAACCAACGTAGGTTTGTATAAAATGTTTAAAATATTATTTTCAATACTCTTTTTTTTTTTCCCTACTAGTTTATTTAATGAAAATAAACAAATATTTTAAATTGAAAACAAATTAAAAGTTTCAGGATTTATTTTATTTTAAAGATCAAATTCTAGTTTTTTTGTTTTTTGGTGGTAGTTTCCCAATTTTTTATATGCAATGCAACACATATATATACATGTTACTGAGGGATGAGCACATCATATGAGCTGGTTTTCACAAAATTCTCTACAACTATGACATCTAATCAAAGATTGTTTAAAATCCTCTAGCCAATGAAACTTATGATCGGTATCTGACATTGCAAACTAGGGGCAGAGTATGTGGCCTGTCCATCTCCCTTGGCATGTTCATTTCTGAAGGCTGTGGTAGGGATGGAGAAGGTGATGCCATCAATTTTATTTTTTTAAAAGTTTTTTTGAACTATTTGGATTGATGGATTTTAAATTGATGGAATTTAAAGTTGAATTTTATACAATTATAAGAAGATTAGTTATTGAAAGTAGATAATGACTTTAAAGTAGAGTATTGAACATATGTAAATCAGAGAGCATTAAAACGCAGCGGATAAAATGTTTAGATCATACCTTTTAGCGAAGAACCTCGTGGGTAAATCACGTGCTTCCAGAATCTGATAAATCAACCCAGCAATGGGGTGATATTACAATAGTGAATATCACCCACACAAACCGCAGTGCAAATGGCTTTGATCGTTGTTTTTGGGAGAGAGTCAGAGAGAGAGGAGAGTCTGGGAAAAAAGTTATGGGTAAAAAACCCCATAACGTATCTGATTTTTAATATATTAGATTAACCATATAATCTGATATATAACCAATATCTATCTATCTATCCATATCTATTGATATGATAGATATAGATATCTTGAATGGTTATCCAAATAAGTTTGAATTAAAATTCAAACTTACATGGATAAGGTTCAAGAGGTTCAGGCTCAAAAAGCTCAAAGGGCCATGCCACATGGGCGCCCAATTTCTAACATCTCCCACTCGCACATGAGTTGGCATGACACTGCCACATCTCTATCTCAATCTCCTAAAAAATGAACAATCTCATACTAGCCAATGCACCGTGCGACTGCTGAGAACACCTGCATGTGGGAGCTCTATACTAGAAACTCAAAATGAGCCAGTATAGAGACATCAACCCAAAAGGAACAAAAAATAGTGTCTCATATACCCCAGACCCATCTAATTACACCGGTCCAAAAAACATCTCTAATCCCTCAAAAAGAGCATGTTTGACCCTCTCAATTCTTGTAATATATTCACACTCAATCCGCCTCTCATATAGAGCGATGTGAGTTGCCGGCAGTGAATATACAACAGTGGTGTAATACTAGATGATCTTCCCTTTGCCCTCATGCCATTTAGTTTAGGATTGACCGCTTTCCCAGTGATGTCCCTTAAGGCCGAATCATACATGACCGCAGGCAACATACCAAAGTAGCAGAACATCAACCCCTTACCTTATGACATAGTCAAAAGTCACAAAAGGGTACATAAATGAAAGTCATATCAATAATGACATGTAAGACTCACACGGTGAGGAAACAGGGATCCATTCTCTCACCTCATTACTCAGTCGCCAAGCACATGTAGTATGAATACATGTTACGGTGAAGTAACTCTTCCAAAAGAGTGACGTCATACTCGATACACCGTACAGATATTAGTTTAGTCGCTTTCTAGTGCCTAACCGGAATTCTCTATTTGCTCGCCTTCTAGGCGCCAAATGAGATCTCGCATCTGGCTAATCATAACAGGCACAACATGGAAAGTGGGTACTAACATCCATGTTTGGTCCTTAACACGACCTCATCTTGGTTGTAACCAAGGCGACATGCATAGTGGATAATTTCAGTCTCTCTTGGTTCCAAACAAAAATAAACCACTAGTCTCATCCTTGCTCGCTCCCAAGCGCCAAGGGCAATTGCTCGTGTGAGTGAGCCAATCTTGCCTGCTGACATCATCATCTGCTAATCATTATGACACAAACCATAATAGTGTCAACATCCCATCATCTCAAAATAAGTGATCGATTTTTAAAAAAAATGACCACAGCTTGCGCAATTCTAGATTCCAAACATAAGCCTTACCAGCACCTTTTGCGATAAGTATATACAACGGAATCCACCATGTGCGCCTCACATGAAGTGATTCAAGATCACAATTCTAGATTCCAAACACAAGCCTTATCAGCACCTCTTGCGATAAGTATATACAACGGAATCCACCATGTGCGCCTCACATGAAGTGATTCAAGATCACTACCTCTTGCACAATAACCTCTCTAAAGATATTTTGGTGACCAATTTGCATTCATTCTTGATGCGCCCAACTAGCGCAGATGCGCCCAATTAGCGCATTGAATCTTACAAGGAGCAAATTAATATACTACTAGCAAAGTATTTTATCCACAATCTAATGAGCAAGGTCAATGTCTAAACAACTCAGTTGACCATTTATCAAAGATAACACTTATCATGCCGAATACGCCCACATAGTGTACTTTAGGCTTCCACGACAAAGAAAAGATCAAGGAATATAGGTCATCTGTTTCTCGCAAAGACAATCCGAGGATACACTCAATAGCTAAGGCTCTGGCTTTTACCGATAGATAAGTCAATAGGTTTGCAATTTTGCATCTAGAATCATTCTAGGATATTCCTCATGTAAGTCATCGAAGGACAAAATAGGAATTCTCCCAAAACAATCCCTAAGGATCGTACATCCGAGCATATAAATTACATCACCCATGTCCATCATATCTAAAATAGAGGACTGCCCACCCTAGATGGCGACAACCTTATAAATTCCTGGCTCATAATGACTAAGTAAGGAAAAACTTCTTTTGGACCATTGATCATGCCTCAGTGGTCTTTATCGATCATCGTTGGCCTATCATGGCTTGACGAAATCTAAGAACCACTATTTGGATAACTGTTTTAGGCTGTAAAAGATTTATTGGAACTAGCAACCTTTTTGCGCTCCTAACTTTTCACCATAAAAGCAGGAGGTAAATCCCTACGGATCTACTTGTCCAATTCTCCAACAAGAAAGATGGGTCACAATGTCCACAAATCAATGTCCCAAACTTACGTCAATCATAGCCTAAGTCAAAATAACCTCACTCCCTAGGAGGAAGTCTTCTCATGGTCTACACCTTCCTCAATGGTGCGACTTTTCGGTATCTAGTGAGCCTTATGCCTCAACAATGACTATCCAAATTACGCATAACTTTAGAACAGTTTCGCGTCATAATGGAAAGTCAACCAAATTATAGAAATGGTTAATCCTCAAAGACTTTTGTCTTAAACTGCGCAACATTAATCCACTTTCTAGAAAACAGGGGACTAGAGCCTTTGGCATTATCCTAGGCTCTTTATCATCTTGCGGAGCACTCATGAATGTTTCCTTCTCAATCACCCAGTGATGACGTGGAAAATTTTCACATTTGCTACCACGCAACTAAGAATGTAGAGTATTCTACTCTAATGGAGTAATCCATTAGTAGGCACATCGCTCCCACTGTCCCTAGGATATTGGAAATTTCTTTCCATTCTCAACTAGGCTACATAAAAGCGCTATGCTTAGAACTCTCTATCTTATAGAGTTCCAAAACTCTATACACGACACCTTTACTAAGAAAACTTTATGTGACTTAGTTACACTACCACAAAGCTGCTTACCTATATGCACACGACCCGGAGGGTTTACATGACCGCATACAATAATGCGCCACACAACCCTATGTGTTTACAAGACAGCATACAATAATGCGCTATAGAACCCTAGGTCTTAACTTCGCAATGTTATGAGAAGTAAAATAAAGATAAGCTGCTTAACGGTTACAGATCGCCCATAGATGGCTCTCTGCTAACCCATTACTCAAAATGGAGTGTAAAAACTGATATGGAGGGCACTAAGTTAGGGATATAGGCAATAAACTAGTGCAATTCCCAATTGGGAAACATTTGCGCCATTATCCACCTAACATTAACAATATTTAATTCCTTATCTCTACTACACCATTGTGTTGTTGAGTACTAGGAATAATCAATTTTCTAAGCATCCATTTCTCTTCACAGAGTTTTCTAAAATAACTCAAATAGATACTCGCCACCTTGGTCAAAACTAAAAGCACAAAAGCTCTTATCTAATTGATCTCGACCTCATATGTGCAATGTCAAAAATCATCTCAAAACTTCTGACTTATGGGAGATCAAATAGTCTTGACTCAGATGCGTATCGTAATCTATAAATGTGTCGAGATTGAGGCTTAGCTATCATACCCTTACACATATCTAGTCACAAAAAAAAACATAGTGGACTAAATGCGCCAATACAAATGACCTTCTACGGCTTTCCTACTTACTTGTGCGCACCCATTGCGAACAAAGTTACAGATTTATATGAGAGTAGGATGTCACAAACGAGTGGGCCCGAGAAGGCCTACTCAAACCATCGTGTCATCATCTCATTAATGTGATTAAGTATAATAAGCCACCAGTTCATGACCAATGTCATAAACTAATTCCAATCATCTTAATGTGTGAGTTCTCAAAGATAAGTTTAAAAGGTTTAGGCCCAACTAGGTAATGACTCAGGACTAATTCATATTCACTAGATCATAAAAGGATGTCATGAAGATATCAAGTGCGCCTAAGTCGCAAATTTAACTAGTAAGTGCTAATCCCCTGCACCTTCAAGTCAATTTTATTCTCCATACACTTTAATGCATCTAGTTGAAAGATGACGATACTCCTCTTGCCATATCTATTTCTCGCTTCATAGTTATTTGCAATTAATTCTACTATCCACAAGAAGGAGAGAATAAGCTATCAACTATGATAGCTCCTGAAGTAACTTAAGCGCGAATTAGGCTAAAGAGTCTAATTCAACACAATGCTCTCACGAGCCATGCGTCAAATTCTTAGAGTCATAACAACCTTGTCGGCCTTGACCTTTTCATTACTATGCTACAACGTTTGCGCTTAGTGGTAAACGTTATTCAAAAACGTTAGCCTAGCTAAGGAATCATACAAAGAAGCACCTCATCATGTTTCACACTCAATTGTGGAAATAGTAAGTGTCCAGACTTAGACAAGTTGGCAATGCTAATAGATTTTGCTGCCACTAAGCGCTAATCTTTTCACTTAGTGTTAATAGATTTTGCAGCTTCTAAGCGCTAATATTTTCACGTAGCGTGATATTTCAACGCACACTATTATAGTGCATGAAATTTTGCTCCATCCACTCCCAGTAATTGGGTAGAGAGCAAAACACTGCTCATACTGGCTACTCGTCTTACACTTAATGACTAATTTATTTAAGCTCGCATTTCTTGGATGACGTGACTCTTGAATGTTACTTCATCCAATGATGCAACATTATTAAAAGTCAAATTACAAAGTCAATCCGCGCAGCTCAATAGTCAAGATCATATACAGATCTATTGAGGGCTTAATAATTTTATAACTCCAAAATTCGCCAACCAAAACTACGTAGCATGCCGCTAACCATAGCGCACACATTAGTTTTTATTGTGCCAAATAAGACAACAAAACCACGGCAACTTTGAGTCATGTTTCCTTACTTTGGCTCAATTAAGGTCTGACCTAAAGTCTCCAAGACTTTTGCTCATCTAAAGAATGGGATTATATTGTTCACATTTGAACATTTCTACTAAGTCTAGGTCAACCAAATTAACTTCCATAAGCTAAGTCAATTTTGAGAGAAATTCGCATTGGGATTAATTTGATTAGCATAATATAATTTTGCCGCAAAAATCTAAATTAAATAGTGACAATATTACACAAGTCGCAAGATCGAAAATCCGCTATGCTCGTAATCATCTCTTGCGCCACAGGTGACAATTATCCAAAATTTAATTTAATTTATGTGCAAAATATTGGTTTTCGGGAGTTAATCTACAAAGATTTCTCTCAACCGAATAACCTCCCACTGACTATGGCATGTCTAAAAGCATGATAAAAAATTCTAATTCCATACAACAGCATCATAATGTAGATTCACAATCAATACATGCTATGTTACATTTAATAACGGAATTAAAATAAAAAAAACAATTAATCATGCTATTCTTATTACAACAATTTAGAAATTCTAGGCAAAAAACAACAACATACTGTATTTAATATTCAAATTATGCCATAACAGAAAGTATATCACTTCTGGAATTTTCTGGTATTTTTCTGGAATTTCAAATAACTAATAAACACACATAAAATTAGAAATAAAAAATCCAGAAACTGATAAACTGAAACAATATTCAGATTATGCCATAATTAAAATTTATATCATTCTGAAATTTTCTGGAATATTTCTGAAATTTTCTGGAATTTTAAATAACTAATAAACACACATAAAATTAGAAATAAAAAATTCCAGAATCTGATAAACTGAAAAAAAAATTTCAGTAAACAGTAAAACATTTCAGAAGTCCACAATAAAAATTTTAACCCCAGAAAATTATTTATGCAATACCAGAATCATTTTAAAGCATAAAAAATGAATTATTAACACATAAAAAATATTTTTTATTTTCGTAAAATTTTCAAAATTTTATAGAAGATACAAAATTTAATTCTGAGTCTAACGGTACCAACCATGCTTAAAACAAAGCTATAACGAATAAATTATGGCCATTTAACGCGATTCAGAATTAAAAAAAAAACAAACAGAGCCTTACAGCCAAGCCAGCTGGGGAAACGACTCGGCTCACGGCCCAACACGGCTCCGCGTGCAGCTCAGAACGCAGCTCGGCATGCGGCTCGGCACGTGGCGCGCGTGCGTGGCGCCGACGGCTCGCGCGTGGCCAGCGCCGCTGACGCGCGCGTGTAGGCGCGTCGGAAGGGCGGCTGGCGCGTGGAAGCACGTGCCAGCGCGTGGAGGCGGCTCACGGCGTCAGGTGGCGCGTGCAGATCACGCGCCGCCTTCCAGTGTGTTTTCTAGTCCGATTTTTATACTTCCGGACTCCATTTTCCAAAATAAAATCATTTATGGTTTTAAAAATGACATTAATGATCATAAAAATGAAATATTTTGGATCTCTTCCTCTTTTATAAATATGCACATGATAAAAGAAAGCACGAAAATACCCAAACATGGCTCTGATACCAATGTAAATCAGAGAGCATTAAAACGCAACGGATAAAATGTTTAGATCATACCTTTTAGCGAAGAACCTCGTGGGTAAATCACGTGCTTCCAAAATCTGATAAATCAACCCAGCAATGGGGTGATATTACAATAGTGAATATCACCCACACAAACCACAGTGCAAATGGCTTTGATCGTTGTTTTTGGGAGAGAGTCATAGAGAGAGGAGAGTATGGGAAAAAAGTTATGGGTAAAAAACCCCATAACGTATCTGATTTTTAATATATTAGATTAACCATATAATCTGATATATAACCAATATCTATCTATCTATCCATATCTATTGATATGATAGAAATAGATATCTTGAATGGTTATCCAAATAAGTTTGAATTAAAATTCAAACTTATATGGATAAGGTTCAAGAGGTTCAGGCTCAAAAAGCTCAAAGGGTCATGCCACATGGGCGCCCAATTTCTAACATAGGTACGGTTCATGTATTTTGTTAAGATATTTGTATAAGTAGAACCTTAATTTTATGGAACAATTTCAAATACTTATTTTATAAAGTTAATCTATCATTAAAGTTCTTAAATCCATTCTTTATATTTAAATATAGAACATTATATTGATTTCAAGGCTATATACAAGTCTGATTAATGTCAATCTATTCTCATTAATATTTGTTGTATTTCTTCATTCTGTCATAATAAAAATTTGATTTTGCCCATTAAAAGAATCACTCTCTCTCTCTCTCTCTCTCTCTCTCTCTCTCTCTCTCTCTCTCTCTCTCTCTCTCTCTCTCTCTCTCTCTCACCAAAAAAAAAAAAAGAAAACTTTCAAAATAGAGAAGTACTAACAAACCAAGCTCAGTAACACCTATAACACAGGTGTCGTTTGGCAAACTTGGGTTTTTAATTTTTTTGACTTTTTTAGTCTGGGACTTTTTTGTTCGTTTAGTTTTCTTATTTGACTTTTTTGACTTTTTTTGCATTGGAATGACAAAATTGCCCTCTACTTGGAAATGGTGCTTTTTTGACTTTTTGTTTGTATATGGGTCAATTTGGTAATTTTGCATCAAAAGTCAAGTGTTTTGTCATTTTGTGATTTTGTAATTTTTTTTTGTCCATATGTGCTTATTTCCCAACTCAAAAACCAAACGGGGGCTTAATAATGATTTTATCAATTTCTATTGAAACCAAATCCTAATAAAATTGTTACTAAAAATAATTTTTCAGTGACAATTTTTTACATATGTCGTTAAAAATTGATAATTAGTAACTTTTTTTGGATCACTATTTTTATAAATTGTCACTAAAATATAGAATTAGTGACTTTTTTGTGACAAATTTTTCAAATTGCTGTTGAGAGTTAAAAGGAGGACTTACGTGTAAATTTTAATAAGTGTACTTATTGTTCAATAGATTCTATGATAATTAATGGTATTTTTCATCAAACATTATTAAAAAAAGTCATTAATTGTTAATTTTCAGCGATAGTTTGAAAATTTTGTCACAAAAATGTCACTAATTATAAGTTTTATCGACCGTTTAAAAAAATTGTCACAAAAAATTCACTAATTTTTAACTTTTAATGACAATTTGAAAATTTTGTCAAAGAAAAAAAATATCGCTAATTGTAAGTTTTAGCAACAATTTATAAAAATCGTGACAAAAAAGTCACTAATTCTTAATTTTTAGCAACATATGTAAGAATTATTATAAAAAATTATTTTTAACGATGATTTTATTAAAATTTATTTTTAATAAAATTTAATATAAATTAATCCCAAGTATTACAATTTTTTTGGTAGTTTATCCTTAATTTTAATACGGATCCTAAAGCTATGTTGAATTTTTAATTTTGAAATGATGAGAGCTGTTATGGTGCACAACAGTTTTAAAAAGACCCACATGTGTAATTTTCACACCGGAACTTTCACAGTAAACCTAACATTTTTTTATTAGGAAAAAAAAAAGAGAAAATTTTATTGATAAAAATTAACATAATATTCCCTCATAAACATTACAATATGTTCATAAGAAATTAGTATACATGTTACCATAATAATTATGTGAAAATTAAACTTAACAAGATTTTAAATTCAATACATCTTAAGAATAAAACAAATATACTTTTATTTGTCATTGAACTAGAGAAATTGAAAAAATATCCCTTTAGTTGAACATGTTAGATTTATTCTTGAGATGTATTAAATTCAAGATCTGTTAAGTTTAATTTCCGCATAATTGCCGTGGTTACATGTATATTAATTTTTAAATTTTTTATATATATATTTTCACAACACTGTTTATAATATAACTACAAAAATTATTAGTTCTACATTTATAATTTTTAGGATAAATTAAACTGGTAGTTCATACATTTTGCCCATTGTATCATTTTGGTCATTGCACTTTCAATTAACTCAATTTTGACACTTAGTTTTAAATTTCAATAGTATTTTTTTATAAAAAATAATCATTAAATTAATTGAGATTAACTCATTGAGTTAAACAAAACTTATAATATTGCCATTGAAAGACTGACATATATCACATATATTCGTATTTTTCATTAAATAATACTAACAATTATAATTAATTAGAATAAATTAAGACAGAGTTATAAATTCATGATTAAAATTAAGCCAATTGAAATTATATATACTAAAATAACACAATGATTAAAACAAAGAAATTGGAGATCAATGATGGAACAAGTACCAGAAAAAATCAATGATGGAATTAGAGATATCAACAAGCCTTTCAAGTTCAAAGGAGTTCATTTTAAGAGGTGGAAAGAAAAAGTTTTTTTTTACCTCAGCCTTTTGAAAGTTGTATATGTTCTTACCAAGGAGAATCCAAACAAAATCCCAACCGAGGAGATGAATGATGAAGACTACGAGGCACATGAAGCAAAAGTGACTTCCTACAATACAGATGAGTATAAATGTCATTTTTATCTCTTAAATTTCCTTGCTGATTAATTTTATGATTATTACTATGACACCACTTATATACTTTGTCTTCTATTAATTTTTGACATACTTGCTTGTGTCATATAAACAGTAAATATGTGGGAATCATGAGTAGTTTAGGATTAATTCCTAAAGTGACAAAAAATTTTGAGAAATGTGAAGTTTGCAGTAAAGCAAAAATTACCAAGAGGCCTCATAAAAGTGTTGAAAAAAATACCAAATTGCTAGAATTATTTCATACTGATTTGTGTGAGTTTGAAGGAATTTTAACTTGGGGTGGTAACCAATGTTTTATCACTTTTACTGATGATTTTTCAAAATACAAAAAAATAAAAGTGATACTTTTGAAAAATTTAAAGAATTCCTTCTTGAAGTAGAAAATCAATTCGGTAAAAAGATTAAAAGAATTAGAAGTGATAGAGGTCAAGAGTATGAATCTCTTAGATTCAACTCTTTTGTTCAGTCATTGGAAATTATTCATGAGACTACTCTACCATATTCACCTTCATCTAATGACATAGCTGAAAGGAAAAATAGAACGTTAATTGACTTGACGAATGCTATACTTATTGATTCAGGTACTCCCTCAAATCTTTGGGGCGAGGCTATTTTGATAGCTTGCCATGTGATAAATAGAGTGCCACACAAAAAGACTAAAATTGTACCTTATGAGTTGTGGCGGGGGCATAAACCAAATCTAGGTTATTTGAGGGTTTCGGGTTGTTTAGCTTTTGTGAGGCTTGCAGATCCTAAACGACCTAAATTGGACGAACGAGCTACCACCTGTGCTTTTCTTGGGTATGCGTTGCATAGTACAGCTTATAGATTTTTTAATATGGAAAATAATATTATTTTTGAATCAGGTGATACTATTTTTCATGAAAATAAATTTCCTTTCAAATCTAGAAATAGTGGGGGTCAAATAATTTCTGAAAATATTCTATCCATGTCTAGCTCTTCTACTCCTTCTCAAGTTTTTCAAGAAAAAGAAAATTTTCAAATCCAACCAAGAAGAAGTAAACGAGCTAGAAAAAGATTTTGGCCCTAACTATTATCTTTACAATGTGGAAGAAATTCCTCTTACTGTGCAAGAAGTTTTATCATCACCTGATGCTATTTTCTGGAGAGAGACTGTAAATGATGAGATAGACTTACTACTTTCAAATAAAACATGGAAGCTAGTGGATTTACCTCCAGATTGTAAAACTATTGGGTGTAAATGGGTCCTTCGTAAAAAACTTAAACCGGATGGAACTATAAATAAATATAAAGTGAGGCTTGTAGCTAAAGGTTTTAAGTAATAAGTTGATTTTGATTTCTTTGATACTTTTTCTCCGGTTACTAGAGTTACATCCATTAGACTGTTAATTGCAACGGCTGCAATTCATGGTTTAAAAATTCATCAAATGGATGTAAAAACAACATTTTTAAATAGAGATCTAGATGGGGAGATTTACATGGACCAACCCGAAGGCTTTGTGGAGCCTGCCCAAGAAAGCAAGGTGTGTAAGCTAACTAAATCCCTTTATGGTTTAAAACAAGCTCCTAAACAGTGGCATGACAAATTTGATTCCTGGATGCTTGAGAATGGCTATAAAACGAATGAATGTGATAAGTGCATATATTATAAAACTGGTGAAAATACACATGTGATTATTAGCCTATATGTGGATGATCTACTTATTTTTTGCTCTAATTTGTTTATTATAAATGAGACTAAAAATATGCTCAATAGCCACTTTGATATGAAAGATCTTGGTGAAGCCAATTTTATTTTGGGAATTAAAATTACCAAGACTAATGATGGTATTTTTCTTGATCAGTCGCATTATGTTGAGAAAATGTTACAGAAATATAATTTTCTAGACTGTAAACATGTTGTTACTCCTTTTGATACAAACATACATTTATCTGTTGTAACAAATGAAAAAGGAAGTAATTAATCAAAAGGAATATGCTAGCATAATTGGTAGTTTGAGATATGTTACAGACTGTACTAGACCTGACATTGCATATGCTGTTGGAGTACTTAACAGGTTTACTAGCAAGCCAAGTCGAGATCATTGGCTAGCCATGGGAAGAATTATGAGATATTTATTTAGAACAAAAAATTATGGTTTGTTTTATAACAAGTATCATGCGGTACTTGAGAGATATAGTGATTGGAACACTTTGTCAGGTGATTCTCTCTCTACCTCGGGTTTTATTTTTACCTTGAGTGGTGGTGCTATATGTTAGAAATCAAAAAAACAGACTATAATTACTAATTCTACAATGAAAGCTGAGCTTATAGCGTTAGTTTCAGCATGTGAGGAAGCGAATTGGCTAAGAGATTTGTTACATGAAATTCCTTTTTGGGAAAAACTAATTCCTCCTGTGTTAATTCGTTGTGATAGCACTACTGCTATTGGTAGAGTGAACAATCATTTTTATAATGGTAAATCCAGACCTATTTGAAGGAAACACAGTAATGTGAGATCCTATTTGAGTAATGGCATCATAGCTGTGAATTATGTAAGATCTTGTGATAATCTTGCGAATCCGTTAACCAAGGCCTTAGCGAGAGATAGGGTCTGGAATACATCGAGGGGGATGGGTTTAAAGCCTATAAAATCATAAACCATGTATGAAGATACCCAACCTAGGGGCTAGAGATCTTGTAATTAGGTTCAAGGGGAAGAATGAATCATATGGTGGTTGTAAAAAATGCACTCTTTAATATTTTATTATCCATCCCTATGATGTAAGTGCATTTGTCCTGTAATGTTGGAGGGTTGAGTTTTTATACTCTTACTGAAATTCTGTAGCTCTTGTTGAGTGGGGTGTGTAAATTACAGGAACATCCTTGACAGATTTCACCTATATGAGCATGAAAGTGGGGCCGCTTTCTATGAGAACAAGGCTTATTCTCGAATATGCTCATGAAAACTGGGATTAGTACAAGGTCGTAATGTACTAGCTATTAAAGCTCACGTCAACGCCTCGATTATTATGTGTGAGCAGTAATTCTTTATTTCCCCTAAGCAGTTATAGTTCAAGTCTGAGATCACTACTGACTCTGAAGTAGAGGTTGTTGTTTCACTAATGAAGGTTCAATGCAGAGCACACCTTCATGATGCATACTAGTCTATCTTTGTTTAGTAATCTCTCTTATTCTTGTTGATATTAAAATGAGTGGGGGATTGTTGGACCATTTTAATATCTTTTATTTATTTATTTATATATCTTGTTCATGAATGGGGTTTTATTACTTTGGTAACCTCTCATCTTGGTCATAAATGGACATAAATAGAGTTTCATTACTTTGGTAACCTCTTATCTTGGTCATGAATGGAGATTAATTAGAATTCATGATCTTGGTGGTGAGTTAATTTTGAAGTTTCTCCATTTTCTCTAATTTAATGATCATCTTTATTTTTGGTGTAACTGTAAGGTCCTACTGGCCTATAAATAATCCCTCTCATCTACTCTTTTCTACACCCAACACATCAATTATTTTCTATACAAGAGAGATTACTAGCAAAGAAGAGTGTTTTTATTGGTGGAGCTTTGGGTTCACCATCTTGTGCAGAGTTGGCCTGAACCATACGACAAGTGATCGGGTTGTTGTATCCTGGAGGGGACAAGTCACAGTTTTGTGACTGCTGCATCGGTATTTGGGTTCTTCCTATCGCAGTGGGCTTGATCTCCTTAAAGAAAACGAGATATCTGTTCCTCAACCTGATCTATTTGTATTTCACTTTCTTTATATTATTTATCAATAAAATATAATTTTTTCTGGTATTTTCACCAACAATTTTGTACTTTTTTTTTAATTTTTAAGATTGGAGTGTGGATGTACTTGGGCAATATTTAGCATCGCTTATATTAGCACACTTTTTTTTTATTTTTTTAAGTCACATTACTTCTTTAAATATCTTTTCATAAAAATTTTAAAAAAATATACGTTTTTAATTCATTTGAAACACCTCTTATATTTTTCTGAATTGATACATGCTGAAAGTGTGAATATGAGTGAGTCAGGTCAAAAATTGTGTGGCGACCTTCAAAACCACTAATAAATAAGGCTAATGTTTGGAATCCCACAAAAGAGGGCCTTATAAAAGAGGACTTTTATGACTTTTACTAATGTATTGATTATTTATGTGTTTAAATTTTTTTTTAGAATTGTGTCTGATAATAACATGAATAATTCAGATCATTTTCAAAATTGTAGAGATTATATTTTGTAAAGTCTCTATCATTACTGAATAAATAATTTTGTTCTTCGTAGAGATGGAGCACCTGATAATAATCAAAATATATATATACACTTCCTAAATTATAACCTACTTTCTTTTTCACAAAAAAGTTACTTATAAATAATTTTTAATTAAAAAATTAATTATAATCATCTTCTCAAAATAATCCTAATAAGAAATTTATATTTTAAGTACTTTTCAAATAGACTGTCACCGTTCTCCCAGAAGAAGAAGAAGAAGACTGTCACTAATTTTTTACTGTAAAACTATTACAATATTCACAAGTCAAAAGTGACTGCGTAGGTTTTACTTCCCAAACTATCGGTTATAAAATGTCATTTTTTTATCATCGTTAGTCATAAAGGGCTATTTTGGGAGTGAGTTAAAAGAGACTTTTCAGTTTTTAATTTTTTTTTTCAAAAGAATTTAAAAAAAATTAAAAAATAATTTTTAATCATCTCTTCAAAATATTCCAAAATCACTATGTTTGGTTTATAAGTTTTAGAAAATAAATTTTTAAATTTTCAATTCATATTCTTTTGTTTTTTATGAAATATTTTTAATTTTTTAGATTCACTCAATTTATAGTTAATTTTTTTAATGAAAAATTCAATAAATACAAAAGTTTATTTGCAAATATTTTATACTTCTACCTAGATTCGAATTGTTTTGGAAATTGACTTTTTAGCAATTTTTTTAAACTTTCTACAAAATGATGTATAAAAAAATTCAAAAAATAGTTAATTTTTTTATAATGACCTTTTGGCTAAATTGTGACTTCTCAAAATAGGCCTAAGTGGATCTAAAATGTAATATATATATATTAAAATACTAAAAAAATGCAAATTGAAAACTCAAAACCAAAGCAAAATGATAAATTTGTGTATTTGTTAACACGAATTTCATCTTTTGTGTTTAATGATAAAACAATTTATTAAAAAAATCATTTATATAGACTTTTTTTTTTTTTTCTTTCTTTGTAGACTATTTTTCTTATTTAAACTAGGATTTCAAGCAATAGTTCTTGGTGTGTTAAAAATCAAACTGCCCAAGTTGAAAATCAAAGCAAAATAATATTAAAATAATGGAAAATACGATAATACCCGATCCTCAAAAGGTGTGTATTATATGTACCTTTTAACTGAAAAAAAATGGTATAGTTTTATATTTTTTAAGCCATAACTAAAAAAAATAAAAAGTGTCATAACTAAACACAACATGATGTATAATTAAAGGATTCATGAGTCATATCTAAAATAATATCATAACTTAAGAAGAAAATCGGTCATAACTAAAGAAGAAAATGACATAACTATAAATTCATATGATACACCATTTTCCATGGTGTGTATATTAGAATTTTCCTAAAATAATACATTCTTATTTTATACTGCACATTCTGAACTATTTCGTTTTACTTATATTTTAAATTTAAACTGTTAAATTAATACAATAGAATAATTAAAAATAGGTACATTATATTGGTAATACCTGCATTTTGTTTATTGTGCCATTTTTGGTCATGTAATTTCAATTAATTTGATTTTGACCTTTAATTTCAATTTTGTGTCAATTTAACCTAATTAATAACCCCAAATTAAAGGTTTGCAAGGAAAATAGTCACTAAGTTAGTTGATGTTAACTCATTAAATTAAATTAATTTACAAATTTGTTTATAAAAACATAACACATACAACTTATGTGCACATTCTTATAAAAAAAAAAAATAATAACAATTGTAATCAATTTTACCAAATTGAGACAAACTTATAAATTTAAGGTTAAAATCGAACTAATTAAATTAGAGAGACTAAAATGATATAAAAATTAAATATAAAGACTATCTGTATAATTTATTAAAAACAATTAAAAAAAAATGAATAAGGGAGTATCTCAATCATGAGTCAACAACAACCATTTAATTATTTTTGTTGTGCTTTCACTTCAAATGAATCCATCAATTGACAAATGCATGCACTTGGCATTACTCTCTCTCCACGATCAATGTAAGACCAAAGACTAAGTTTAATAATGCAACCAAAACCCTTGACCGCTTCAATTCTTTAACAATGCACAACAAAAAAGCTTCGCATAGTGGGTAACCATAAAAAAATTATTTGTATGTATTTTAATATCTTGTTTTGGATATTATATATTATTCCACCCAGTTTCGGTCAAAATATGAAATATTTTTTTGGTCAGCTTCCATGACTAGCGAAAGTAGGGCAGAAGTTGACTTCAAGTTAGTAAAATGTGCCACAGTGCCAATTTATTGCAGTGCCTCTTAACATGTTTAGATGTTGCCCTATACCAAAAAATGTTTCCTCAAATTATTAATAAATAAAAAAGCAAAAGAAAAATCAAATAATGTTTCATTGTTTTACTACGAAAAAGTTAAGATAGTGTTTGGTTGATTAAAATAAAAGTGGCATGAACAATAAAGACTGTCCCGTTTGGTAACTGACTTTTTTAGTTAAAAAGTCAAAAAGTTATTAAAAAAATTAAAAAGTTAACAATCTATACCATAAAGTTAAATATTTCATTTTCTCTCTATTTTTTGCATATCTTTTCGTAAAAAATTAAAAAATCATCCCAAATATATTAGTTTTTTTTTTATCTCATATTTTAACCAAAAAGTCAAAAAGTTACTCAAAAAATCTGTTCCCAAACAATTAATTTGTGTTGCCCACCTGCAGGCAAATTGAAGTTGAACACAAAGGGGAGTGCAAAGGGAGAGCTAGAGAGAGAAGGATTTGGAGGCATATTCAGAGATGAAAAAAACTAGAAAGCGCAGGCAGACTTGAAGCTGAGATATAGGTAATCTACAAAGGTCTCTAATCATACTCTTTGAGAAAGAGGATGGAAAGAGATCCAAGTGGAGACAAACTGCATAGAAGCAGTGGACTTCACCACCAGGAGAATTCCCATTCCGGGCTCAAATTGAAGATGCAAGGCTTTTGCTTTAACGAGCATGATCTTGTATCAACCACATGTCTAGAGAGTCAAACCATTGTGCCGACACCCTAGCAAAATCAGGAGTGGAACTGTTTGAGAACCTGGCGGTCATGGAGGACCCCACTGACCTTTTGAGACATCTGCTATTTATTTGCTAATGTGTATGAGAGGGCTTTGACCCTCATATTGTCGAACCTTTATGTATCTTTCCTTTGCACAAAAAAGAAAAAAAAAAAAAAAAATTGGTATGGAATGATTATCAAAATATATTTTTTTACATTTAATTTACTTAAAAATGATACGGTTCCTTTAGCAAATAGATTGACTTTTTGACTTTTTAATTATTTTAGGCCTCGTTTGGAAATTGTTTGTTTTAAACTAAAAGTCAAAAAATTATTAAAAAAAACCAAAAAATTTATAACTTATACCAAAAAGTTAAAGATTCTATTTTTTTCTCTACTTTTTACATATCTTTTCATAAAAAACCAAAAAGACATTCCAAATATAGTTTTTTTTAATCTCATATTTTAGCTAAAAAATAAAAAAATTACTAAAATAGCCTATTCCCAAACGAGACCTAAGCCTGTGACTAAAAAATCTCGTTTGGAAATGACTTTTTGGCTTTTTTTATTTTTGTGAGAGAAAAAATATAATAATTATAGGTTGGATGTGATGTTTTGTTTATTAAATTAAAAAGCCTATTTTATTTTTTTGTGACTAAAATAGCTCCAACCCTTCTTCCCAAATAAAACCTAAAGATATATTTTAAATAAAATTGTCATTCACCATTATATATAAAATATCATTTTATGGAGATGGTAAGGGATACTCATTTTATAAGAAAGTTAAAGGATAACTATTTCATTAAATTTCACATTATTCTAGTGAATCAACACTATCCAAATATTTCAAAAAATTATTACCAAAATTATTCCACAAGTGCAGTGTAATATACATTCAAACTAAATGTTGTGTTGACATTTACATATACACCTTCAATCTACCAATTAAAATGTACTTTGGCATCCAATTATTTTTAATTTATTTAGATACAGGGAAAGTCTATGGTATATTTTGTTAAAAAATGTACGGTACATAGAAAATCAATGGCTAAGCTTGAGTCACATCATTAAAAGTGACCTGCTAAACAGGTTATTTTTTATAATTATAAACCAAAATCATATTTCTTCATAATTATAATCAAATTGATCATAACTTAATCATAACCACATTTCATAACCAACACCATTTTGTTCATAATTAATATCACATATTTCATAACTATAATCACATATCTCATAACCACATCTCATAACCAACTCCTTTGAGTCATAATCAACATCACATATCTCATAACTAACACATTTTTTTTTTTCCCAAAACCAACATCACATATCTCATAACCACTAGTCATATATCTCATAACTAACACTATTTTACTCATAACCATACCACTTTGATCATAACCAATATCACATATCTCATAACTATTGATCATATATCTCATAACTATTATTCACATGAATCATAACCACATCTCATAACTAACCCATTTGAGTCATAACCAACATCACATATCTCATAACCACTAGTCATATATCTCATAACCACTAGTCATATATCTCATAACTAACAACCCTTTTGTTTATAATCACACCACTTTGATCATAACCAATATCTTATATCTCATAACCACTAACACATATAGCATAACCAAACACCCTTTGATACCATTTTGCTCATAACCAAAATCACATATTTTATAATCACTAATCAAATATCTTATAACCATTACCCATATATCTCATAACCAACATCACATATATCATAACTACAAATCACATATCTCATAATCACACCACTTTGATCATAACCAACATTATATATCTCATAACCACTAATCACATATATCATAACCAAACACTCTTTAACTTATAACTACACCACTCTGCTCATAACCAAAATCACATATCTAATAATTGTTAGAAATGGTTTTGGAAGTTTTGGAAATTTTTCCTTAACTTTGATCTATTTTTTAGGTGAGACCCATGCGCCAAAGTTGGCAGGTCTAAGTGGTAACGTGTTCTATGCCACATTGTGATTCACGTGGTATATTTGGTTGTTCAAAACCATTATCGAGTGAATGAAAAATTGAAGCCAAAGATAGCTCCATGAAAATGGTGTTTTTGGTGAAATTTCCTAAAGGTTTGGTTTAAGGCTTGTCCCATATTGATTTCGTGGGCAAACTTTGAGTGGGTTTATAAGGCATGGGTTTGTAACTTGGGAAGGGCCTCAAGGGGCACCCCAAGTTTGTAGAAGGGAGAGGTTATGCTGCAATAAATCTCTGCATTTTGCTATATTAAATTTCTGTGAAAAAGAGTGTATACACAAAGTGTGTTCGTTGTGCAAACGATTTGTAGTGCTGCTATTGTTTGCTATTGATCATTTTATCCTTGGAGATAGACGTCCACAATCTGAAAGCACCGTGGAGAGGACGAATCTATCTTAAGGACACAGCGTTAAACGCTAAACTTGATTAGAAAATTTGTTCAACAAATTTATTTGATAAGTAATTAATTTACTTTTCTGTTTTATTATTTTTTCTGTTTCAGATTTTTATTTTGTTATTTTGTTTTTGTAACAAAATAAAATTTTGTTTTATTTATTTTATTTTATTTTTTGGTTTGATTTTTGTAATCAAACAAACTCTCTCATTTCCTTTATTTCTTCTGTATTCCGTTTGTTCTTAAGTACACACACATAATTTATTTTTTAAATACAGTGAAGATTGTCCAACAATAATCACTAATCATATATCTCATAACCTTTACCCACTTATGTCATAACCACATCTCATAACTAACACAATTTGTCTCATAACCAACATCACATATATCATAACCACTAATCATATATGTCATAACCACTATCCACATATAAGAGTGTAAATTTAGCCCATGAGCTCGTGACACACCTCAAGTCCAGTCACACCCTGGGTGGGCTAAACCAAGCCTGAGCCTGAGCCTGAGCTTAAGCCCAACCTAAGACCCTGGGCTATGTGTTCTAGAGCCCAGCCCAACTCTGGTGTGTTATGGAGTGTGACCCATCTCGTGAGCTCGACCCTAAATTTTTTTCCCCATCTGGTCCGATCCAACCCGAACGGGTCCCTACCTCCTGTTAGTGCAATGGTCAAAAAAAATTTAAAAAAAAAAAAAAATTGAAACAGTCATATAACCATTAATTCCACCAACAACCAAATTTATTTTATTTTTATTTTTATATATATAAATTAACCCCTTCCTCCCAAGTGCTATAAATACCACCCCTCTCTCATTTTATTTCTCAGAAACAAATCTGTCTCTCAAAATCTCATCATCTCTGAACTCTCAACTCTCTTAATTAATTTTGGAGTGTCGTCCCTAAGTGACAATTGCAATTGATTACCTATATCTATTTTAGATTTATTTTTAGTCATAGTATCTTCATTAAATATAATAGAAATAGTAATATACAAACGATATACTTTTTAAAATATCTATATACACTTATAGACATATATATATATAATTTAACTAAATTTTAATAAAAAATATGTTGAAAAAAATTATCTATGACGTGATTTTATTTTGTTCTACTAAATAAATTTTCTCATAAATTTTTTTCCTCAACTCTTCTTCGTTTTTTTCTCTACTCTATTTTCCTTCCCTTGATTTGTCCTAGTTGTGCCTGAGCTCTCTCTATTTCTTACTCGGACTTCTCTATTTCGCTCAAATTATCGAATGACCATTGTTGATAGTTCTTCCTCATTGGATTCTTCCTCTCTCTACTCATGTGTCTCTGCAATAGATCATTGAACTCGTCACTACTCTCTTTGTCTATTTTAACACTATTCATTCTGGTGATATTTCTCTATCTTATATATGCATCTATCTCGAAACTCTAGCTCATTCACATTAATATGTCATACATATACAAACCTTTGGCCGTAGTTATGATTTGAAAGGTTTTGTTATCATCAACTTGTACATGTGTTATAGAACTGTTGAAAAATGAATATTATGCATTTTGTTGTTCTGTTCTGCTATCTCAGTCCTCTTTATCCCTCAAGCATCTCTCTCATTCTTTACTCTCATTGTAGATATCTCCGATGTTCCTTATCAGAAACGACAACACCTTTGACATCATTTTCACAGGCGATAAACCTGTTCAGTCTCTCTTTCTCATATTCCCTTTCTTCTTGCTCTACTAGCTAATCTTCTCTAACTCTTATTTTCTGTTCCATGGTTTTAAGTCATTGATTAAATTATTTAATGATTGTCATTACATTTTGTTTTCTCTATATTATAAGAGATCCCGATTGGTGATTCTAAGATTTTTAGTGATTTGTTTAGTCATTCCATGATAATTGTTATGAAACTTTGTTGCTTGATTACTATATTTGTGGTTTATAAAAAATTTGGATATTTTTGCTACATCAATTAGTTATGTTGTTATGTATTTTGTGATTGATGTTATAAATTTTTTGGGTTGGTTATGACATTTTTGATTTGTAAAAATTTTGATTATTTTTATTATGGCAATTAGTGGCGCAGTTACGCATTTTGTAGTTGATGCTATTAAATTTTGTGAGTTGGTTATGACATTTGTGGTTTTTAAAATTTTTAGATATTTTTGTTACACCAATTAGTGGATAGTTACATAATTTTTGGTTAATGTTACAAAATTTTGAGAATTAGTTACGACATTTGTGATTTTCTATAATTTTAAACAATTTTGTTACGCCAATTAGTGCTGGCGTTATATATTTTGTGTTTTATATTACAAAACTTTGTGACTTGATTATGATATTTGTGGTTTCTAAAATTTTAAATATTTTTATTACGCCAATTAATGATGTGATTATACATTTTGTAGTTGATGAGTAAAATAGTCTTTTTTATTAATTTTACTTAATAAAAATAGATGAGGGATTTATATTAAAAATAAATAAATAAAATTATGTATAAATTGACAAAATTATAAATTAATAATTTATTTTATTATAAAACTTATTCATAAATGTTTTAATTTTATTTTTTATAATGATTATTACATAATTTCGGCCCCATGTTAAAAATTTGGAACAAACATCTAAATTTTGTCAAAATCAAAATTCCCTCATTAATTATTTTTGACAAATCCCTAGACCTTTTCTTTAGCCCAAACAAGAGAGAGAGAGAGGGGGAGAGAAAGTGAGTGAGTAATTTCTAGACTTGGGGTGTGCCACGAGTACGTGGACCAAATTTACACCCCTATATGTGAATAATGGTTATGAGATATGTGATTAGTGGTTATGATATATGTGATGTTGGTTATGAGGTAAATGGTGTTGGTTATGAGATGTGGTTATGACATAAGTGGGTAAAGGTTATGAGATATATGATTAGTGATTATTAAATATGTGATTTTGGTTATGAGCAAAGTGGCGTAGTTATAAGTCGAAGGGTGTTTGGTTATGAGATATATGATTAGTAGTTATGAGATATATAATATTGGTTATGATCAAAGTGGTGCAGTTATGAGATATGTGATTAGTAGTTATGATATATGTGATGTTGGTTATGAGATATGTGTGTAATGGTTATGAGATATTTGATTAGTGATTATAAGATATGTGATTTTGGTTATGAGCAAAATGGTGTCAAAGGGTGTTTAGTTATGCTATATGTGTTAGTGGTTATGAGATATGAGATATTGGTTATAATCAAAGTGGTGTAATTATGAGTAAAATAGTTGTTAGTTATGAGATATATAGCTAGTGGTTATGAGATATGTGATATTGGTTATGACTCAAAGGGGTTGGTTATGAGATGTGATTATGATTCACATTTGCCCTGAGGCTAAGGCCGTAGCCGATGGGGGGGGATCCGGCGAGGGAGGAGCTGGAGACGCAAAAGAAGGCGGAGGAGGTGGAAGAGCGGAAGGTGTTCGCTAAGGCAAAGAAGTATTAGGAGACACAGTTGGGGCCTGCACCTAAACTGGAGATGAGGGAGTGGGTCTGACCGCATCCCAAACCGCTGGGAGACAAAGACCTAACGGACTTTGCCCCACTGCAGCCCCTAGTGGATACGCTGAAGGAGAGGGGCAAACAGAAGGTGGAGACAGTGTTGAAGAAAACGAAGAAGAAGAGGGTGGCGACAGAGGGGAGTAAGTACGCCCCTATTGCGAAGAAGATGAATGATAGGAGAGCGGAGGAGGCTCCAGAAAAGGAGATTGCCCATGTGGCGAAAGAAGACATGGGCACAAGTGGCCAAATGCTAAAAGAAGACATAGGCGTAAGCGCCCAAACGGTGGCAGCAGTGGGGTCTGTGGTAAAAGTGTCGCCTAGTCCTGGTGAAGGGAAGTCTGGGGTTAGCAGATCGGAGGCAAGTGTCGCGTGGAAGACTGCTATGTACCATGCACATGCTCTGGCAGGCCGCTCGGTAGAAGAAGGGAGGGAAGCTAGGGTCGCAGCCGACTGCCTTGTTGGGGTGGTGGAGGATGCGGCCGTGCGGTCCATGGTGCGGTTGACGGAGGCCGACCTCCTGAGAGGTTTTTGCTCAGCCCAGATAGAGGTAGCGACCCTGGCGACTGCCCTGATGAACAAAGCAGCGCGTTCGAAGATGGAGGTAGAGCCGCTAAGGGCCCAGTTGGAAGGGGTGAATACGCAGTTGCAGAACCTAAGGGTTGAGACAGCGGACTGGAGGAAGGCCGCTCGGAGTGCATACGCCAAGGGGCTGGAGTATGTGCAAAGAGCAAAGAGAATGGAAGTACTAGCGTTGGTACAGAGCTACTCAGTGGAGCGGCCTGGTGCCGAGCTCCTCGTAACCAAATCAAAGATGGAAGCGGAGCGCCACAAGGCGGTATCGCTAGAGTTCGAGTTAATGGGCGAGAAGAGGAAGCTAGAGCAAGTCCAACAAGCCTACACCACTGCTAATGAGAGGTGGGAGGAGGCCCTGACCAACAACGAAGAACTGCGGGACCAAGTGATCAAAGATAAAGAAGAGGCAGATGGTCGGATTGTGGAGTTGGAGAAGGCCCTGGTAGAAGAGAGGGCCAAATTGGCGTCTGAGAGGGCGGCATACCCCGACTTATGTATAGCGGCCGTAGAGCAATTCAAGGGGTCTGCTGACTTCCAGATGGCCATTGACGTCGTTGTCGCCAGTGGCTTGGCGAAGGAGGGAGATGGGGGGGTTGGGCTGTTAGGAGCGGTCGCTAGAGGTAGAAGTGAAGAGGAAGTGATCCAAAGCTTCCAGCGGTCTGACTTCTACAAGCACGAGATGAGCCAGTTCTGGGACAACGGCTGGATAACTTTCAAGTATAAGGCGCAAGAGCTGTTCCCGGATGTGAACTTCAGCCTCGTGAAGGTAGGAGAAGATGATGTCGCCCAGACCCCCCTAGATGAGGGGGTTGAAGAGGAAAATCTCACGTCGAGCGAGGAAGATTAACTGTATAAAACTATTTATTTTTGTTTGTGTTATTTATTTATTTTATTTTTTTGTAATAGAGGTAGTTTCTGTAATAAATTTGTATACAAAATGCAAGTTTGTTAATAAAACAGCGAGTTTTCTTATGTATTGTTGTTGTCGTTATTGCTTTAATTTGCAAATTTGGGATGGTAAAAATGGCTGAGCGGAATTCAATCAAAAAGTAGGTGTAAAAATGAAACTTGTGCGTAAATTGTGAAACTTGTAAGTAAATTGTGATGTAAAAATGGTTTAAATGGGCTGACTTGTATGGATGACTAGTGAAAATGTTAAAAATGGGCAAACCATGATGTAACATGAAATTTTGTAACAGCTGAGTAATATGAAATTACGTAAGTAAACCATGATGTAAAAATGTTAAAAATGGGCAAACAGGCTAACTTGTAGGACTAGTGAAAATGGATGGTCATGAACTTGGATTTTAACTAAGTATGGCAACAGGTGAGACTAGCTTTGATTCAGACCGGCCGAGTGCTTCATATGAGTTCTAACGAAGACTTCGAGGGCTTTGTCGCGCTAAGGCGTAAGTTAACTCGGTCCGGCTGAGCTCTTCGTGTTCAGTTTGGTTGAGGCTTTAGTTAACTCAGTCTGGTTGAGCTCTTCGTGCTCAGTCTGGCCGAGGCTTTTAGTTAACTCAGTCTGGCTGAGCTCTTCGTGCTCAGTCTGGCTAAGGCTTTAGTTAACTCAGTCTGGCTGAGCTCTTCGTACTCAGTCTGGCTGAGGCTTTAGTTAACAAGTTATTATTGAGACACGACGTAAATAATGAAGATATAAAGTCATTGTCATTTAAGGCGTAGCCTGTTGATCACAAGTTTACATCAATGGAATGGTACAAAAATAGCAGACACCATTTCACTGGAAATAACGCTTCAAGTGCTCGGCGTTCCATTGATGGGGGAGGTCTCTGCTTTCCATGTCTTGGAGTCGGTAAGTTCCTGGGTGAGGTATGGCCTTAACAACGTAAGGTCCTCCCCATTTGGCTGCTAGCTTGCCCTCGGCAGGATTTCTAGTGGCAAGAGTTGCTTCGCGTAAGACTAGGTCCCCCATTGCGAACTCTCTTGGTCGAACTTTGCGGTTGTGGTGTGTTCTCATTTTCTACTAATATGAGGCCCGTCTGACAGCAGTGGTCTCTCGGAGCTCTTCAATCAGGTCCAAGTCAGTCCGACGCAATTCTTCAGTTAGTTTTGGATCCGGGTGCAAAACCCTCGGGGTCAGGAGGCCAATTTCCACTGGGATGATCGCCTCAACACTGTATGTTAAGTGAAAAGGGGTCTCTCCAGTAGGGGTTCGGGCGGTAGTTTGATAAGCCCAGAGTACATTTGGTAGTTCCTCAACCCACAGTCCCTTAGCGGCTTCCAACTTAGTTTTGATGATCTTCAGGAGAGAGTGATTGGTGACTTTGACTTGCCCATTGGCTTAGGGATGACCTGGGGAAGAGAAACATGGCTTAATGTGGAGCTCGGCACAGAATTTCCTGAATTTGGCATTGTCGAATTGTTTGCCGTTGTCTGAGACGATGGCTTGAGGGATTCCAAATCGGCATACGATCGACGCCAGATGAATCTGGTTGTGTTCCGTTCAGTAATTGTGGCGAGGGGTTCAGCTTCCACCCATTTGGTGAAGTAATCAATGGCAACTACAGCGAACTTGGTTTGGCTCCTACCGGTGGACAATGGACTAACTAAGTCGATGCCCCACTTAAGCACAAATTCAATGGCATCTTGGTTGAAAGTAGGCCAAAAGTAACCGGTGTGAAGGATTTTATGGACCAGTGACCTGGCACCCGAATGATTACCACATATGCCCTCGTGGACTTCCTTCATCACATAGGTCGCTTGAGCAAGACTGAGACACCTGAGGTATGGGCGTGAAAATCCACGTTTGTACAGTAGGCTGCTGATGAGGATGTAATTGGACGACCGGGCTCTGACTTTGGTGGCCTGTTGTTTATTGTCTGGCAACTCCCCACTTGTCAAAAATGGAAGGATGTCTGCAGCCCATGGGATAGGTTCGTTTTGAAGGAAATGAACCTCCTGCTGGATTGGTGAAGTAGCCGGGTGGGCCAAGTATCCAAGACAGACGCCGTGGCTGAGGTTTGACTGGTCGGCTGAGGCTAATTGGGCTATTTCATCTGCCTTGGAGTTTTCTGACCGAAGGATGTGTTTGATATGGAAAGTATTGAAAAAGAAAACAAGAGGGAGTGCAATATCCCTGTAGGCTTGCATCATGTCTTCCTTCGCCTCGAATTCCCCCGTAGTCTGCCCAACGATCAATTGGGAGTCACTGAACACTTGGATATGGTTTACACCATTGTCTCTGGCTAGGCAAAGACCTGCTATCAAGGCGTCATATTCGGCTTCATTATTGCTGGCGTCGAACAGGAAACGGAGGGCACATTTGAAATAACCACCCTCGGGAGCGGTGAGGATAAGACCAGCCTCACTGCCTTCTTTGCGGGATGATCCATCGACATGGAGGGTCCAAGAGTAGGGATCTTCTGCCTCAGTGTTGAATTGCCTTGGCAAAGGGGGCGTGGTTGGAATGGGATTGGTGAATTCCAAGATGAAATCGACAATAGCCTGTCCTTTGATTGCTGTTCGAGGTCGGTAAGAGATTTCAAATTGGCTGAGCTCGACAGACCATTGCATAAGTCTACCGGATAGCTCTGGTTGTTGCATTACCTTCTTCAAAGGTTGATTAGTGAGGACTACTATGGAGTGAGCTTGGAAATAAGGTCCGAGTCGTCTCGAGGCTATGACTAAGGCGAGGGCCCTTTTTTCCAGCAGAGGGTAGTTCTGTTCTACCCCATGAGAGCTCGGCTAATGTAATAAACCGAACGCTAGACTGAGCTGTCCTCCCTGATGAGAGTCACATTGACTGCGGTGTTTGATACGGCTAAGTAGAGAAAGAGGGTCTCGTCCGAGAGCGCCTGAGAGAGTAAGGGGGTTGGCTATGCACTTTTTCAATTGTTGAAAGGCCTTTTCGGATTCGATGGTCCACTCAAAGACCTGTCGAAGGACTTTGAAAAAGGGAAAACACTTGTCTATTGCGCGGGAAATAAAACGGTTGAGGGCTGCGACTCTGTCGGTAAGCCATTGAACCTCTTTGACCGTCCTGGGAGACTGCATTTCTATCAAGCCTTGATTTTTTCAGGGTTGGCCTCGATGCCTCGCTGACTGACCATAAAACCTAGGAATTTCCCATATCCTACGCCGAAGGCGCACTTCTTCGGATTCAGTTTCATTTGATACTTGCGTAGGGTTTCGAAGGTCTCTCGCAGGTTTGTCAGATGATCAGAGGAGAGTTTGCTCTTGACAAGCATGTCATCAACGTAGACTTCCATGTTCCGACCTATTTGATGGTGAAAGACGGTATTGACCAACCGTTGGTAAGTTGCTCCGGCATTTTTCAATCCGAATGGCATAACACGATAGTGGTAAGTTCCTCTATCTGTGATGAATGAGGTCTGTTCCTGGTCAGCCGAGTGCAACAGAATTTGATTGTAGCGGGAGAAGGCGTCTATGAAACTGAGCCTTTGATGTCCGGCAGTGGCGTCGACAAGCAGATCTATGCGGAGGGAGGGGATAACTATCTTTGGGACAAGCTCGATTAAGGTCGGAGTAGTCGACGCAGAGTCGCCATTTACCATTGTTTTTACGGACCAGGACCACATTTGACAGCCATCTGGGGTAGTCTACATTCTTGACAAATCGTGCCTCCAGCAGTTTGTCTACCTCAGAAGTAATAAGGGCATTGCGTTCCAGGTGAAAGACACGCTGTTGTGGTGAAGCGTTGGAAGTGGGGCTCGATGCTGAGACGATGAATGATGAAGAAGATATCGATACTTGGCATGTCGGAATGAGTCCAGGAAAATACATCATTGTGCTCGGTTATGAGGGCTGTAAGGTCGGCCTTGGCTTGGGAGGATAGTTGGCTGTCGATCTTGGCTATTTTTGCTAGGTTGGCAGGGTCAATGGGGACTTCAACAAGTTCTTCCACTGGTTCCCCTCTAGCTAACTCGTCTTTGTCTCTGACGTCGAGTCCTTCGATGATCATGGCCTCCTTCAGCTTGACCTTTTTGAGTGAAACGACATAGCATTCTTTGGCCACCGTCTGCTCTCCCCTCACAGTGAGTGCCGATCCCGAGGTCGGTAAGAAATTTCACGGGCAGATGGTATGTGAATGTGACAGCTTGAAAAGCGTTAAGGGCTGTGCGGCCGAGGATGATGTTATAAGCAGAGGGACAGTCTACGACAAGGAAAGTGAGTAACTTGGTGGTCTATCGTGGATACTCTCCGATGGTGATGGGAAGATCGATGGAGCCTATGGAGGTCACCCGATCTCCCGTGAAGCCGACTAATGGGGTTTGGAGAGGAGACAATCTTTCTTCCCCGACCTTAAGCCGGCGATAGGCATTCAGGAAGATGATGTTTGAAGAGCTGCCATTGTCGACAAGCACTCATTTGACTTTGTAATTGGACAGGAGAACAGATATGACGTGGGGGTCGTTGTGAGGATAACGGATGCCTGTGCAATTGGCCTCCGTAAAGGTGATGGGCTCCATCCACTGTTTTGGGTGTTTAAAGGGGCGATCCAATGTCATGACTTCTTTGTCGGAGCCCTGCCTGATTTTTCTAAGTTCGGCTCGCTGGGCCGAACGGGATGGTCTTCCGCACGCAAGTCTGCCAGCAATGACTCTGATCTCTCCAACTGGGGGAGCAGGGTTGCCTTGTGCTCGGGGTTATGGCGAGGGCTGATCATTACCTTGGTTAGGTTGTGCTGGTTGTCAGGGAGGGGTGTGTCCCCTTGGACGTTGTTGGGGATCGGCTGCCGTAAATCGACTGAGGCGCCCCTGGCATATCAAGCTCTCTACCTGGTCTTTAAGGTTAACACATTCCTCGGCGTTGTGGCCGTGGTTCGGATGGAAACGGCAGTATTTGGATTGGTCTTGCCGGTTGGAAGGAGACCGCGAGGGTTGTGGCCATTTCCAGTTGTAATCTTGTTGGATCTGATTCAAGACTTGTTCCATGGGGGAATTGAGGGGTGTGTACCGTTTGAACCGACCGGGCAGTCGGGTAGGTGCCGATCGGTCGGCTCGAGCAGTTCGGTTGGTATACTGAGGTGTTTGCTTAGTGTATTGGGTGGTTCTGGTTTCAGATTCCTTTCTCTTCTCTCTTAGGTTTGGGTTTTTGGTTGTGGAATCTTGGCGAGCGGCCAGAGAATCTTCAGCGTTCATGTATTTTTGGGCTTTGAAAATGAGGATTGCCATGGAGGTTGGAGGGTTTTTGGAGAGGGAGAAAAGGAAGTCAGATGATCGTAAACCAGCCATGAAAGCCATGAGAATGACCTTGTCGTCGTTTTCCGCCACCTATAAGGCTTCGGTGTTAAAACGGGTGACGAAGCTACGTAGCGACTCCCCCTCCGTCTAACGGATATTGAGGAGCTAGGTTGCAGGACGTCGCTGGCGCTGGGCACCAATGAAATGGCTAAGAAAGGAATCGCTTAGGTGCTAGAAAGTAGAGACGGAGTCTGTCGGCAGCTGACTAAACCACAGTCGAGCCGACCCTTTAAGCGTTACGGGAAAAGCCCGACACATGATCTCATTAGGGAATGCATGGAGGACCATTAGGGTCCTGTAAGTCTCCAAGTGGTCGACTGGGTCCGTTGTGCTGTCGAAAGAGTCGATCGAAGCTAGAGTGACTCCTTGAAGCTAGAGTTTCATGGTTCGGAGTTCCGCATCCCAGATGGGAACGTTGTCACCACTAGAATGCAATGGAGGCTGAACACTATTGGCCGCTCCCTCGGGAACAGGTGCTTGGGCTGATGGATGTAGACCCCGAGGTAGCGGGTTCATGTCTTGGGAAGGGGGTCGCAAACCCTCCAAGTTAGAGGGGTGGGCTCGTTGGAAAGGATGGCTCGGGGTTCGTTCTCGGTTAGGTGGGATATCTTGTGGTGGTGGAGAAGGCACGAGGAGGTCTCACTGAAGCAAAGCATTGATAGGCTTGGTTTTGTTCGGCTAGGCGATTGATGCTGTTGGTAAGTTCTGCGAAATATTGAGGTGCGTTGTATGGGTTAGGAGGGTCAGCTTAGGGGTCGGCAACGTTGTGTTGAGAAGCCATGGATCTCGTTGTGACCATCTACCTTGGTGGGTGGTAAGGAGGGATTATTAGGAATGGGTCTCTGGCAACAATGTCACGACCCAAACAAAAGGTTCGCTTGAGCGAGAACTCCTTTGCTCGAGCAGTCTGCAAAAGTGCAAAAGTACTAGTTGCTGATTTTTCACGCTCGATGCTCGCTCGAGCGTGAGACACAGCTCCTCGCTCGAGCGTAGGTCTCTTCGCTCAAGCGTGCGTCTGCGTGCACCAAAAATCTGAGAGTTTGAAATTTACGCTCGAGCCACCATCTTTTCGCTCAAGCGACCATCTGTTCGCTCGAGCGGAGCCCTGAACAAACAATGGTCGCTCGAGCGAGGAATCGTTAGCTCGAGCGAGGAAGTCAAATTCTGGAATTTCCAGATTTGCCTTCCAAGTTCGAACCAAGCATTTTCCAACCCAAAACTCAACCTCTTGAGCCCAAATTCTGGAAAAACAATCAAAACTCATAGTATATCAAGTTCCAAAACTCAATTTGAAAAATTAAAGCTCAAGGATGAGTCAATTTGAACACAAATTCCATAAATCACCAAGAACAAAGTTTCAACAAACATGCATGAACTCAAATGAATTTCAAAGCTCTAAAACATGATCCAAAGCAAAATTAAACTCAGAATTTTGATGTATTCATGGACCTTAGCAAAAATATGAACATGCATGTGAAGTTTTGATGAAAACAAACTCAAATGGCAAGATTGTAAACATGCATGCATGAATCTCTACCCAAGCCACCATTTATGAACCAATTTCTAGCTCTAGTCACCAATTTATCATGAACCATGCAAGAAGTGATCTCAAACTTACAATTAAAAGGATAATCTCTTACCTTAAACCTTGAATTCAAAGTGTGCCACCACAAATTGTTGTTATCTTCCAATTTCTCCTAAGTTTCCAAGTTAATTCTTGAGCTAAGCCCCAATTTCCTCAATTCATCCTCTCTCTCACGTTTTCTCTCTTGTTGAGGCTCAAATGTGTAAATGAAATGCAAAAGGGGTGAGTTAGTGGAGTAAAACAATATCCTATAAGTGGTGTTTGGCTCAAATTAAATAAGTGGCATTATTTTAATCGAGTTTAATCGCTCCAAACCGAATTTTAATTAAACCCACCATAAAATCACATATATTCTAACGAGTCCAAAACACTAGTCAATTTTGGAGTCGGGCGCCGATAAGACTTCCAATTCGCAGTTTAAAATTTAAAACACGAACAGATATTTCGACACTGAACAGATAGAAACACATAAATCATGCAATACACATGCAAATTGATTTCAGATTCCCTCTTAATTACTATTAGGCATAATTAAGTCCCAATTAATGTTAATCAAGGTCAGGGTTATTACAGTCTTCCTCCCTTAAAAGAGTTTGGTCCCCAAACTCAATTTACCTTCTTTCGGAAACAACATGGGGTTCAACGGAAACAATTCCAGATATCTCTTCTTCATGTCTTCCTCGGTTTCCCAAGTTGCATAGGTTCCCCCGTGGTTTTGCCAATCAACTTTCACCAACGGTATTTCTTTGTTTCTCAGTCTTTTAATCCCGCGGTTCACAATCTGGATAGGCCTCTCTTCATAGATGAAATCTTCTTTCAATAACACGTGTGTTGGTTCAATGACATGGAGTGGATCTCTCAAATATTCCCGAAGCATCGATACATGAAGGACGTTGTGCATATGTTCCATGACAGGAGGTAAGTGTAATGACCCGGACTCATGTGACGTAATTACCGATAATTAATTATGTATTTATTTGATTTAATTGAAGATTATCTGTTTGAATTAGAAAAATATCTGTTGAAATTACAACTTCGGGACTGAAATTGATGACCGTAATGGATTCAGAAAGTGAAATTGAACACACCTATGTGCTACCGGGAATTTTTAGAACTGTTTGAAAAGATAAATTGAAGACTGAATTTCGTCTGAATCGTTAAGTCCCGTTTGGCTTATGTTTTGGCTTAAGTGGTTTAATTGGATTTTTTATTTGATATATATGTTATAAAGATAAGGCTCATTGACCATTGTTGACTCAAAGAAAAATCTAGAATTCGGGAGAGAAGAGAGAATTCGGGAGAGAGAGAGACCAAGGGAGGAAGAAGAGGAGAAAGAGGGGATTTGAGCTTAAGACTTCCAACTAAGAGCATAAGGTAAGGATTTCTCCCTAAATTCATGAAATTGATTGATGATCCTTGGCATCTAGCATGTAGAACTCGAGATTATGACTTTAAATGTTATGACTTCATGTTTATTTGGCAAATTGAGGGAGAACCTCCATGGTTTTCAAGAAATGAAGCTTTAATGTGTAAATTCATGGTTTTATCTCATTTCATGGGTTTAATCTTGTGTATGATGCATATGGGTTATTGAGAAGTTTTGATGATCAATTTAAGTTGTATTTCCAATGTTTTGGACCTTGAATGTTCTGATTTTGAAGTTGGTTTTGGTAAAAATGGAGCCACGGTTTTGCAGAGTTTTGAACTGATTTTCCACCCAGTTTTGCACTGTCCGCTCGAGCGTAGGTCTGTCCGCTCGAGCGTAGATTTCGCACATCCAGTATTTTGCTTTGGCTTTCAGTCCGCTCGAGCGGAGGTCGGTGAGCTCGAGCGGGGACCTGTTTTTGGGAAATTTCATGAAGTGTTTTAATGCATGATTTTGGCATTCTCATTTCATTTTTAGCATTCTTGAGGCTTAATTAAGTCATGATAATGAAGTTATGAGATTGAACCATCATCTAGAGCATACGTGGATATGATTTAATGACGATACATGTTAAAGGATCGTGCTATACTGTTGATATTTACAGGTCAAGCTGAGAAGGCCGTACAACCGGTTCTGGAAAACCGCTGTAAGTAACATTACTGTAAACATATGTCATTATGAATTATATTCCAAAAGTGTTATGGGTTGATATGATATGTTTTAAAATGTGAGTTTAACCGTGGATGAGTGATTATTGTGATATGGTTTCTGATATGATATTTGTTTCTGTAAATGAATGTACTCTATTAGAATGTTATGAAAATGTGATGAAAAGGCTATGAAAGGGTACATTAAGTTGAAATGTAATTCGACTCTGTGAACGAATGTTTTAATTGTAAATCTAGTATGGCATTTACGGATAGTCCCAAGTCATGGGGGACGGCATGAAAATGCGGGTCCATGACTAGTCGTTAATTCGACGTTATGAAAAGGTGTTTAATCGGTGTACGGACCGGTTAAACTAGTCGTTAATTCGACGTTATGAAAATGTGTTTAATCGGTGTACGGACCGGTTACTCTAGTCGTTAGTCGACGTTATGAAAGGTTATGTTACCACCGACGGTCTATGAACGGGTGGCTATGTGTATGAAAAGGTTATGTTACCACCGACGGTCTATGAACGGGTGGCTATGTGTAGGAAAAGGTTATGTTTTACCACCGACGGTCTCTGAACGGGTGGCTACGTGTATGAAACGGTTATGAGAATGTTATTAAAAGGTTATGGAAAGGTTATTAAAAGGTTATGGCATATGTCGATTGGTATATTCCCATATGAATACTGTTGACTGATCATTGAGTATGATGAATGTATATGTACGGATTTATGGTTAAATGAAACGTTGGATTTAGTTTTACTTTAATGTTACTTGTTGGGCTTTAGCTCATTGGTTGTATTTATATGTGTTATAGGTGATCTTCCGGGGAGTCAAGCCGAGGCGGAGTCTTGACCGAGCCGCCGTTTTGGAAGCCTACCAGTTTTGTGAGCCTCCGAGTTGAGGCTAGGCCTGGAAGGCCGTTGTGAGTCTCTGTTTTGTTGTGATTGCATAGTTGTAACTGAACGAGATGTGTTGTATATGTTTGATGATCACATGTATGTAATGTTAAGATGGTGGGTAATTAACTCATTTTGTCATGTAAATGTATGTTCATATTATGCACAGCTCTTTGGACTATTAGTTTCTTTATTTCGCTTCCGCGAGCCCCGTTTATTTATGTTTTGTACAGTAAGGCCTGTGGTAATCTAGGATTACTGGCCGGTCTCGTCACCAAACTTCTAGGGGCGGGTTTGGGGCGTGACAGTAAGGCTATCCGATACGACACCGGATTGATCTTTTCAAGAACTTCATAAGGTCCAACATACCTCGGCGCCAATTTACCCTTAACACCAAATCGAGTTTGACCCTTCATCGGGGTCACTTTGATGAATACATGGTCCCCCACTTCGTATTCCCTTTCTCTTCTTCAAACATCGGCATAGCTTTTCTGTCTACTCTATGCGGTTTTCAGACGTTGCTGTATCAGTTTTACCTTTTCGGTTATTTCTTGCACAAGTTCCGGTCCCAATAAAGGTCTGTCACCTACTTCAGCCCAACATATTGGAGAACGACACTTTCTTCCATACAACGCCTCATAAGGCGCCATTTCAATGCTGGAGTGGTAGCTGTTGTTGTATACAAATTCGGCCAATGGCAAGTAGGTCTCCCAATTTCCTTGGAAGTCTAACACACACATTCTGAGCATATCCTCCAAAGTTTGGTTTGTTCGTTCAGTCTGGCCATCTGTCTGCGGGTGATAGGCACTGTTCAATCTCAGTTCTGTCCCCAAAGCCTGTTGCAAACTCTGCCAAAATCTTGACACAAACTTCGAGTCCCTGTCAGACACAATAGACACTGGCACTCCATGCAATCTCACAATTTTAGTCATATAGATGTTGGCTAATTTATCAGCATTATAGATAGTTTTACAGGCAGAAAATGTGCAGACTTAGTTAAACGGTCAACTATGACCCAAATAGAGTCCATACCTCGAGAGTAACGAGGCAATCCCACAATGAAGTCCATGATGATGTGCTCCCATTTCCATTCCGGTATTGGGAGTGGTTGTAGCAAACCAGCAGGTCGTTGATGTTCAGCTTTAACCTGTTGGCAATATAGGCATCTAGCCACAAAGTTTGCAATACTCCTTTTCATTCCAGGCCACCAAAAATTCTGTTTCAGGTTATGATACATCTTTGTGTTCCCTGGATGCATAGCAAACTTACTATTGTGAGCTTCGGTTAAGACACATTTTCTCAAATCATCACAGTCGGGTACACAAAGACGGTTTTGGAATTTCAACACATCATTCTCAAACACAAACCCCGGCCTTGGCTTCGAATCAAACTCCTCTATAATCTTTTTCAAATATTCATCTTCACATTGTTTTTGTTTGATCTCATCGAGAATAGTAGATTGAGCAGAAATGGCAGAATACAATCCACCTTGTTCTAGGTCAATTGACAAGTCTTTTCGGCTGGATAACAGACACGATATAGTTGCACTAGATTTCGGCTCAAGGCATCTGCTACAGTATTAGCTTTCCCTGGATGATACAAGATTTGCAAGTCATAATCTTTGATTAGTTCCAACCAACGTCTCTGTCTCATATTCAACTCTTTTTGGGTGAAAAAATATCTCAAACTTTTATGATCTGTATAAACCTCACAAGTCACCCCATACAAGTAGTGACGCCAGATCTTTAAAGCAAATACCACGGCTGCCAATTCAAGATCATGTGTTGGGTAATTCTTTTCATGAGGTCGGAGTTGTCTAGAAGCATAGGCAATCACCTTTCCATTTTGCATTAGGACACACCCCAAGCCTTTATGAGAAGCGTCACTGTACACTTGAAACCCATCAGTACCATTAGGCAAAGTTAAAATTGGTGCAGTCACTAACCTGGTTTTCAACTCTTGGAAAGCTACCTCTCTTTGGTCATTCCAGTCAAATGGCATGTTTTTCTAAGTTAATTGAGTCAATGGTAAGGCAAGCTTAGAAAAGTCTTCCACAAATCTTCGATAGTAACCTGCGAGTCCTAGAAAACTTCGAACTTCTGTCACATTTGTAGGTCTAGGCCAATCCACAACAGCTTCAATTTTCTGAGGGTCCACAGAAACACCATCCTTGTTGACGACATGACCCAAAAATGCCACACTATCAAGCCAGAATTCACACTTGGACAATTTAGCATACAATTTCCTCTCTCTCAAAATCTGCAAGGCGGTTCTCAAATGATTCTCATGTTCTTTCCTGTCTTTAGAATATATCAGAATATCATCAATAAATACAACAATGAAGTCATCCAGATATGATTTAAACACCCTATTCATAAGATCCATGAAAGCAGTAGGTGCATTGGTCATCCCAAACGGCATTACTAAGAATTCATAATGTCCATATCTAGTTCGGAATACAGTTTTCTCTATGTCCTCAGTTCTAACTTTTAATTGATGATACCCAGACCTGAGGTCAATTTTAGAAAACACTTGGGCACCCTGAAGTTGATCAAACAAGTCATCTATTCAAGGCAAAGGGTATTTGTTCTTGATAGTCACTTTGTTCAGTTCCCGGTAATCTATACACAATCTCAAAGATCCATCATTCTTTTTAACAAACAAGACTGGAGCACCCCAAGGTGAAGTACTCGGACGGATAAATTTCTTGTCTAACAGTTCCTGAAGTTGGGTTTTCAATTCTTTCAATTCGGAGATAGACATTCTATAGGGAGTCTTAGAAATAGGTTGTGTCCCCAGAAACACCTCAACAGTAAATTCAATTTCTCTGTCAATCAAGTCCCCCGGTAAATCAGTCGGAAACACATCAAGAAAGTCACAGACAATAGGAATTGTTTCTACCGTAGGACTATCAGATGATGTGGTCAATATGCAACACAGATAACCCCTACATCCCTTCCTAGGCAGTTTTACAACTTTCATAGCCGAGATTAAGTATGGGGGAGGAACTACCCCATTCCCACTAAAAGTAAATTCAGGCATACCCGGCGGTCTAAACACAACAGTTTTGTTTGCACAATCAATGGTAGCACAGTATTTAGTCAACCAATCCATCCCCAAAATACAATCAAAATGATGAATGTCCCAGATGGCGTAGATACAGATAGCACATATGTCATAAGTTCTAATGGCCTAGTCAATTTTCGCGAAAAAGCATGGGACACAAAAGAATGTGTAGAACCAGAATCTTTCAATACACATGCATTTTGAGAACATACAGAAAGTGTACTTGACACCACAGTGTAGGTGTTCGGTACGTCCCCCGGGCACTAAGGCAAACACTCGGCCTTGTTTCAAAGGTTCTTTTCCTGCATTGGCTTTGACATTGGTTTTGGCCATTGAAGCGGATCCCGCTGAACTTGCTGCAGGACGGCTAGTAGTCTCAGATCTAAGCGGACAATCCCTCATCATATGACCCGGTTGGCCACATCGGAAACAAGCACCAGACGTTCGGCGGCACACACCCCTGTGCCTATTACCACAATCAGAACAAACTGGAGGAGACCCACTACTTTGACTCGAGTTGCTCCAAATCCCTGTGTTTTGCTTCTTATTACTGAAGGACCGGCCTTTCCTAAAACCAAACCCGGATCTTTTTCCTCTCCCCTCATTCACTGTAGGTGCTGGGGCCTTATTTTGTTTCATGGCGGCTAGGGTAGCCTCTGCCATTAAGGCTCTATCTAGGACTTCCACATAAGTAGGCAATTTCAGGATGCCTACTCGATCAAACACGTCAAGATCCAATCCTCCTTCAAACTTTCGGGCTTTCTTATAATCGGTGTCCACCATATGTGGAGCAAATCGTGCTAATTCAGTGAACTTAGCTTCATATTCTGCCACTGACATTCTTCCTTGTTTGAGTTCCTGGAATTCAAACACTTTGCGATCCCTAAAACATTGGGGAAAATACTTGTCGTAGAAAATGGCATTAAACTGTTCCCACGTCATATTCCCATTACCACTTCGGATTAGCAACCACCACCTGCGAGCTTCATCTTTCAACGTGTAGGTGGCTAACAGGACTTTCTGAGTTTCAGAACATGGAAGTACTTCATACAACTTTTCCATCTCAAGCAACCACGTCTCAGCTTTCAAAGGTTCAATTCCGCCATAGAACGTTGGCGGTTTCATTTTCATAAACTTCTGTGTCAGATTGATAATGTCATTGTTATCTGCCTCGGCTTGTGCCGGTGGAAGCGAAGGGGGTACAGGTTGTTGTCTCTGTTGTATCAATGTCTCAGTCAATGCTGCCAACATCTGTTCCATTCGGCCCATGCGAGCCTCTGAAGATTCTATTTCACCACTTCCTCTTGCATTCTCCATCTTACAATACAGAAATCAAGTGATATTAAACATAGGCATGATCTTATTCATTTCCTTTAATTCATTATTCAATGTACATTTAGTTTTAATATTCAGTTGTATTACCACACACTCACACATGCAAATGGAATGCCCCTAATTCTTACTAGGACACCCTAAGCTCATACAGACCTGTGTGTGCGGTATAACTCATGCTCTGATACCACTCTGTCACGACCTAAACCCACCCCCATAGGTTTGGCACCGTAACCGGCTAGTAATCCGAGGATTACCTACGGCCTATGAATAGATTTACAAATAGTAAGGGGCTGCGGAAGCAATAATATAAAATAAACAAGGTCCAATGAGCTGTGACGACATACATGGGACAGAAAATTCAAATCTTATTTATATACATAAGCATGCTAGTCAAATACACCAAATATGTATAAAGTATTTACAAAATGTAATCCAAAGATCTGACGTTACAAAACAGTTACAACAGACTAGCATGAAGTGCAAAAACAGCCATGGCGTTAGGCTTCAGGTGGAACCTCCTCGGGAGGCGCAATAGATGGCTGACCAAAACGAAACAGAAGGCCATCAACTCTGGCCTGGGTCCTGTACTGGCTCACCTACATATATATAGTAAACTGTGAGCGAAAGCCCAGTGAATAATAAACAGAGTAAAGGGGTTTCAATGAATGAGTTCGTACAGATTTCAGAAATCAATTCATATTATATCAAAAGCATACTTGATCATATCATATGCCGACAGGAATCATAAGTCATAGTTACATTTACGTGATACATCCATTAGCATAACTACACAGGACGCACAATGCGTAAGGTTATGAATAACTTAGTTCCCACGAAGGAACCTCCGGATCCAGGTAACAAGACAGCTAAGCCCCCATGGCGGGCCTCCGGTACGGGCAACAGTGCACAAACAGGATGCATAAGCGTAACATAACAGGACGCATAAGCGTAAGGTTACAAATAACCTAGTTCCACGAAGGAACCTCCGATACCAGGTCACGGCTGTAGATCTCACGTGGTACTAAGGATGTCACGAATACATGCCAGAAATTGAACAGTCATTCATTGTACAGAACATATCATTACTGAAAACAGTTCCCATTTTGCCACACATAAAATAAGTACAGTTGAACATATCTTTACTATGTTATTACTCACAGTGGGCGTTGAAACAGGTAATCAGAGCCAAAAGGTCAAACGGAGCGCGGCATGTGACCTACATAACACATAACAGGTATACACTTGAAACACACAATCCAATTATACAAAACTTACGTCACTGGTTCGTAGTGTGTTTCTACCATTGAATTCCTCTTATAGAGTCTTAAACATGGCTTAAGAATGCTTAGGATGGAATGAGGATACAAATATGCCTTAGAAAATATTTTGCAAAACTTGCTGAAAACAGGGGTCTCGCTCGAGCGAGACTTTCTTCGCTCGAGCGAGCTTGCCAAAACAAAGGGTTCGCTCGAGCGAGAACTCCTTCGCTCGAGCGGTCTGCAAAAGTGCAAAAGTACTAGTTGCTGATTTTTCACGCTCGATGCTCGCTCGAGCGTGAGACACAGCTCCTCACTCGAGCGTAGGTCTCTTCGCTGGAGCGTGCGTCTGCGTGCACCAAAAATCTGAGAGTTTGAAATTTGCACTCGAACCACCATCTGTTCACTCGAGCGGAGCCCTGAACAAACAATGGTCGCTCGAGCGAGGAATTGTTAGCTCGAGTGAGGAAGCCAAATTCTGGAATTTCCAGATTTGTCTTCCAAGTTCGAACCAAGCATTTTCCAACCCAAAACTCAACCTCTTGAGCCTAAATTCTGAAAAAACAATCAAAACTCATAGTATATCAAGTTCCAAAACTCAATTTGAAAAATTAAAGCCCAAGGATGAGTCAATTTGAACACAAATTCCATAAATCACCAAGAACAAAGTTTCAACAAACATGCATGAACTCAAATGAATTTCAAAGCTCTAAAACATGATCCAAAGCAAAATTAAACTCAGAATTTTGATGTATTCATGGACCTTAGCAAAAATATGAACATGCATGTGAAGTTTTGATGAAAACAAACTCAAATGGCAAGATTGTAAACATGTATGCATGAATCTCTACCCAAGCCACCATTTATGAACCAATTTCTAGCTCTAGTCACCAATTTATCATGAACCATGCAAGAAGTGATCTCAAACTTACAATTAAAAGGATAATCTCTTACCTTAAACCTTGAATTCAAAGTGTGCCACCACAAATTGTTGTTATCTTCCAATTTCTCCTAAGTTTCCAAGTTAATTCTTGAGCTAAGACCCAATTTCCTCAATTCATCCTCTCTCTCACGTTTTCTCTCTTGTTGAGGCTCAAATGTGTAAATGAAATGCAAAAAGGGTGAGTTAGTGGAGTAAAACAATATCCTATAAGTGGTGTTTGGCTCAAATCAAATAAATGACATTATTTTAATCGAGTTTAATCGCTCCAAACCGAATTTTAATTAAACCCACCATAAAATCACATATATTCTGTCACGACCCAAACCCGACCCTATGGGTTTAGCACCGTAACTGGCCAGTAATCCGAGATTACCACAGGCCTGCTGAACAGTAATACAGTTAATCAGAGTACAGGGCCTGGCGGAAGCCAATACAGTAAGTAACTAATGTCCATTGAGCTGTGAAAATCTGTATGCCAAAACATTTTTCATGCATTCATACAGTTCAGAACAGTACAGTCTATACAATCATTTACAAACATTCAGTACGGGGACCTAATCCCACGATAACAGTACAGTAAAACAGTAGACAGTCTATACAGTAATACAAAACAGTCAAGAGACAGGTGGGGAACACAAAAACACCCCAAGCCATAACATGGCGTCTCGGAACCTCGCAGTGAGGCACATAGGCTGGCTTGACAAAACTGGGGACTAACCCACGCTCCTAGCCCCGGTCTGGCTGCTGAGAACCTACATATATATATAAACAGTGAGCTAAAGCCCAGTGAATAACATAATGCGTAAAGAGGTTATGAATGAATGTCCTTACAGTAATGAAAACAATTCATTAAACAGTATTTCAATCTTTCAGTATTTCAGTCAATCAGTCATATGTGGTACATCCAATAGCCTATAAACAATAGGTCCAAAGGACCGGGCCTTAACAGACCCAACAATAATGATGGCCAATCATTCAGTAAACAGTATGGTTCCACAAGGGAATCGACAGAGCTCTGTAACAGTAACAGTCAATGCTAAGGATGCCACAATACAGTTCAGAATACAGGACATACATTCATTCAGTAAACAATATCAGTTCAATAAACAGTTCTGTTCAGTATTCAAAAGATGACCATTTTGAACATATCTTTACACAATTGTTACTCACAGAGATTGGGCTAATAGCAGCTAGAGCGCGTCCCCGAAGCCAACCCTAAACAGTTAACAAATAGAGAACACACACTAAGTTCACAATCGGGAAGGATGATAATTAAATCCCTAGATTTCCTCGGTGTGGTTCTATGTCTAAATCCTCATTAAGATGCCTTAAATTAGGCCTAAGAATGCCTAGAATGGAATGAGGATGCAAAGATGTGCACAGAAATCAGTTTCAGAATTTTCAGTGAAACAGGGCCTCCGCTCGAGCGCAGGTTTCCCCGCTCGAGCGGACAAGCAAACAAAGGTCCCCGCTCGAGCGTACATTTTACCGCTCGAGCGGACTGATGAATGGTGCAAGATGCTGGATGCGCGATTTCTCCGCTCGAGCGTGAAACACTCCGCTCGAGCGGACTGTAAAACAAGTCGAAGAAAATGCTGGGAGCATGATTTCCCCGCTCGAGCGGCACTTCCCCCGCTCGAGCGGACATCAAAAATCTGGAAAATCCAGGTTTGTGTTCCAAGTTCAAAACTCAAGTTTGATGCTCCCAACTCGACCCTCTTGGGCCCATTTTCTGGAAAACTCTTCCAAACACATAGAATAACACGTTTTAAAGCTTAATTTAAGAAATCAAGGCCCAAGGGTGTTTCAATTAAACTCAATTTCAAACCCAATTTACATGAACATGTATGAACAACATTCGAACATGACATGCATGATCTTTAAACCAAATCCAAGGTTCAAATCTTGCTCTAAAGAGCTCCAATCTTTCAAAACGACTTGAAAACATGGACTAATATAAAAACATGGACATGCATGTGACAATTAGCCAAGAACTCAACTCCAAACTCACTAAACTCAACATGCATGCAACAATTAAGGTCCAATTCAACATGTTTGCACTAAAGCATGGCCTAGCTCTACAATGATGCATGAAACATGCAAGATTTAGCTCAAGACAACAAGAAGAAGATGAATTCACTTACCTAAGTCTCAATTACAAGTCTTGCAAGCTCAATTTAGCAATCTATGTTACAAATCTTCAAGTTTCAAGCTAATACAATAAAATGAACTCACTCTCTCCTATTTCCTCTCTTAGGTCGGCAATGTGCAAGAACAAGAGGAGAAATGTTGTGTGATCAAATGTGTTGAAATTAAGGCAAGTGTGTAGATAATGGCCACTAAGTGGCTTAATTGTAAATAGGTCAAACTTGTTCAATTTAGCTTATTTTAATCAAATTTAATCGTCCCAAATCACAATTTAGATAAATATACCATAAAATCACAAATATTCTACTGATTCCAAAACACGAAACGATTCATAATTCGGCCGCCGATAAGGCCTTCAATTAGCAGTTTAAACACATAAACGCAAACAGATAATTAATCAAGCAAACAGATAGAAACGCAATATAATAGATAAACTTATTCAATTTCAGTTTCGATTTCAATCAGTCCATTCAGTACTTCGGTTAATTCAATTATCAGTCATTATCAGTTCAGTTTAACAGTAACCAGTAGCTAATTCAGTAGTTTATCGGTAATCAGTACGAGGGTTGTTACATATTCTAACGAGTCCAAAAACACTAGTCAATTTCGGAGTCGGGCGCCAATAAGGCTTCCAATTCGCAGTTTAAAATTTAAAACACGAACAGATATTTCGACACTGAACAGATAGAAACACATAAATCATGCAATACACATGCAAATTGATTTCAGATTCCCTCTTAATTACTATTAGGCATAATTAAGTCCCAATTAACGTTAATCAGGGTCAGGGTTATTACAAACAATGAGCACAATTGTCACACGGAGTGAAAGATTCCCATAGACGACGCCAGCTGATGATACTACTTGTCCCAGAGGGACGGGTCAGGTTGATCCACGTCTCCCACATCATTGTCCGATCACTGAATCTATAGAGAAACCTGCACAAGAGTCCAACGGGGATCATGAGTCCCTCAGCAAACCCTCCCACGAGCAAGTTAGAAAAAAGAGATCAATAGAATATAGAGATAGGATGATGATAAGGAACTTTACCTTCTCTTTGTCTTAGAAACTTGCTTATATCTTTTGTTCATCATTTTCTTGTCCACTCTGACCTATCATGTTGGCCGAAAGTTTATGTTCTAGCTTGCTTTGTTCATGGTGAGGCTGTTCTGTTCCGACGTGAAGGGGTTATCGCATTAAATGCTGCAGGGAACCTCATTAATGGCTGATGTGTGGTATAATAACTCTGCAGGATCTTTGTCTGCTTATGTGGCTGGTTCTTCTCTTGACAAGTGCTTAGATGTCATTGGTTCTTGGTGCAACGTTGAGCTCCAATAATGTTGGGCTTTAGTGTTTGACTTATGCATTAGGTTTTAAGTGGTGGGCCAAATACCCCTATGGGCCTACCTATGTCACTATTAAACCAACAGTATTGTGATCTCTATCACAAATCAAAAAAATTTATTAGATGTTATCATCGTTTCATTTAATATTTACTCATCTTCTTCTCTTGCATGTGTGTTTCATTTGAAAAAAAAATTTTAGAGCACATAATTTCAATTATAAAACTGGATACAATCTTCTTAGATAATGTGAGACTCATTGAATATGTAGTTCTCATCTTATATTAAATTTTTGGATTAATTACCAAAGAGTCCTATCTACACATTTGGTGGTAGCTTAGGTCCTATCAAAAAGTTTTTGAACCATTAAGTCCCATTTATAGTTAAAAAGACATTTTGCCCTTTAATCCCAAAACTGAGAATGTTCTCAATTTTAAAACTGAGAATGTTCTCAATTTATAATTATCAAAACTAAGAAATTTCTCAATTTTTTCTAGTATGAACTACGAATATTTTCAAAACTAAGAAATTTATAATTATCAATTTTGAGAAATTTCTCAATTTTTTTCATGATTAAAATTGAGAATATTATAAACTGAGAATGTTCTCAATTTCAAAATGATGCTCCCTTTGGTCCCTAGAAACCTCAGATAAAGAGTGAGAGGGAGTTTTTATGTGCATTAGGGCCGAGCTAGGCCAAGGCGCGGTAATGGGCCGTTCTATGGGCCGAGGTAAAAAGGGCTGAGTATAGAGGACCTTGTAGTTAGCTCGGTCAAAATGGCTACAGTCACCACGGTCGGGAGTGGCGATTAGCTCGGTCAAAGTATTCAGAGATGAGGTATTTGGGCGTCCTGCGGAGGACCTTGCTCTTGTTAGCTCGGTCGAAGCTTGGTATGGTTAGCTCGGTCTCAGCAGGCCAAAACCGGGGTACAAGTGAGGGGAGAGCCGAGCTATGTATTGCATGCGAAGACATTGGATTAAGTATGACAAAGGGCTAGTGTTAGCTCGGTCGTACTGTCATCCAACCGTGGTAAAACCATCTCACTTGGTTTAAGCAGTGAGAGGGGTGTTGAAGTATAAATATTATCTTTCAAGAGTGTGATTCTTAAGAGGACTCTACATGGAGGAATAAGAGTCCTACTAGGATTATGCCATGCGGAACCTATAAAAGCTCACAACATAACCTATGTAGAGGTAACACAACTTTGATTCTCGAATACACAGAGCTTTTGTCTATTTGTCTATTTTGCTGACTTAGGCATCAGAGAGGTATCCGGCACACACCTGCCGACTAGCTCACGTTTGTGTTTTCAGGGAGTAAAGCGACGACGTTTGCAGGAGCGTAGACTTGAACAACAAGATTATACGAGAAGATAATTTCGTGTTCATACAAAAAGAATAAAGTAAAAAATTTCATTCAAGCCTACAAGGCACAATAGAATAGAGATAAATGAAAAAAATTAAATAAAAATAAATTAACATTGTATTCTCTTTACATTTTGCCCCTTCTTTAGCATTGAAACAAGAAAAAATCAGACAAAATAAAATAAACTTTCAAAAATATATATATATATATAATTGAAAGAAGCGAATAAACAATACATCTTTGATGTGGAAGCCGATAAATCGAATTGCATTTCTAACACTACGAACGTTTCCAACACCGTAGTCGAACAGAGTCACCACTGCAAATTTCGAAACCAAACAGTTCAAGATTCAATTACAGAAGTACGAAGTGATTCATATACACACAAATGCGTGTATATATACATATGTATGTATGTAATCGATACAACTAGAGAGAGAGAGAGAGAGCTTTACCGGAATCAGATTCGCCGCTAGAGGAGGCGAGGATTGAGAAAGTTGAGCGTGGTTTGAATTTGATTTTAGTGAATTGAGTCCAAAGCAACTCCAAAGAACAGCCCAAGTATGATTTCATCGCAAGTGAAGGTCTTGGAAGAATAAATTGGGTTATTAAAAATTAATGGGACTTAAAAGAGCAAATAATTTTATTTAAAACTTAATAGAGTATAAATTCACAAAATGAAACTTGCATGTAAATGTCCCTAAATTTTTTTATCTGTGATCGAATTTTGGATATAATTAATGTTATTTTGTGTATTTTTATATGATTTTTGTGTGTGGTTATGACGTGCAAGGATAGGGATGGCAATTTGAAACCGGCCCGATGGGGATCCCCGATCCCGACCCCGATTTAAGCGGGTTTTCCCCGAAAAATACCCCCGCGGGGATGGGGATGGTATTTAAAACTTAATCCCCGAACAGATTCGGGCCGGGGACGGGGATCAGTGTTCAAGCCCCGGCCCGTCCCCGGCCCCGGCCCCGTTCCCCGGCCCGATTTTTCCCCGAAATGAATTTACTAATTTACCCCTCTATATATATATATACATACACACAAACTAATCTAATTTCCCCAGTTGTTCCTTCCAGAGCCCCGTCTCTCTCTCTCTCTCTCTCTCTTCACTCTACTCTCTCTCGCTCTCTCTCTCTTCTACTCGGTCGTCCTCCGCCGATCATCACAGTGCCGAAACCTCACCTCATCTGAGTGCCGAAACCTCCCTCGCACCTCTCCGCGACGCCGATGGTTCTCCTCTGTCGTCCTCTTCCGCCGATCGTCCTCCTCCGTCGTCCTCTTCCGCCGATCGTCCTCCTTCCTCCGTCGATCGTCGTCCTCATGTATGTAGGTATATAGATTTTTTTTTTTAATTTTGTTTGAACGAATAAAGATCTGTTCAACAGATCTGTTTGTGTATACATAATTTTTTTTTTTGGGAATGAAAACAGATCTGTAACAGATCTGTTTGTGTATACAGATTTTTTTTTTTATATTTTGTTTGAACGAATATAAATCTGTTAGAAATGTTGTTGTTGTTCATGTTGTTGTTGATCTCAAATCTGGTAGATCTGTTGTTGTAGTTTGAATATATATATATATATATTTTCTTTTGTCGGGGAATGATCGGGGTCGGGGAAACCCGATCCCCGTTAGGGGACGGGGACGGGGGCAGTGATGGGCTCCCCGTCGGGGTCGGGACCGGGGACGGGGGGAATTGCCACCATCGGGGATCGGGGACGGGGAGGGTGATCCCCGGCCCCGCCCCGCCCCGCCCCGTTGCCATTCCTATGCAAGGAAGAGATTTTCTACATTGCATTAATGTTGGTCAAGTATTTCTTTATTTGGCAATTTTGACTATTATTTTGTTGGACATCATCACATTTGAGTTTTGACTAGGCAAGCTTTTGCCACATTTGTCGTAGGTGTTTTTACAGTGTTACACGTAGCACAGATTTAAAAGGACACCCGAGACAGACTTAAATTTTTTTATTTATTTAATTTTTGGAAAATGAGAGAGAGCACTAATTAGTGCTACAACTAATGATGTGGTAGTGGGTCCCACCATGAATGATTTGATGTTTTGGCCTTGGTGTTGTATTTTTTTTCTTTTTTTATTGAGTGCCATGTCATTAGTGATCTTTTTAGAGCTCCAAAATTAGTGGTCTCTATCATTGTTGTTAATTTTTTGGAGAACCGACAGACTTTTCACTGTGGGAGGCAAAGTTCCGTACGTAATTTTGATTGGATAAATTATTAATAGGTCTTAATAATTAGACTTAATTTTTATTAAATCCTATTAAAAATAAGTCTTGATAAAATTATCGTTAAAATTAATTTTTTTGTGACAATTTTTTATATGTGTCGCTAAAAATTAACAATTAGTAACATTTTTTTGTCATAATTTTTATAAATTGTTTTTAAAACTTATAATTAGTAATGTTTTTTCATGACAAATTTTTTTCATAGAACCTATTAAACAATAAATTCACTTATTAAGATATACACGTAAGTACCCCTTAAATTTAATATTTGCAGTTAGAGGACATTTTTAGATATAAAATTTTCATAACATCAACCCTTAAAGTTTGCTTTATAAAAGTAATATAAAAGATTATGTAATTGTACTGAAGCTCTTTCATTACATATTTAAGGTTGTTAGTGGCGGCTCAAGAATTTTTATCTAATAGGTCTCTAAAAAATAAAAATTCAACTCCATGTAAATTGTTTCTCTAATTTTATAAAATTTAAATAATAATTAGTAAAATTAAAACCCTATTTTTATCTAATAGGTCTCTAAAAAATAAAAATTCAACTCCATGTAAATTGTTTCTCTAATTTTATAAAATTTAAATAATAATTAGTAAAATTAAAACCCTAGTTCTATGATATCCATGCAATATCCATGCTGAAGAAGAAAAAAATTCATGACTAAAAGTCACAAATTCACTGCAATTAATTAAGTGCATTTCTTTGGGGATATGTCAATCTCAAGTACAGTTCTCAAATTTTCATGAATATATTTATTTTTTTTAATTTTTCATTTATCAATCAATATAAGATAAATTGTAAATATAATGAAAATTACATGAAAGCGGACATTTTGAAAGAAAGTTCAACCACTTCGACATACAAGAAAAAAAATATATCAAATAAGTACAATAACACACATAAGGAGCCATGTCATTAAAGGAGCCAAACTATCTATAAGATGGAGTAAAATTGTCTTGAGATTGGAAAATGTGTTAAGCAATTTTTGAGAAAATGGACAAGGCTATAATTAATTGCTTGCAGTAACAACTCTTTCTTTTTAAAAATATCATAAAATTTATATCTGATAAAAAAATTAATTTTCTTAAAAATTCATAACACCTTAGTTGCAAGGAAACTAACAACATTTAATTACTTAAAAAATCATAACGACTTAGTTACGAACAAGTTTTCTTCAAAAAAAAAAAAAAAAAAAAAAACAACAACAACAACAACATAAGATTTGCTTCTAAGCAAATATGTGGATCCAATTTAAATTTGATGTTTCCATAGTAAAAACTTTCCCGTGTCGTTCTCAACAAGTTTCAAACTTTTCTTCCATTAGTTTATTTTTATAGCTTTCAACTTAATAAATGCCATAGACGCATGAAAAAACTCTCAATTTAGAAAAATGCAAAAGAATATGAGATTGAACTTATCATTTCATTCAAATTAGAGATTGAATTTTGTACAAATTTGTCTCTTGTCATTATTTGGATGCATTATTTGCCGTAAACAAGAAAAGAAAATCCTACTAAATTCAACTTATCCTTTGTACCTTTCATTTGAAACGTGATTGGAAATGACAACTGAAATTCAAAGGTGATTTGGAAATGACAACTGAAATTCAAATATAAAACAAAAGAAAAAGATTGTATTTGGTAGAGTTTTCTTGTAGCCCACACAGACTTAACAACATGGTCCAATTTGATTAAAAATAAGGAAAATGGGGAGACCCCCAGCACCCCCACTGGGTGCTGATTGGCCCAAAATTTTTTTTTTTCATCCCCTCCTACCCCGGGGCGGTGTATGTGGGGGGTGGTGGGGGGTCTGCAGCACTATTGTAAAAATAAACCTAGGCCTTTAATAAAATCAGCACACAAATGATTCAAAACTAATCAGTAATTATTCAAGAGGAAATTACATTCGGGTGAAAAAAAAAATACAAATTCATGAAAAAATTTAGAATTTTAATTATTAATATTTATAATTTTTTTACTAATTTGTAATTATTTTTTTATAGGGATGGTTTTTTTTCCAATCCATTTTGTAGACTAGAGCATATTGTTAGGTTTTTGGGTTCACCACATATCTCGTTTCGATGATTCGAACCATTCACTATATAAAACTAGTTGAGTACTTCATCTTCATAAAAAATTACATTGATCAGATATCGATAGTCCCTCAATCGGAATATAGTTTTGTTAATAATTTATTTTTAAAATCATATTTACCATTGATAAAAATGTATTTCGATTAAAGGGTTATCGATATCCAATTAACTTAATTTTTTTTTCTAAACATAAAATATTCTATAAATTTTACACATTAAATAATTTAAATTATCAAAATAAAATCCATAATAGATCCCATAAATTATTAATTAATGTACTAACTAATATATTAATAGAGCATCATTTTTCTTAGCCCTTAATGTGTGTGTGGGGTTCATTCATCTATCACAATTGTATAATTATTGATTTCACCTATTATACAAATTATAAATACAATTGTGATAGAGACCCCCTCACATACATGACCCCACAACCCTTACTCTCATACTAACTATTTATAATGTGGGGCTCACACATACATGAATGGACCCTACACACATATCGAGGGCCAATATCAAAGTTAGAGTCATGAAACCCCCAAAAAAGAGGGTTCCAAACATTTCTCATAATAATAACATAATATTAATTAATACATTAATGTACATTAATTATTGCATATAGCATCGCGGGTTATTCAATAATGATACTGCTGTTATGCTGGATTTTGTAGGTAGTTTTAAATCACAACGGGACAAAAACGAACGACTCGCATGCTAGCCGTCGGATGATGCTCTGATGACGACTGAAGTACCTAGAAGAATCCAACGACTAAGATGAAATACGAACACGTACTCCTGACTTTCACTGCATCATATCTTATTCCTTTGAATTTTGGAAGAGTCCTGCCTTGTTCATCAATCGCAAAGCTGATGTCGGAAAGTCGCTTTTGTAAGAAAGTCAATTTTTTTTTCGGTTATATATAGCTTTCCAATCTCATCCACTCTCATCCAATTCAAACCCCATCGTTTTTCTCTCTCTCTAGATTTCTTCAACTTTCTCACTCTAAAGTTCAGTACACATTTAAGCTTTTCAACTCATTGGAGCTTCAATAACTTTTGGTTGAGCTTAACCATGGCAACACCAGTAGAAATCTGGGATCTCGAGCTCATCGAACAACACCTACTCGGCGAGGTCTCTCCTGTTGAGAGCTTCGTCAGTGTTCAGACTGAGGGTTCAAGCTCTCAATCTGATTCCTTCTGTTCACAGACATTGAGCTGTGACTCTACCATCACAATCTCCGATTACCTGAACTCCAACAAAGTTGAAAACACTGAAATCATTGATTTTGTAACTGATTCAATCAATTTTGATCAAAATGATTTCTTCGGATTTGAGTTGAAGCCTCAAATAATCGATCTTAGGAGGCCAGAAGAAATGAACTCGAGCAATCAATCGAGTTCTAGGTCGAGCTTCAGCGAGCGAAAGCCGTCGTTGAAGATCGACCTGGCTCCGGTGAAGAAATTCGAGTGGTTGGAGTTCGGGGAGCCGAGTAAACCTGCATTTTCAATAGAGAAATCGTCGAATACGGAGGAGAGGAAGCACTACAGAGGCGTGCGACAAAGGCCGTGGGGGAAATTCGCGGCGGAGATCAGAGATCCGAAGCGGCGGGGGTGTAGGGTTTGGTTGGGAACATTCGACACCGCCATGGAGGCCGCCAAAGCCTACGATCGAGCCGCATTCAAGATGCGTGGGAGCAAAGCTATTCTCAACTTCCCTCTCGAAGTTGGAAAATGGCGTCGCTCACCCACCTCCGCCTCCGCTCCCTCCTCCACCGCCTCTAAGGCGGAGAACGGCGGCGCGAAGAGGCAGAGAGAGGTTGAAGAACAAACAGAAGAAAGATCGGTGAAGAAGGAGAGGTTACCGGAATCTGATGCATCGGTGGTTAGTAGTGAAGCGAGTAGTCCGTTAACGCCGTCAAGTTGGACCGCCTTATGGGATCAAAATGCGAACGGTGTCTTTAACGACCTGATGTTATCCCCTTTATCTCTTCACCCATTGTTGGGCTATGCACAACTCACGGTCATTTAGGGGAGAAGGTTTGTGTTGGGGCACCCGGACGTACTGTAAATGGTGGAGGGATGAGATTTTATAAATTTGTATTGAGTAATTAAGAAATAGGAAGAGAGTGCAAGTATTTAGGTGCTTTGTCATGAGTGGAGAGATTTTTTTCCATAGATGCTGATTTAACAACTAACAACTAACATTTGTCGATCGAAAAAATAAAAAATTAAAATCAAAATTAAAATTAAAATTAAAAAATATGAGAAGTATGATAAATTTTGATCGATAACTTCAAGATGTACTTTTTTGTTAGTTGTATATAGGAATGTCATGACGAATTGTAAACTTTCTAAAAATGGAAACCATGTTTATCCATTATATTGATAATTTTCAGAAATATTATGTTGATAACATTTCTTTGAATTTTCAAAATATTCATAAAAATCTTAGACAGTTAATGTGGAAAAAGCGTCGTTCCAAACGGCAATGCTTGTGATTACGAGGGGAAAAAAAATTAAGAGGCGATTTCAATTTAGAGGAACATGAATAACAAATAATTCTTATCATTTTATCATCAGTTTTCACATTTGTTTTTGTTTTTGTTTCTACATATTTGATGTGATAAGATGTGCTTCGCATTCCGATAATGAATAGAGTGCTTTCAATGTCAATTTGTGTTGATAGTGTCTAATTATGTTGTATTCATTTTTTATATGTTTTCTCATAATTGTGCACCCAAAGAAAAAAAAAAAAATTTAAAAATTACTAAATTTCTATTCATTGATAGGGAGACAATTACTTGCTTCTGGAATGTATATATATATATATATTTATGATAAAAAATGCTTGGGATCCCAAAGTTAGAGACTCCCATGACCCTCAAAATGATATGAACCAATCATGTGTTGTTGTTTATTTATTTTATTTTATTTTTCTTTCTTGGACCAATCACAGGTGAGTAAGGGATGTAATTTTTGAAGGTTTGTAGCATTATTGATTTATGATCAGGTAAGAATATGTTGGGATTTCTGTCAACTTTTTCCAGGCAGATAAAGAAGATGTAGTAGCTATAGCATGTTTGAGTTCTTCACCACCATGTTTGGACCTATTGTTGGTTTTGTTCAAGTCAGCCTTGCAAATTTGAATGAGTTCTGGAGTAGTTAGAAGAAGAGGAAGAAAAAATGGCAACGAACATGACAGATAATATTATTTAGGGTTGTTTGGGATAACCTAAATAAGTGTACTTTTTATTTTTTTACGAAAAGATGTGCAGAAAAATAGAGAGGTGATGTGGTGTGAAAAAAAAATAAAAAGATGAATTATTTTTGGGTTGCCAAACTTGACCTTAGTTGTTACGATGGTTATCTTAAAAAAGGAATACATCTATGTACCCTAATAGTGTATGTAATATAAATATAACGTTCCATAACAAACACGCCAATATGTCATTTTTTTTTTTTTATTAAAATGATTCGCGACATTTTCAAGTACAAATGATACATATAACATTTATATTATACTGTTCATAACGTATTGACAATGGCTCAAAATTATCATTTTAAGAATACACAACATAAATTCATTTATTCCTAGCTTTTAAACACAAAGTTTCTGTTTGGCAAGTAGGCTGGGACTAAAAGAACACAAAAAGATAAAATAAGTTGGGTTTGGTTATGGTGTGCAACTTACACCTTACATCTTATTCTTTACACTTACACCTTGTACTTACACCTTTTATACCTTACACCTTACACCTTTTGTGTAAGTGGCACATGGTGTGCAACTTACACCTTACATTTACACCTTACACTTACACCTTATACTTACACTTACACCTTACACTTACACCTTTTGTGTAAGTGGCACATGGTGTGCAACCCACTTACACCTTTTGTGGGTTGCACACCTAAGAAAACTCCAAATAAGTTAGACAAGTTAATAACAAAATGTCATATCTAAATCATGTTCATTTTATTTTTTCTCTAAAAAAAAAATCAAAAAAATCTTCTTAAACAGAACTAATTTAATCAGACTAAATTAACTAAAAAATAAAAAAAAATAAAGTTAAAAAGTTATTCCCAAATGAATCCAAACTAGCATGACTAACACCTAAAATGATAAAATTTTGTTATGACGTGTCCTGTCTTTGCTGTGCATACCATGCCATAGATTTAACTATTTGATGTAATTATTAACTTTTTAATCTAATTTTAATTTAATTATATTTTAGATCACGACTAATCCTCAATTCTTAGCTATTTATTATAATTTCTAACATGTTAATCTATTTTTAATTTATTACATTTTAGATCAATTCTTAATTCTTATTTATTTTAAATTTTATTTAATTATATTTTAAATCAATTATTAATTATCTTTAATATGTTAGATCAATTCTTAATTATATTTTAATTAACATGTTAATCTGATTTTAGATTTGGAAAAAAAAGGAGTAAAATTGTCCTTTTGTTGTATTAATTTCATTATAATTTTTAAGAAAACAAAACCCAACTCTTAAAAATGGTGTGTGTAATACACCTTCCTTTAATTTAGATAGAAAAACTAACTGAAGCACTTTAATCCAAAATCACATAGGAACTTTCTAACTATATTTGAATGATAGAGAGTTAAAGTGCTCTAGCCCCAAACTACAAGGGGATAAAATGAATTTAAATGTTTAATTATGTTTCACAACAATCTACAATAATAGTTTTTTGAAAAGCAGTAACAATTACATAATAATAACTGATATGGATCAAAATAATGAATTTATTTCAAACAACAACAGAGAAAACAAATCATCTACAACATTTTTCTGGAGTTCATTAAATATATATTATACAATCATACGAAGCAAGAGACTGTTTTTGGGATTCTTTTCTTCTGTTGACCTCCAAACTGAATGATATGGAAGTTTTGTGGAGCTCCTCAGGGTTTGACATTTGTGAATCAAAATGCCATGACATCAAGGGCACTTGACCATATTACTTTTCTTTTGCGGAAAAAAAAGAATAAAAAAAATGTCAATTTAGAAAATATCAACGTTAATCCCACATAACCAATGACGGATCTAGGGGGTCAGGGGGCGGCCGCATCCCAAAAATTTTAAAAATATCATATATTATATTAAAAATTTTACAATAACTTAAAATTATAAAAGTTCACACCCTAAATTTTTTTGTAGATAATTTCAAAATTATATAGAGTAACCCCCAATTTTTTAGACTATAGAGCAGTCCCCCAAAGACATAATTCTGAATCCGTTCCTGCGCATAACAATATATTCAACCTTGAAATCTTAATTATATTGTTTGTCAATATTGAAGAAATCAACCTTGATAAATCCTGTTTCAGTCCATAAACTTAGGTTTGAAAAGCAAGTTCTCATCTATTAATAAATTGTAATAGTTTGAATATCCAAACCCTAAAGTTCAAAGTCAAAAGTATCATCTTCACTCTCTATGACTTATGCATATCTTTCTCTCTTTTCCTCCTCTTCAACGTGTGTTTCATGTTTTGTGTTTTCTCTCTTTTCCTCCTCTTCAACGTGTGTTTCATGTTTTGTGTTTTTGTATGAGTTTTAATGTTGTACTTAAAATTATGTACAATTTTGCTTTATTGAAAGCTGTTAGTTCTTTTTTTTTTTACTTTTGAGAAGGGGAGTTAAAAGTCGTCTTTCAACTTTTAACCAATTTTAAATTATATCATTTCTCATATTTTTTAGAAGTCTTTTCAAAAAAAGTTAAAATTTAACTTTTAACAATCTTCCCAAAAGAATTCAAATAAGTGAAACCCCAACAAAACAAAATCAAAATATATTTCTATTTTGGAGATGGCTTTTCTAGCATATGGTTGGGCCTGTGGAGTCTACTACGGGTCCCATTTAAATAATCTGAACTATTAAATGGTTCGGATTATCGAAACGGGGACATGATTTAGATTATCAAAATAGAACTCATGGTGGCCCCAACAGGCCCAACAGTATGCTGAAGCCTCATCCTTTTATTTTTGTACCTCAAAACATTCACAATTGTTAAACAATGTGTCAAGATTTTGATATTTTGATATTTTTACATAATTTAACGATCATAAGAGTTTCTCCAAATGACTCTTTAAATGAGGCTCATTAGCTCTAATGGGCTAGCTATTACCATAATTATTTTAACAAAATTCTTCAACTCTAGCAATATTTGAAGAGCCTTGGAAGACTTTTTAAACAGTTTGTGTGTATAAATAGGTAAAATAAATAGTAATGTTGGAGTACATAGATAACAAAAGAATTAGACAAAATAAAGAATTATCTTTTTTCTATTTTAGTTAGTAAAAATTGAAGAGTATTTTAGTTAGTTAATGTGACAAACATGCGGGCCTCATTTTAATTATAATCAAGCGTTTAATTATGAGATGTGATGGGCATAGCCCCAAATAAGTGGCCCAATGGGCTGTCCAAACAATTCCTAACCCAACTTAGGCCCAAGGGCCAGACAAGAAGAAGATGCTAGAAAGGTATGGAAAAAATCAATATATATACAAGTAATCACTCTCTCTCTCTCGATCCATCTACTTCTTCTTCCTCCTGAAGCTAAAAGCTTCCATTTTTATACTAGAGACTCCTCTAACTTAAACATCGGAGGGTCCTCTGGAAGGAACCCCACCTCCGGGTTCCTTCTTGACAGACTTGGTGCAGGTACAACTGGGAAGACGAAGTTCAATCATCCTGTGGAGCTCCAGGCCCTGTCCGACCCATTCCTCCTCCGACAAAACTGGTATTATCAGTTATATCAGTTGGCGTGCAGGTACAACTGGGAAGACGAAGTTCAATCATCCTGTGGAGCTCCGGGCCCTATCAGTTATATCAGTTGGCGCCGTCTGTGGGAAACTCGTCCGATTGGCAGTTGTGCTCATTGTCACCGGAAATAGCTTCCTTTTCACCCACCTTCAGTGTCGGAGTGAATAGTTACCACATGATTCATGGCTTCTTATCGGCGGCGGCGACGTTTTCCCCGCCTACACTTCTCTCGTCGGCACCATGATTCTCTCACCTCACCATTGTCGTTGGTGAGCACTGCGGAAGTCTACCCACGCACCAAAATCAACCCCCGTACCAAGCAATTCAAAGTCGTCAAGACTTCAAAAAAACAACAACAAACACACAAGCAAAAAGTTCAAGAACAAAGCTCTGGACAGGTATTTCCCATTTGATCTATATCAAAGGCCCAGATTGCCCCACGTGAAGACATGGGCTACACTTCCCAAGCCACTAACTCTCTCTCTTTTCCCTACGTCTGTGTCATGTCACATCATCACATGCATCCCTGCACCTTGAGCCCCGTGCACTGCCAACCAACCCAGTAACATTATTCGGTCGGCAAACAGTGGTCGGTCGGCAACATAGCTCGGTCGGCAAACAGTGGTCGGTCGGCAACATAGCTCGGTCGGCAAACAGTGGTCGGTCGGCAACATAGTTCGGTCGGCAAACAGTGGTCGGTCGGCAACATAGGTCGGCCGGCAAACAGTGGTCGGTCAGCAACATTAGTCGGTCGGCAACATTGGTCGGTCGACAACTTCAGCACCAATAAGACGGAGCCCCAGCGCCTCCGCCATATCCGAATGGTCCACTTCTCCCTCCTTAAGGACATCATGAGTAAGATATTCAAACTTCTTCTATCTATGTTGCACATTTCATAACATTTCAGATCAAAAAGCCTCAGCCAGACTGAGCACGAAGACGGAGCCCCAGCGCCTCCGCCATATCCGAATGGTCCACTTCTCCCTCCTCAAGGACATCATAAGTAAGATATTCAAACTTCTTTTATCTATGTTGCACATTTCATAACATTTCAGATAAAAAAGCCTCAGCCAGACTGAGCACTACTCAAAGCCTCAGCCAAACTGAGCACTACTCAAAGCTTCAGCCAGCCTGAGCACTACTCAAAGCCTCAGCTAGCCTGAGCACGAAGACCTCAGCCAGACTGAGCACGAAGACCTCGGCCAGACCGAGTTACTTAAAGCCTCAGCCAGACTGAGCATGAAGACCTCGGCCAGACCGAGTAATTAAAGCCGTGAGGGGCATGGTATCAGATCCTACCCACGAAGACCTCAGCCAGACTGAGCACGAAGACCTCGGCCAGACCGAGTTACATAAAGCCTCAGCCAGACTGAGCATGAAGACCTCGGCCAGACCGAGTAATTAATGCCGTGAGGGGCATGGTATCAGATCCAACCCACAAAGACCTCGGCCAGACCGAGCATGAAGACCTCGGCCAGTCCGAGTTACTTAAAGCTTCAGCCAGACTGAGCACGAAGACCTCGGCCAGACCGAGTTACATAAAGCCTCAGCCAGCCTGAGCACGAAGACCTCGGCCAGACCGAGTTACATAAAGCCTCAGCCAGACTGAGCATGAAGACCTCGGCCAGACCGAGTAATTAAAGCCGTGAGGGGCATGGTATCAGATCCTACCCACGAAGACCTCAGCCAGACTGAGCACGAAGACCTCGGCCAGACCGAGTTACATAAAGCCTCGGCCAGACCGAGCATGAAGACCTCGGCCAGTCCGAGTTACTTAAAGCTTCAGCCAGACTGAGCACGAAGACCTCGGCCAGACCGAGTTACATAAAGCCTCAGCCAGCCTGAGCACGAAGACCTCGGCCAGACCGAGTTACATAAAGCCTCAGCCAGACTGAGCATGAAGACCTCGGCCAGACCGAGTAATTAAAGCCGTGAGGGGCATGGTATCAGATCCTACCCACGAAGACCTCAGCCAGACTGAGCACGAAGACCTCGGCCAGACCGAGTTACATAAAGCCTCAGCCAGACCGAGCATGAAGACCTCGGCCAGTCCGAGTTACTTAAAGCTTCAGCCAGACTGAGCACGAAGACCTCGGCCAGACCGAGTTACATAAAGCCTCAGCCAGCCTGAGCACGAAGACCTCGGCCAGACCGAGTTACATAAAGCCTCAGCCAGCCTGAGCACGAAGACCTCGGCCAGACCGAGTTACATAAAGCCTCAGCCAGACTGAGCATGAAGACCTCGGCCAGACCGAGTAATTAATGCCGTAAGGGGCATGGTATCAGATCCAACCCACAAAGACCTCGGCCAGACCGAGCATGAGGACCTCGGCCAGATCGAGTTACATAAAGCCTCAGCCAGACTGAGCATGAAGACCTTGGCCAGACCAAGTTTACAAAGTCTCAGCCGGACTGAGCATGGAGAAGACTCCAAACCACACAGATAACCACTCCTCTAATATGAGCACAAACAACATGAGCACAAGCAACAATGAAGGAGTTCAAGATCATGACTTGGGACCAAGCTCTAAATATACGTCAGTCTGCTGTCTGCCCTAGATCATTTCTAAGACCCCCACGTGGGAGACCAATCGACCGATCCCAACGGGCGACCGACAACCATATAGAAAACCTCCATGCGAAAGACCTCTATGAGGACAACCTCCATGTGGGAGACCTCCATGCGAAACACCTTCATATGGAAAGCCTTCATGCAAAAGACCACCATATGGGAGACCTCCATACGAAAGGCCTCCATGTGGAAAACCACTATATGGAAGACAAACATTTGGGAGGCCACCAACTGCTCCACAGCTTGAATGCCATCAACATCAAACGGAGACTAAGCACACTTCCCTTCTCCGACCAAAATATTGAACTCTGAAGAAGGACCACCGACATGGCCTACAAAAAACCAGTTCACCGTTCACACGGACTCACCGAGCACCATCACATTAGATCAAGTAATGGCTCGACGGTGTGTCCAAGCATGCTCACGCAACAACCAAGCCCTCCAAGGCACTACAAGAAGGGCCCCAGCCGAGTCTCCTAACCCAAACAATCCATCTCCATACTTCACGAAGAAACGCCGACAGCGTTAACCACTTGATTGAGCAAAACCAAGCCATGTTCCAACAAGAACTACCAGTTTCTACCCCTCCGCCTCTACAAATCGTCCATCACAATTAGGATCAAGTCCAAACAGCCGTCCTCAACAACAATAGGGTCCATTTCTTCCACCACTCGCTCCGCAAGCAATAGACCATCTCAAATCCATCGGCCCATTGCCAAAGAGCACTGGCCGACCGCCAAAGTACTCTGCCAACCTCCAAAATTGCTCGGCCGACCCCCAAGGCTTCCAATGGTCATCGGCCGACCTCCAAAAATTAGCCGACCTCCAAGACTTCCAACAGTCATAGTCCGACCCCCCGGTCATCAGTCGACCTCCAAAACCATTAGCTGACCGTCCAACGCGCTCTGCAAACCGAGTGAGTCCCTACGGGCTAAACAAACTCAACAAGACTGGGTCTAATTCTACAAGTAAGGTTTCAACAAGACTGGGTCTAATTCTACAAGTAAGGTATTTAACTTATTCTACATCGGCTGACCGTCCGAAGCCTCAGTTAAACTGAGCCCAAAGACCTTAGCTAGAGTGAGTGTACGAAAGACTCCCAGACCGAGCACCCACAGAGCCTCAGCTAGCCTGAGCACATCAAGATCTCGGCCAGACCGAACACCAAAAAGCCTCAGTCAAACTGAGTACAAACTTACGGTACGAGCTAATCCATCAGCCGACTGCCCAGGTCCTCGACCGACCTTCCAAAGGCCTCAGCCTCGGTTGCATTGCTCTACACAAGGGCTAGCACTTTACATTCCTCACAATTTTGCACATGCCGACTCCTCTCGGCGCACGCAATCTGCGCCGCTTTGCGCCGGCCCAAAATCTCCAACTTTACTCCCTTTAACTCTCACTGCGCCTTGCCCAGTTGGTTTTTGAGCGGTTCTACCTCTATCGCAGCACCCACGTATTTGCACAATAAATTTGGCCACCGTCGCCCTGCCTCCTTCCGTGACTTGGGGGACTACTTTACTCTTTCTTATTCCCTTCGTTGGACTAAAGCTGCACTCGGGAATAGGGGACTACTGATGGGCATAGCCCCAAATAAGTGGCCCAATGGGCTGTCCAAACAATTCCTAACCCAACTTAGGCCCAAGGGCCAGACAAGAAGAAGATGTTAGAAAGGTATGGAAAAAATCAATATATATACAAGTAATCACTCTCTCTCGATCCATCTACTTCTTCTTCCTCCTGAAGCTAAAAGCTTCCATTTTTGTACTAGAGACTCCTCTAACTTAAACATCGGAGGGTCCTCCGGAAGGAACCCCACCTCCGGGTTCCTTCTTGACAGACTTGGTGCAGGTACAACTGGGAAGACGAAGTTCAATCATCCTGTGGAGCTCCGGGCCCTGTCCGACCCATTCCTCCTCCGACAAAACTGGTATTATCAGTTATATCAATTGGCGTGCAGGTACAACTGGGAAGACGAAGTTCAATCATCCTGTGGAGCTCCGGGCCCTGTCCGACCCATTCCTCCTCCGACAAAACTGGTATTATCAGTTATATCAAGATGTGAGAGAAATTATGGATGGAAAACATCTAAGTCTCTCATTTTTTTAGTTCGAAGTCGGTTAGCACCTATAAAAATTCTAAAAAAATCTACTATTGATTTGAAAAATGAAATAGAAAAAAAAGAAAAGAAAGTATATTATCTCCCAATTATTTCTTTTTCTCATCCAAAATAATAAATAATAATTTTTTTTGGTCACATCCTAATTAAACATATCATTCTATTCCCTCTATTTAATTATTTATTTCATGTATTTATGAAATTAAGATATTACTTATCCTTATAAAATTATCATATATCCAATCTTTAATGTAATCTAATTTTTATAATTATTCTTTTTATTTTATCAAAAATCTCATTCATATCCAAATTAAATTAAAAACAATCCCATGCCCTGAAAGTGTATAAAGGGAGAACAATAGCTTTACTCGAATTCTAGCCGTCGATGTCCTCTATGATGAGGATTAAAGCTCCATGAAGGTTCAATTTAACGGTGAAGATCAAATAAGAGTTTGATTTTTCTTAGATTCACAATTTAACTTGATAGTATTTGGAGTTAGTAGACTTATTGTGAGTCCAATTTGGATGATTTAAATCATTCTTTTTTTAGTATTGGTTGGACAAGAATATATGTAAAAAAATTCAAAATAATTGAATTTCATTAGTTATATATTTATATCACATTTATAATTTTAAAAATAATTGTTTATTTTTTAAAGAGGAATTCTTTTTAAACATATATCTACTGAAATCTAATTATTTTAATTTTGAAAAATATTTTAGACCTCTAAATTATGAGCTCTACAAAAGCTCTAACTTATGGGTCCTATTATGTGATTTGATGTTTTGGCTTATGTGTTTTTTTTTTTTTTTTTTAAGTTGCCACATTATTAGTGTTCTTATTAGAATTCTATTATTAGAGTTCTTAATTATCATTGTTTAATTTTTTATATAAATATTCTTCATAATAAATTTAAAAAAAAAAATAATTAAAATAACTGAAATTTGACTTACAACAGACCTATTAAATCTACACGCTCTCTCGAATCCCGAAGATGAAATAACCAAACCATCAAGTAATAACACTTGGGCCATGTTTGTTTGGGTGGACATGAGCTTGGGATTGGACTAATAGTCCAATAAAATTATTAATCCGATTTTTGGTTAAACAATTAAAGTACGGACTAATTATTTTAAACTTGACTATTAGTTAAGATAGGATACATAATCCAACGAATTCGTAATCCTAGGACTATTAGTCATGGGAATGCTAATCCTATCCGCCCAAACAAACATGGCCTTGATGTACAAGTCCTCGCAGCTTTTGGCTTTGAACACGGAAGAGGTCGCTTCTTTCTTCCATCCTAGAATTTACGTTAGGAGGTCGCTTTTTGGGGGAGACATATTTTGGTTTCGTCTATAAATAGCTTTCCACTCGCCTCTTCCACGCTCATCAACCCTAAGCTCTCCTCAATTCAAACAAACTAATCTTCTTTCTCTCCCTAGCTTTGGAAGAGAGAGAGCGAGCTTACTTACTGACCAATGGCGACACCAGTAGAAATCTCAACTCTCGAACTCATCGAACAACACCTCCTCGGCGACTTCTCTCCTGTTGACAGCTTCCATATCAATAGCCTCAGCGACACCAGCTCGATTTTCACAGCATTCGATTCTGCAACCAGTGTTCAAACCGAGGGTTCAAGCTCTCAATCTTATTCCTTCTGTTCACAGACTTTAAGCTCTGACTCTACCATCGCAATCTCTGATTACCTGGACTCGAACCAAGTTAACAATACTCAAAATTTTGATTTTGTCCATAATTCGATAAATTTCGAGCAAAATCAATTTAATTACTTTGGATTTGAGTCTAAACCTCAAATAATCGATCTTACTACACCGAAACCAGTGAATTTGAACACTAAGACAAGGTCTAGGTTGAGCTTCAGCGAGCGTAAGCCGTCATTGAAGATCGACCTAGCTCCGGTCAAGAAATTCGAGTGGTTGGATTTCAGCCAACCAACTAAGCCAGCAGTTTCCGAAGAGAAACCGTTTAGTAGGCACTACAGAGGCGTCCGGCAAAGGAGGTGGGGGAAGTTCGCGGCGGAGATCAGAGATCCGACGCGGCGAGGGTCTAGGGTTTGGCTAGGGACATTCGACACCGCCATTGATGCCGCCAAGACCTACGATCGAGCCGCATTCAAGATGCGTGGGAGCAAAGCCATTCTCAACTTCCCACTCGAAGTAGGAAATTGGCGTCACTCCTCCTCCGCCGGCACGAAGAGGCGGAGAGAGGTTGAAGAACAAACAGAGGAAAGGTCGGTGAAGAAGGAGAGGTTACCGGAATCTGTTGCATCGGTGGTTAGTAGTGAAGCGAGCTGTTCTTTAACGCCGTCTAGTTGGACAGCCCTATGGGATCAAAATGCAGATGGTATCTTTGACGCCGCGCTGCTATCGCCGTTATCTCTTCACCCTTTGTTGGGCTATTCACAAGTCATGGTCATTTAAAGGAGTAGTTTTTTCGTGAGTTGTACTAGTTTTGGATTTATATAGGGAATGCCGTGAGGAATCGGAAACGTTTTACAAATGACAAACCATGTTTGTAGAGAAAATTGTCCACGTGGTTTGAAACGGCAATGCTTTGATTATGAGAAGAAAAAAATGTATTATTAGTTGATTTGAATTTATATGAACTTGAACATGATTTTGTTTTTAAAATTATGTCAATTTGATAAGTATAAATTGTTTAGTTTTTTATTTAAAAGAATAAATAATAGTTGTGTTTTTATAAATAAATAGTCACAAATATAATAACTTAAACAAATTACAATTACCAAATCAACTTAATATTTTTTTGAACGAAATACACCAAATGTCCGACAAAATAAACGGTTTGAATTATCAAAACAACACCCGTAATGGATCTCACACATCCAAACATCGCATTCTAATCCAAAATTTGGACTGAAGGAGCCTCCTCCACTGATTTAATGCTTCCCGAAATACACTCCTAAATACTAAAATATTATTTTTCATTTTCCTTTCTTCCAAACACCTCCACAGAGGGAGACCCCCACCACAATCCCCGCCCTCTCTCTCTGCCACCGCCACCACCTCCATCCACAACATTTACACACATGCCCCCAAGAGCACGTGCATCCTCTCTCTTCTCTCATCCCGTCTCATCTGTATTGTGATCATAACGTACCCCCTCTTTGGCTCCACTGCTTTTCTCTCACTTTTTCTCTCTAAATTGACGCATTACACACAGAAGAGAGAGAGAGAGAGAGAGAGAGAGAGGCTTTTGTGTTGTGTTTGCTCATTCATATGACGCGATAAGAGAGAGAGAGCGGATGGCACACAACAGGCTGCCAGGCAGCGGACACAACAGCCCGTCGCCGCAGTAGTCGCCGCTCCTGTCGCCGAATAGGCTCAGGCACTCCGGCAGCCGGTCGAAGCAAGGCCGGTTCAACTCCTTCGGTAATCAGCCCCCCCGAACCCTCGCTCACCGCCTGGCCTGGTCCCTCCTCTCCGTCCTCCTCCGCAGACAAGGCGTCGTCCTTCTCCCTGCATTTTTCTACGGCATGTCTGTATCACTGTGCTAGACTGATCTTGACTTTTTAGCGTCCTGCTTTTTTTACTTTTTTGAACTTTTTTTTTTAGTTTGGGTTAAAAAATTTAATTTAAGAAAGACTTTTTGATTTTTTTATTTTTTTGACTTCTTTTTGTGAGAAAAGAGTATAATGATTATGGATTGGATGTGATGTTTTATTTGTTGCGGTTAACCTAACTTATTTTGTCTTTTGTGACTAAAATAATCAAAAAAAACTCTTGCCAAACGGATCCCAGGCAACTTAAAAATTAGAAGTTGATTTATTTTTATAAAAGAGTAATGTGAGATTTATATGAAAGTATATGGTGTAGATTTTATATTTATATAAGATATTTGATAAAAAGATTAATAAAATATTTGAGAGTTCTAACATTTTATTGTAAAATGTCATTGAAACTTTGTTTGGTTTGGATTTTCTTAAAATATTTTTCAAAAAATTTTATTTTCTTGTTTTTCGTATTTTTTATTTTTACTGAATTTTTTTAATATTTTAAGTAATTTTTTTTATTTTTAGATACACCTAACATAAATATGCTTAAAAAATATAATTTTTGTGAAAAAAATCTTTAAAAAAATCACTAAATACCAAAAATACAAAAAAAAAAACGAAAATTTAATATATTTTTCGTATTTTTGTATATTTATTAATTTTTGAAAATATTTTTTCATAAATATTTTACTTTAATGTGCATCTCAAAAAATATAAAAAAAAAATACTTAAAATTTTAAAAATATTTACTAAAAATAAAAAAATTACAAAAAATAAAAAATTTAATTTTCATAAAACTGAATTCAAACGCATTGATTTGTTTTTTTTGGTGGTATGTCATTGAATCATTAGCAGTACTAGTGGTCGTTCGGCAAAAACTATGTTAGTAGGCTCAGTGGTTCAGTTTTTTTTTTTTTTTACAAGCCAAAAAAAGGAACTTTATTAATAAAAATTAATATGCATATAACACTAGACAAAATTGATAAAGAAAATGCAAATACATAAGTATCAAAGCAAAGTTAATCAATGATATATAGTTCACAACATTTTCAAACAAATAATTTTACATTTCATGCTAATTGTTATGGTATAAAGGATTAATTTAATGAACATTGATTTAATCATTTACCATTTTATTACAGCCTTTTTTTAAAACAGTTATATATATACATGATGCCACCATCTCCACTGCATTTTCATTATTGCTTTGAATAGTTATACAAGAATTTTTATTCTATTTTTTTAAAATCCAAACTTATACAATAATTTGAGGTAGGTTATACTCATTTTGGTTAAGATCAATCTTGACTTCTCAGTAGTTTCACAAGTGTCTTCCAGTACTGGAATGAACTTTCTAAAAGACAAACGAACCCTTGTCTCAATCTAATTATGTTTCATAACGGATATGGTTATCACTCTACAATCGAAATTATGATTTATTTCAAATAATTACGGAAAAAGCATATCACTACAACATTTTTCTGGACTTCGTTAAATTTATATTAGTATGACTATATGATATGTCAACATGAGATTGTTCTTGGGATTCTTTTCTTCAATTGATCTCGAAACTGAATGATTTAGAAGTTTTGAGGAATTCCTAAGGGCTGGGCTCGTTAAAGTTTCATTTCTTTGATATGTCTGAATTAAAACTCCATTAGGGTGCTTATTAGCCATATTACTTTTAACAAAATTAAAAATTAAAAAGAATAGAGAGAGTCAATTTTGAAGATATCAACCTATAATTATCCACATAACTATTCTGGTGACTAATTAAGTTAAAAGAGCTACGTCACCACAAAGAAGAAACCATCATGTGCTGGCGCTAAAGGTTAGGTGTTGTTTATAAGCAGAGGAGTGTGATTAGCCTGTGTTTTCATCCTCATTTGTTAACTTGTAGTGTAGAGGGGCTATCTAGTGTCTTTTTATTTTCTTGTTGCTAGCTACTGTTTTCTTGCTCTGTTGGCTTGGTCCCTCACCAGTCCATGGGTCAAGTGCTAGTGAATGATTGTACTTTATTTTTATTTTTTTTATCAGCCAAAAGAGAGAATTTTATTGATGAATAAACCGGCTATTACAAAATATACATCAACAAGAAGGAGAGGTACAATAAGCATCACAGTAACCTACACCATCCCAACAAGGTTTAGCTATGATGCCAATTTACTTCTCAATGCCAATTTAGTTCGATCGTAGAGTGTTAGTTGTGATACTTTTTGCACTTTCCTCTTTTATTGATGTAAGTTATGCTTGTAATCTGCTTCTTCCATCAATAAATTTTTTTCTTTTGTTGATCAAAAAACAAGAAACTACCATGTGTTTAAATTATGGATTTGAGTAAGATTTTGACAAAAGAAAGAAAAAAAAGTAGGCAAAATGCTAATGAAATATAATTATATTTCACATACTTTGTACACACTCTTTCCCCCTTCATTTCTAAATCTCTATCCAATTTTTTTTTTTTTTTTTTTTTCCAAATGAAAATAACTTTATTGATGAAATGAAATATACACTACAACAAAAACACATTTTAGTGACACCACACTAGTGGCATGTTCTTAAAAAATGTCACAAAAAGAATATTTGGTGGCATTTTTTAGAAAAATGTCATAGAGCCACAAACATACAAGACTCTAGTGGCATTTCAATTAAAAAAAGTGTCACTTCACTACAACAAAAATGTCACTACAACAAATTTACACTTTAGTGACACTACACTAGTGGCATATTTTTAGAAAATGCCACAAAAATAAAAATTGGCATTAAATGTTTTAGAAAAATGCCACAGAACCACAAACATATAAGGCTCTAGTGGCATTTCAATAAAGAAATGTCACATCAATTTTATGGCATTTTATAAAATAATGACACAAAAAATTATGTTCGTGACATTTACCAACAGATGCCACTAAACTTTAGTAGCAATGGCATTTTTTAAAAAATGTCAGGACACTTCGTAGGTGCAAATTACTTTTTATGGCACTTAGGTGAAAAATGTCATAAACAAATATTTTATAGTATTTTGAGAAATGCCACTAAGTCAAAAACTTTCCAAACTTATAATGGCATTTTTGAAAAAACAAAAAATGCCAATATATTTTCTAAATTTTTAAATTGCAGTAAATGATTATAAATAAATAAATTAAACTCAATATACGCTATAGGAAAAAGCACATTCGGCAACTAAATTTCCTGACCAAAAAAAATTTGGTCTCTGAAAGCTATACTTTCAGCGACCAAAACAGCATTAGTAGCCAAAAGTCTACAATTGGCGACTAAAACTAAGTTTGGTCGCTGATTATATGTGTTTTAGTGACTAAAAAATTTTTAGTAGCCCAAAGTAAAGCTTTTTGGCGACTAAAAAAATTTAGTAGCCAAAAGTCTACAATTGGTGACTAAAAATAAGTTTGGTCGCTGATTATATGGGTTTTACCAACTAAAAAAATTTTAGTAGCCAAAAGTAAAGCTTTTTGGTGACTAAAAAAATTTTAGTAGCCAAAAGTCTACAATTGGTGACTAAAAAATAAGTTTAGTAGTCAAAAGTGGTCATTTTTAGCGCGGGAGAACTAAAATCCTAATGCGAGAATTAAATTTTTTGGCGACCAAAATTTTAGTAGCTGAAAGTGCATCTTCAGTGATCAAATCCGATTTTGGTCGGCAAAAGTTAAGTTTTTTAGCAACTAAAAAACAATTAGTAGCCAAAAGTATAGAATTGGCGACTTAAAAATATTTTTAGTCTTCAAAAGTGGTCTTTTTTTATTTTGCTAGTAAATAGTTTATTTTACATAAATTATGTTCAATAAAATAATTATGTTTATACATATACTTTTATATTAATATGGATGTATGTACTATATAAATAATATATGTTGAATATATAATTATGTGGTGCTATAGAGGTGTAGTGGGAAGAGTGTGGTGTATAAGGTTTATGGTGCGGGAGGTTGGCGGTTCAAGTCTCCACAAGAGCGGATCAAATTGTTCTACAACGAATTATCGTCACGAATGGCACTTGATAGCGTCACGAATAATGCCTACCATGACCTTAAAGTGTCCCTGAAAGGTTTTAGTCTTGATGGTGTAATGACACTTATAAGTGTCACTAACTCTTCTTTTAATGACGCTTGATAGTGCCATAAATAATATCTACCATGACATCAAAATGTTATTGAAAGTTTTTAGCCATGATGGTGTAGTGACACTTGCAAGTATCTACCGTGGTACGGATACAAATGGCACTTGTTCAAAATGCCACAAGACTAAAAAATGTCATTGAACCAATAGTTTTGTGGCACTTTCAATGTCACTAAATTAAGAAAATGTTGTAGTGATACATCACATATGAGATTACATCAATAAAAAAGGGAGCAAAAGCAAAGAGCATCATAGAGTAAGTTCCTAATCAACTAGGTTGGCATCTCGAAGAACTTCCAATTATATGCTAGCTCAAGCCAAGAGAGTTAGTGAGAAACCAACAAAAAAAGGGGAAAATAGAGAAGGAAAAATAAAAACTAGAAGAAACCACAACAGTAGCAACTAAAAGCTCTGCCAACACTCAACAGAGCAAAGAGAACTTGACCAACAAATGTAGGCCAATCTCTATCTAAATTTATGAACTAAATACAACTGAATCATACTATTGTTAAAATGGGATTAGAAAAGGACAAGCATTTTATCTCCCTCTTGATTGAAAATATATTTTTGTCACAAATTGGTGCCACTAGGGTTTTGATTAATTTCAAAAATTAAAGAAAGTTCCATATCTTTTTTTTAAGTGTGAGAGGTTGTTTGAGTGAACAAAATAAGTTAGGTTTTTTGGTTTATTTATCTAAATAAATAAAAAAAAGTCAAGAGGATGTTTGTCATAAAAAGAAGAAGATTAAAAATTTACTCAACTTTTGCACTTAAAAAAAATAAATTTGTATGCATTCGTTTTTTTAAAAATTAAAAAGAAAAATTCAATAAACCACTAAAAAAGCGAATGTCAAAGCACTCCAAAATTAATTCACATCGCTTTTGATGAGGGAATGTATTATTTACAAAATTAAGCCCTTGGTCTTACTTTAGGAGTGCTAAGCCATATAGTTTAATTGTTAGTCAAAATTGAAGAGATCAACCTTTTTTACTTTAGGAGTGCTGAACCATATTGTTTAATTGTTTGTCAAAATTGAATGCATAAAATCAGTTTGAAAATCTCTAATAAATTATAGAAGTTTAAAGGGTCCAGCTTCTCTTATGTTTTGAGATCAAGATTGGACCGTTTAGTCCGGCCCATGGACTCAATTTTGGGTCCTGTTTTGATAATTCAAACCATACAATGTATTAAACTCGTTGATTACTATATCCCTGTAAAAAAATCATATTGATCGGATATCGATAGCTAATTTGATCAGATCAAATTTCTGTCAACCGTTTATTTTTTCATCGTCAATTGTTTTATTCAAATCTAATCCGATCAAATAGTTATCGATATCTGATCAATGTGATGTTTTATAAGGATATAGTACTCGACGAGTTTTACACATTAAACGGTTTCGATTATCAAAACAAGGCCCAAAAATGAGTCCATAAACTAGACTGGATAATCCAATCTTCATCTTAAACATGACAAGCTGACCCAAGTTTTAAATCTCCCAACCCTAAAGGTCAAAGTCAAGAACTATTTTCTTCACTCTACCTGACTTATTCATATCTTCCTCTCTCCTTTTCCTGTTGCATCTGTGCGCTTCATTTGATGTGTTTATTTTATTTCATTATATTTTATTTTATTTTATTGTATTGGTAAGAAAAGACTACATGCACCCATAAAAATGACACATTTAACAAAAATAAGTTTTTTGTGATGAAAATTAAAAAAAAAATTGATGCGTGTATTTTGTCGCTTTTGTGATAAAAGTGACTAATTTCCTTTGTCCAACTTTAAAAAATAATCATATATTTTTATCACATCTTGACCAAACCTCATAATCTCACTCTATCTATCCAACCATTTATCTTATCTAATTATTGCATGATATAATTCATTCTCATACTAATTATATTTTATATTGAATCTTTTTTCTTATCAAATCAATAGTATAACTCAGTCTCATAATTCTATCAAATAAACTTACTCATATCCAATTACATAGAAACGAAAAATCTTTGGTACACAGTGATATATCATATGTACCTAGCTATACATTTGTATAGTTACATATTATACATTTTAGTGATAATATTACGTAATTTTTTGATAGAATTACATGAATTTATAATTTAAAATTGAATTATGCATTTTGAGATAATGTTATGTATTCTTTCATTGAAACATATTTGAACCACAAAATATGTAACATTATTATAAAAATACATAACATATTTTTGAATTACAAATCACAAAGGATTGGTCTGTTGGTTAAGATTCAGAGTCTGACATGTACTCACTCCATGGTTTCAAATTTCAAACCTTCCAAATGCACGGTGGTTTGATCTCTTAAATTAGTTGGTCCATTAAACTATCAAATTATCTATATATATTTAGAAAACATAAATTATTATAAGTATGTTAAAAGTTATTTAATATGGAAGACGCACTATGAATAGGCCTTTTGATGAGGAATATATCTCCAAGGTGAATGAGAGGTTGTTTGGGGTGTCTTAAATAAGTGTACTTTTTATCTTTTTGGACTAAAAAATTGAGGTTGAAAATATAGATGTTTGGGTTAACTTTTTGACTTTTTATAGAAAAATGTGTAATAAAAAATTGTAAAAATTGATTTGTAAGGAAAAATTCGAATTGGGAGTTGTGCAGCCGTAATTGTTGACTTTTGATGAATAGTGTTAACTTTTTAACTTTTTGAGTAACTTTTTGACTTTTTTACAAGTTCCCAAACTTGACCTGAATTGGGAAAAGGTCGCTTCTTTCTTCCATCCTAGAATTTACGCATCTCCAACCCATCCTTCAAAACTTCAAATATGAAGGATTCTTTCAAATTTTGAGCTCCAACCCATCCTTCATTTCTTCCTCCCAAATGAAGAAAGATGGATTGATCCTTCAAATATGAAGGGAGGATGAACAAAATGAAAGAGCCTCTAAAACACTATTCACTCTACATTTCTTATTCTATTCAAAATAACTTTTAATGTGTAAATTTAATTTTTATAAAATTGACATCAATAAAAAGTATAAAATCATACCTTTAAAATGAGTATAATATTAAATATATTTTACAAAAATTTTAAAATTAAATATTTATTAATAAATAAAAATTACTTTTTGATTGGAGTTTGAATGAAGAAAATGAAAGTTTGTGGTTGGAGTTTGAATGAATAGTAACTTTTTTTATATTTATTTTTTAAATAAAAAATATTATTTTCATCCTCTCAAAAAGAGAATATGGTTGGAGATGCTCTTAGGGGGTCGCTTTTGGAGTAGCCATTAATTATTATTCGTTTCGTCTATAAATGCCTTTCCACTCTCCTCTTCCACGCTCATCTATCAACCCTAATTAAGCTTCCCTCTCAATTCAAACAAACTCATCCCTTTTTCTCTCTTAATGGCGACACCAGTAGAAATCTCGACTCTCGAACAACACCTCCTCGGCGAGTTCTTTCCTCTTGACAGCTTTGATGTCAATAGCCTCAGCGACACCAACTCGATTTTCACAGCCTTCGATTCTACAACCAGTGTTCAAACTGAGGGTTCAAGCTCTCCATCTTATTCCTTCTGTTCACAGACTGCAAGCTGTGACTCTACCATCGTAATCTCTGATTACCTGGATTCCAACGAAGTTAACAACACTCAATGTTTTGATTTTGTCCATAATTCGATTAATTTTGACCAAAACCAAATAAATTTCTTTGGATTTGAGTCGAAGCCTCAAATTATCGACCTTACAACGCCGAAACCAGTGAATTTGAACATTCAGTCCAGTTCTAGGTCGAGTTTCAGCGAGCGCAAGCCGTCGTTGAAGATCGACCTAGCTCCGGTCAAGAAATTCGAGTGGTTGGAGTTCGGGCAGCCGACTAAGCCAGCAGTTTCCGTAGAGAAACCGTTTACTAGGCACTACAGGGGAGTCCGGCAGAGGCCGTGGGGGAAGTTCGCGGCGGAGATCAGAGATCCGAAGCGGCGGGGGTCTAGGGTTTGGTTAGGGACATTCGACACCGCCATTGATGCTGCCAAGGCCTACGATCGAGCCGCATTCAAGATGCGCGGGAGCAAAGCCATTCTCAACTTCCCTCTCGAAGTAGGAAAATGGCGTCGCTCCTCCGCCTCCGTCTCCGCCGCTGCCACGGAGGAGAACGGCGTTGCGAAGAGGCAGAGAGAGGCTGAAGAACAAACAGAGGAAAGGTCGGTGAAGAAGAAGTTACCGGAATCTGATGCGTCGGCGGTGAGTAGTAGTGAAGCCAGTTGTCCATTAACGCCGTCAAATTGGAGCGCCGTATGGGATCAAAACGCGAACAGTATCTTTAACGCCCCGTTGTTTTCGCCATTGTCTCTTCACCCAATGTTGGGCTATGCATAGCTCAATGATCATATATGAGTCATGGAGGTGTACTCTGTCTGTTTATATAGGAAGGAATGCGAAACTTTCAAAAAATGGTAATCCATTGTATTGAATTGAAAATTTTCAGGAATGTTATAATAATGCGTAGAAAATTGTTCTAGGCAATGAATGTGATTAATGTGATTATGACGAACAAATTATGAGATGAATTGAATTCACATGAACGTGAATAAAGAGTAGTTTGTGAGAAAATGTAGGTAGCAATGGTTGACATTCATATTTAGGTCAAGTTTGACATATTGTAAAAAAGTTAAAAAGTCAAAAAGTTATTCAAAAAGTTAAAAAGTTAACACTATTCATCAAAAGTCAACAATTACGGTTGCACAACTCTCAATCTTAATTTTTTCCTATAAATCAATTTTTACAATTTTTTATTACACATTTTTTCATAAAAAGTCAAAAAGTTAACCCAAACATCCATATTTTCTTTATCAATTTTTTAGTCTAAAAAGACAAAAAGTACACTTATTTAGGATACCCCAAATAACCCCTTAGATCTAATTTTTAAACATCAAGAAACGGATCTCATCAAGTTTTGATAACTAATATCATTGAGGTGATGGTAAAGTAGAAATATATATTCCTTTTACATAATTTAGCAATGCTCGATTTCTAGGGACGTGACTAGCGGCCCGTTTTTCAAATGGTAAAATTGATTGTGCTGTACTCTGATCGAGACTTTGTCTTTTGTACTGGGAGTTTGTACATTCTTCTTTTGTCTCAGTGACTTATCATTTCTTTTGAGTTGGGTTAAATTTAACCGATAACTAATTATACAGGGTCAAAGTCTACGGATATTACAATATCTCCACGAAATGTCTTTTTTTGTGTTAAAAAAAAAAAAAAAATGATAAGTGACGAGTGATAAGTTTACGTAACCCGAGTTAGGAGGAAGTATCAGAGTGTTAAAGAAATTTTCATCGCCGTACAATGATTTTAGTTTTTCACTGCAACTTAAAAATCAGAGCCAAATGCGGTTAAAGAAAGGAAAAGGGGTAGCACAGCAATGATTGTGGTAATTCTATTTGAGGTGTATTATAACTTTATTTTTATAATTCAAATCGTTCTTTTTGTAAGGTTTGTTAAGTACTTCATACCTACGAAAAATCATATTAATCGGATATTAATAACTATATGATTGAATTGCATATTGTTTATACTTTTTCTCAATAGAAAAACTTATTATTTATTTTTTTGGTTATCGATCATATAGTTGTTGATATACAATTAATATAATTATTAGTAGGTATAAAATACTTAACAAACCCTACAAAATACAACTTGGATTATAAAAATAAAGTCATAATACATCTCAAATGAAGACACTACAGTCACTGTGTTTATTTTTCCTTAAAAAAATCATTGAAACTTCATATGATTAGTGGTTAAGTTTCAATGTAAACCAAATGAAGCGGCCTAATCCATCACTCCACATTTCACGATGTTAATGATTTACATAATGAACATTTATATGGTGGTAATTTACAATTATTAGTCTTTCTTGAAAAAAATGTGGACTCGAGATAAACGTTGTCAGTGTATATGATGCTAACCTGCTTAATTTCCACCACCCCCAATTTAATGTCATTCCTTCCTACCATTTTCATCCCCACATCGCCATTCATCACATTGAAAAATTATATACTAATGTTTTTGTTCTTTTTTTAATCCAAAAGTTGTACGAGAACTTGAAGTAGGCTATACTTGTTTTGGTTAACATGAGATTGTTCTTGGATTCTTTTCTTCAATAGATCTCCAATCCAAACTGAATGTTTTACGTTATGTTTGGCATGAAAGCTTGGGTTGGGTTAGATTTGGACTCTTTACCTATAAAAAGACAAAATAAAATTTTTAGGTCAATATGATAAAATGTTACATTCAAACTATAATTATTTATTTTTTCTCTTACAAAAGTCAAAAAAGCTAAAAAAAACTATCACAAATGAGGCTTTTTAACCCGAGGTTAAAATAGTCAAAAAATCAACCTACATTCCAAATGAAGGTTTAGGCAATTAGATACTTGAGAGTATTATGTGATATTTCTTGACTAATAAAAAAATCCAACACATTAAATAAGTCATTATTTGTCTCTCTCTTTCTTTTCTTTTTTTTTTTTTTCTTTTTTTTTTTTTTTTTTTTTTTTAAAATCTATGGTCATTCTTTGTCTCTTAACTTTTGTATTCGTAAAATTTTTCATTACGTGATTCATTTCGAACACCACATAAGTAATGTCATATCATATGATACTTCAAAACTATTGAATATTACCCATGCTTAAGAATTGACCTACTTAAGGTTGAAATCATTAAAAGAATATTTCATATTTGTCACATGTTTAAATTAAAAAAATTCATTATTTTATGAATAGTTGTGCTACATATCCAAAAAAAAAAAAAATCAAAATTTAAACATGTGAATAAGATTTATTCTATTTTTTTTTTTTTTTTTGATTAACCAAAAGAACTTTATTGATGAGGAAAACCTTACAACAAAGGTACACAACAATAAATGAGAGAGGAGAGGGGGGGTGGGGGATGACAGCACCATACCAAAACTTTGTTGGTGAGGAACCAACAGAGAATGCAAGAACAACAGATCAATAACAAAGCAGCAGATCAACAGATCAATAACAAAGCAGCAGTTAAGAATGCAATTCTACAGAGGCACTAGATTAACAAAATGCACTAGATTAGCAAATTCTACAGAGGCACGAGATTAGCAACTTCTCATATAGCTTCTCAAACTGCACCAAATTAGCAATTTCTCATATAGCTTCTCAAACTGCACCAAATTAGCAAATTAACAGAGCAGACCCTCAGTGGGAAAAACACCAAATGAAAAACAAAAAACACCAATCCAGCAGACCCTCAGCAAAATAGCACAGAGGCACCAGATTAACAAAATGCACCAGATTAGCAGCTTCTCATACAGCTTCTCAAACTGCACCAGATTAGCAGACAAACAGAGCAGACCCTCAGAGGGAAAAACACCAAATGAACAACAAAAAACACCAATCCAGATCAAGACCAGCAGAACAAAAACAGACCAAACAAAACTTACAGAACCAGCAGACACAGAGCAAGCAGACAGAATAATAACATAGCAGAAGCTGACCAAGCAAAAATAACAAAACAATCAGCACACACTTAACAGCAGAATAAAATCTGCCTTAGGTTGTATACAATATCATGCCTTAAGTAAGAGAAACCTGAAAGGTTGAATTTGGCCCACAAGGCCACCCTCCACTTAATAAGACCACTCAAATCCTACAGGTTAGGTATACACCCATTAAAAATAAAATCATTCCTCATTTTTCAAATAGACCAGAGCATAGCCAGTGGTACTAAATTGCAGAGTTGCCGGATGATCTTTTTGCATTTAAAGCTCATCCACCAATGTAACAAGTCCACAACTGCAGCAGGTGTTACCCAGTTCATATCCCACCAAAGTAACAGATCATTCCATGACTCCCAAATGCCCCTGCACAGCAAGAAAATATGGTTCAAAGATTGAGGTTCGGCTTTGCAAAAAGGGCAAATATTACTTACACTGCTGCTAAGTACTCCAATTCTTTGCAGAAAATCAGGGGTTTTAACTCTGCCCTTCCAGATCAACCAACCCAAAAATTGAACTTTAGGGGGAGCCACATTACCCCATAATAGTGAGGGTAACAACAACTTTGGACCATGATAAGCAGCCAACCAATCTCTCACTTCAGCAACTGTGAACTGCCCAGTTGGAGACCTCTGCCACCTAATAGAATCTGGGAGTGTTGGTCTCAGGGAAGGAGCCTCTGCTAGCAGGATATATAACTGATTAACCTCAGCCTCCTCCCAAAACCTTAAAGGCCTCCTAAAGGATAGATTCCAACCCCCTACTCCTTCCTTTCTTCTCACAAAAAAATCCAAGGACTCCTCATTCTCGGTAGACAAACTGAATAACCTCGGGAATTCATCTTTAAGCTTAGTATTCCTCAACCATTTATCTAACCAAAAATGCACTCTCTTACAATCACCCAAAATGATTTCAATATTGGATAGGAAAAAGGCAAGTAAATTTGCATTAACCTCTACCCTAGATAGAATTCCATTCCACACAATAGACACCCTCCTAGAAGGCTCAAGATTTATTCTATTTATAGCTCACAATACACTAATTTTAAATCTACACCCTATGCACTTTCATGATACAATCATAGATAATTTTTCATAGTTCCTAGAATTATTGTTTCAAGTAGGGTTAACTATGTTGCTATTCCTTTTTTCTTCTTCTTTTTTATTTTTTATTTTTTATTTTTTTGGGGGTACTGAACTTGAGCATCCTGAATTTAAAATAGTTAAGAAACTATGAAATCCTTATTGTATTAACCTCTACCCCAGATAGAATTCCATTCCACACAATAGACACCCTCCTAGAAGGCTCAAGATTTATTCTATTTATAGCTCACAATACACTAATTTTAAATCTACACCCTATGCACTTTCATGATACAATCATAGATAATTTTTCATAGTTCCTAGAATTATTGTTTCAAGTAGGGTTAACTATGTTGCTATTCCTTTTTTCTTCTTCTTTTTTATTTTTTATTTTTTATTTTTTTGGGGGTACTGAACTTGAGCATCCTGAATTTAAAATAGTTAAGAAACTATGAAATCCTTATTGTTGAACTCACGTTTAAAAACAATAACAAATATGCAATTTCATCTCAATTTTTAAAAGAAAGGCTTTTCTTGCTCGAATCCATACCATCAGGGTTGGACTCATTAAAATGTCGTTAGTTAAGGGGTGTTAACCATATTATTTTATATACACTACAATAAATTAAGATTTTAGAAACAAAAAATTAGGAACTAAATAGTTTAGTTGCTGAAAGTGTCACTTTTATAATTTTAGCCATGAAAATGGATATTTATTGATGAATTACTATCATTTTAGAACCAAATTTTTTTTGCCTAAAAAAAAAAAAAAAAAATGGACAAATTGCAACAGTAGTCCTTGTATTTTGGTTCTTGTCATTTTGCTCTCTGTAATTTCAATTAGCTCGATTTTGAACTTAAATTTATGATTTGTTTCAATTTGGTCCAATTGATTACAATTCTTAGCATTTTTTTAAAATAAAAAATATGCATATAAGTGACATGTGTCATGTTTTAATAAATTTACTAACCTCTGTGAGTTAACCTTAATAAATTCAGTGATTGTTTTCAGTCAGAAACACTAACAATATTATTAATCGGACCAAATTGACGCAAAATTTAAAATTAAGGATCAAAATTATGCCAATTGAAAGTATAAGAACCAAAATAACACAAGGGACAAAATCCAGTTTGCCCAAAAAAATTTGCACCAAATTCTTGACATTTTTAAAATTTGTCGTTAAAAGTTTTGTTTTTTTTGACTTTTTAAGACGATCTTTTAGCGACAATTCTCAAGACGAAAATAAATAGTCCCCAAATATTTTTTGTAACAAAACTTTTATTTTTAAGAATTATAAAAAAAAAAATTAACCCTAAAATCCTTATATATTATAGTTACATATATATGCATAATTTTATTTCAATTTTTAAAAGAACGATTTCTATGACTCGCATGGATCCCATTAGGGTTGGACTCATCTGATAAGAGGAGGAAAAAATTAATATCTTTTGACATGTCTAAAATAAAACGCCATTAGTTAAGGGGTGCTTTACAATATTGTTTTATGGATTGTCATAATTGAAGATATCAACCATGATCTTCGACAGTTAGTGTGTATAAATCGTTTTTGAATGCATAAACTAGGTTTGAAATTCAGTTCTCATCTACTAAAATAATTTATAGAAATTAGTCAAATTCAAAATATTGCCTTCACTGTCCCAACAAATAGGTCTCCTCTCCATGACACATTCATATGTTTCCCTCTACTTAGAAAAAATATCGAGTGTTATTGTGTCACCATTTAGGTGTATTGTCAGTCAATAAAAAGATGTAAATAGATTAAGTGAACAATTCTTGTTTTCTATTAAACCAACAATATTGTGATCTCTATCACAAATCAAAAAAATTTATTAGATGTTATCATCGTTTCATTTGATATTTACTCATCTTCTTCTCTTGCATGTGTGTTTCATTTGAAAAAAAAAATTTAGAGCACATAATTTCAATTATAAAACTGGATACAATCTTCTTAGATAATGTGAGACTCATTGAATATTTAGGTCTCATTTTATATTAAATTTTTTTTTATCTATGATCGAATTTTAGATATAATTGATGTTATTTTGTATATTTTTATATGATTTTTGTGTGTGGTTATGAGGTGCAAGGAAGAGATTTTCTACCTTGCATATTTAATGTTGGTCAAGTATTTCTTTATTTGGCAATTTTGACTATTATTTTGTTGGGCATCACATTTGAGTTTTGACTAGGCAAACTTTTGCCACATTTGTCGTAGGAGTTTTTACAGTGTTACACGTAGCCCAGATTCAAAAGGACACCCGAGACGGACTTAAATTATTTTATTTATTCAATTTTTTTGAGAACCGGCAGACTTTTAACTGTGGGAGGCAAAGACCCGTACATAATTTTGATTGGGTAAAATATCAATAGATTCTAATAATTAGATTTAATTCTCATCAAATTTTATTGAAAATAAGTCTTGATAAAATTGTCGTTAAAAATAATTTTTTTATGACAATTTTTTATATATGTCGCTAAAAATTGACAATTAATAATATTTTTTTGTCATGATTTTTATAAATTGTCTTTAAAATTTACAATTAATGACTTTTTTCATGATAAATTTTTTCCATAAGACCTATTAAATAATAAGTTCACTTATTAAGATGTACACGTAAGTACTCCTTAAATTTAATAGTTGCACTTAGAGGACATTTTTAGATATAAAATTTTCATAACATCAACACTTAAAGTTTGCTTTATAAAGTAATATAAAAGATTATATAATTGTATTGAAGCACTTTCATTACATATTTAAGGTTGTTAGTGGTAGGGCTGAGTAAGGAATCTATAAAACCCGTAATCCGATCCAGTCCAGTCCAATCCGATAGGTTTGGATTGATTTTTTGAATCCGTGGTTCGGTTCCGGTTTGAACAATTAAAAATCCGTAATCCATGGATTGGTTCCGAATTGAACCCCACGGTTCCGGATTGGAACCGATCCAGACCGTATACAAATAGTCTAATTATACATCCTCCCCATAATATTTTCTCTTATTCCATATAAAACCTAAACTCAAACCTAAACCCGCATAATGGCCCCGTTTGGTAGAACTGTGAGAAAGTGATTATAGCTTATAACTTAACAGCTTATAACTTATAACTGTGAACATAAGCTGATTTTTGACTTATAAATTAAGCTTCTCTTCCCCCACTCAAAGAATAAGTTGATTTTTGACTTACAAAAAACTATAAGCTGTATTGTTAAGTTAAACCAAACACATCAAAATAGCTTAAATTAAGCTAAAAGCTGAAATAAGCTGAAAATAAACTCTACCAAACAAGGCCAATATCTTCTTTTATTACTTTTGTTTGTTAATTTTTAGTTTTAATTTATAATGGTTTAAATACTTACAGTGAAACTAATTTTCTTATGATTGTTTAAATTCTAGAACAGTATGTCACTATTATAGAAAGACATGTTGCTATTGTGGAACTAATATAGCACTATGTTTATGTTTTTATGAAATTAAAGTGTTATATATATATTTTTGTTATTTAATTATGTGAATCCGTGGTCCTAAACCGATCCAATCCGTGGTTAAATGGATTGGTTCGGATTGGTTCCATGATTTAAACGGAGTGGATTGGTTCCAATTTTTCAGGAACTATTAAATAATGGATTGGTCCTGATTTTACCCCCAATCCAGTCCAATCCGGACCATGCTTACCCCTAGTTAGTGGCGGCTCAAGAATTTTTATCTAATAGGTCCTTCATAAAAAAAAAAATTCAACTCAATGTAAATTGTTTCTCTAATTTTATAAAATTTAAATAATAATTAGCAAAATTAAAACCCTAGTTCTATAATATCCATGCAATATCCATGATGAAGAAGAAAAAAATTCATGACTAAGGCCTCGTTTGGCAAGAGGCTATTTTAGTTAAAAAGTCAAAAAGTTACTAAAAAAGTCAAAAAGCCAACAACCCATACCAAAAAGTCAAAGATTCCCTTTTCTCTCTACTTTTTGCACATCTTTTCGTAAAAATTCAAAAAATCATCCCAAACATACTAGTTTTTTTTACATAACATTTTAGCCAAATAGCTAAAAAATTGCTAAATTAGCCTGTTCCCAAACGAGGCCTAAAAGTCACAAATTCACTGCAATTAATTAAGTGTATTTCTTTGGCAATATGTCAATCTCAAGTACAGTTTTCAAATTCCCATGAGTATTTTTTTTTATTTTAATTTTTCATTTATCAACCAATATAAGATAAATTGTAAACATAATGAAAATTATATGAACGCGGACATTTGGTGATGAAAGAAAGTTCAACCACTTGGACATATAGGAAAAAATATATATCAAATAAGTACAATAACACATAAGGAGCCACGTCATTAAAGGAGCCAAACTATCTATAAGATGTAGTAAAATTGTCTTGAGATTGGAAAATGTGTTAAGCAATTTTTGACAAAATGGACAAGGCTATAATTAATTGCTTGCAGTAACAACTCCTTCTTTTTAAAAACAATAATGTTAGGTATCATGAAAAACGTTTCATGAAAATAATTATAAAAATTTTGTGATTCTTGGATTACACTTAGAATAAAGCACCACACACTAATCAAGGTAATTCAAGAATTATAAATCTTCCATGATCATTTTTATAAAAAAAATTTCGTGATCCCTAACTTTTCTCTTTTAACAATATCATAAAATTTATATCCGATGAAAAAATTAATTTTCTTAAGAATTCATAACACCTTAGTTGCAAGGAAACTAACAACATTTAATTACTTAAAAAATCATAACAACGTATTTACAAACAAGTTTTCTTCAAAAAAAAAAAAAAAAAACAACAACAATAGATTTGCTTCTAAGCAAATATGTGGATCCAATTTAAATTTGATATTTCCACAATAAAAACTTCCTGGTTTCGTTCTCCGCAAGTTTCAAACTTTTCTCCCACTAGTTTATTTTTATAGCTTTCAACTTAATAAAAGTCATAGGCGCATGAAAAAACTCTCAATTTAAAAAAATGCAAAAGAATATGAGATTGAACTTATCATTTCATTCAAATTAGAGATTGAATTTTGTACAAATTTGTCTCTTGTCATTATTTGGATGCATTATTTGCCGTAAACAAGAAAAGAAAGCTCTACTAAATTCAACTTATCCTCTGTACCTTTCATTTGAAACGTGATTTGAAAATAACAACTGAAATTCAAATATAGAGCAGAAGAAAAAGATTGCATTTAGTAAAGTTTTCTAAATGTGATTTGAAAATAGAGTTGTATTTTGAGTTTTTGAGTTTTGAAATTATGATTTGAGTGTGAAAACTTTGTTTGGTAAATGAGTTTTGAAACGAGTTTTGCATTGAGGGGGGAATTTTTGATGTGACATATGATATTTGATGCAAAAATTTACAACTCATAACCAAACACACAATTTAAAATTCTATTATAGCTCATAAAAATTTTTAAAAAATTCAGAAAATATATTTTATCGAAATATAAAAATTAACATAAAAGCAAAAAAAAAATTACACTGTTCCGGTCAACCGGCCGGACGACCAGTGAGACGACCGGTTAGCTCAAATTTTCGCGCCTTCGATCGCGTTTTCAAAAGTAAACGTCAAATTAATTTTTAAAATTCGTAAACAAACACCTTATTCAAATCAAGCTCTTTCGGTCTTTCTAACAAATTTTCCATTGTGGAAAATTGGAAATCCAACAAAAAAAAATTGCTTTTTCCACATCAGAAAGGCCACAAAACAAAACAAAGACAAAATATGTTTGGAATAGTTTCATTGCTCTCATCTACAAGTTTGACATTTAAATTTTGAATTTTTCAATGTTGAAGATGAAGAAATCAAAAGAATATGAGTTAGTTTGCTGACCAAGTTAAATTCTAGAACTCAAAAATGACCACATAGCTGGTTAGACTCATAGCTAGAATAGTTTCTGTGGGGACATAATTTTTGAATGACAACACGTGGCCGAGGTGTCACCGAAGTGCCACATGTCCTGGTCATGACGTCGAGATCATCTCGGCTACGCCAAGGTTATCTGCGGGATAAGTGGATAAGGGACAAGAGTCCTAGAATGAGAGAAGACTTCAGTTTGGGTAAAGATAAGACTCTTAGAGAGTTTATCCTAGTCCTACTAGGAGTCCAAGATTAGCAGTAATCCTAAGTCCATTAGAGCTAGGCTTCTATTGGGACTAGGATTGTGTTGACTATAAAAGGGAGGCACCCCCATGGGTCTAAGGTATGTCTTTTATGCTTTGTCTCTTAAGTTAAGCACTATTGGTTATCTTTGAGAGATATTTTACTGACTTGATCGTCGAAGTGCCCCCGGGTGGACGAACCACCGCGGGATTCCTATATTTCTGTGACGGGTTGTTTGGGCTTAATCTATTCTGCCAATGCTCTTCAGTTGAGTACTAATTTGGCAGTGTGGTTAGAAATCTACTCACACAATTTGGCGCCGTCTGTGGGAAAGAAAAGAGAATAGATGGCCAGCAACGGACAGAAAGAGAAGGTTGGAAACGACATCCCTGCTGGAAGTGGGAAACATGTAGACCTTCATGTCGAAGAAGACAACTGCAATGAAAAGGCTCATGATAAGAATCACGGAGAAAAGGACGTCGGCCAGGAGGGCGACGTGCCAAAGAAATCGGACCAAGGTGGGTACTATAACGAAGACGACCTCCAGGTATAGAAAGATAGATGCCTACGGAAGGATGGCGAGATGAAAGGAATAGCGAACAAATTGGCAGACCTGCAAATAGTCGTCAATTTCATGATGCAGAACAACGTCATGCAGCCACCGTTTCCGTTACAAGATACGCCGATTCCAGCGGCCAAGAAAGATGCCCAGAAATGGGGGCAAAAAACTGTTCCTGCAATCCCTCAGCACGACAGGACTAAAGGACATTCTCACCGGCCTTCATGGGAGGTCGGGCATGGAGAATCAACGAGAAGAGAATCCCAAAAGACACGTCGAACCCAAGAAGACTGCACCAAAGAACATCGGGATGTTCAGGGGAGGGAACTCTGTTTCGACACTACCAATGGAGGGAAGTCCAAAAGGACTCACAATGACACTAGAAGTAGGGCACTAAAGAGGCTGAAATCTGAAGATAGCCGAGCTCCTAGACGAACCAAGGAGGATCTAAGGGATTACCTCCAGAGAAAGCGACAAGATGCCGAGGTGACCTCTCCGGTCAAGCCGAGGACATCGTTCTCGGTAGAGTTAGACAAATTTGAGGCCCCGAAAAGGTTCTACATGCCGAGATTCCAGATATACGACGATAAGTCGGACTCGAACTTCCACGTCAGCTTGTACCTGAACTCGATGGCGTTATACACCAGGAATGAGCTGTTGCTCTGCAAGGTGTTCCCCTCGTCCTTCGATGAAATTACATCAGACTGGTTTCACAAGTAGTTGAAAAAGAACTGTGAAAACCTGAGAAGGCCTAGCCGAGATGTTCGTAGCCAGGTTTGTGACGAACAAACTACAGCCGTTGAGGGTGGACTCCCTGATCAGTGAGGATGAAAGCCTTAGGGCCTATGCCAAAAGGTATTACGAGGTGTTTAACCGAATACCCGCGTGCAATCAAGAGGTGACGGTCGTGTCTTTCAAGAATGGCCTGAAAGATGATTGTATGCTTCGAAAGTCATTGGCAAAAACATTGCCAAAAAGTATCTAGGAACTCATGGCCAGAATTGAGAAATATGCTAGAGTCGAGGAAGACACGCAGGGGCAGAGGGCTGGAGAATGATGCTTGGGAATTGGATTTTACAAGCTAAGATTAGTTTAACACTTGTTGAAATTTTAAGAAAAATTTACAAGTTGAAATTAAATCGAAGACATGTTTAATATTTGTTGAAATTTTAAAAATTTACAAGTTGAAATTAAACCGAGGTCATGTTTAACACTTGTTGAAATTTTAAAAATTTACAAGTTGAAATTAAACCGATGTCATGTTTAACACTTGTTGAAATTTTAAAAATTTACAAGTTGAAGTTAAACCAGGGTCATGTTTAACACTTGTTGAAATTTTAAGAAAAATTTACAAGTTGAAATTAAACCGAGGTCATGTTTAACACTTGTTGAAATTTTAAGAAAAATTTACAAGTTGAAGTTAAACCGATGTTATGTTTAACACTTGTTGAAATTTTGAGAAAAATTTACAAGTTAAAGTTAAACCGGCGTCATGATTAAAGGAATGAATGATATAGGTTCCATCACCTCAGGATGCCGAGGTAATAGAACCTAGGGGGCAGTTGTTGGGACATAATTTTTGAATGACAACACGTGGCCGAGGTGTCACCGAAGTGCCAACCGAGGTGCCACGTGTCTTGTTCATGACACCAAGATCATCTCGGCTAGGCCGAGGTTATCTGCGAAGATACCGGAATCTGGGACAAGTGGATAAAGGACAAGAGTCCTACAATGAGAGAAGACTTCAATTTAGGTAAAGATAAGACTCTTAGAGAGTTTATCCTAGTCCTACTAGGAGTTTAAGATTAGCAGTAATCCTAAGTCCATTAGAACTAGGCTTCTATTAGGATTAGGATTGTGTTGGCTATAAAAGGAGGCACCCCCATAGGTCTAAGGTATGTCTTTTATGCTTTGTCTAGTGAGTTAAGCACTATTGGTTATCTTTGAGAGATATTTTGTTGACTTGATTATCGGAGTGCCCCCGGGTGGACGAACTACCGCGGGATTCTTATCTTTCTGTGACGGATTGTTTGGGGTTAATCTATTCTGCCAGTACTCTCCAGTTGAGTACTAATTTGGCAGTATGGTCAGAAATATACTCACACAGTTTAATTCCTCTTTTGACATACAATAATGATTGATTGGAAAGTCAAACGTAATGGTCATGGGACATTTCCCAACACTTCAAAATTTTTCTTGATAGCTCTTTTTAGAGTTTCAAAATTAATGTTCTCAACCTTTATTCTTAAGATTATGGGGTTGTTTAGGAGGAGGATTGGGCTAAAATAGTTCATTAACAAATAAAATAAGCTAAAATAACTAATAAGACCAAATGTTACAGCCAATTCATAATCATTTTGTTTTTTCTCTCACAACCATCATATCAAAAAAAAAAAAAAAAATTCAACCAACTTTCGAAATACAACTATTTTAGCCAAGCTAAAATAACCAAAAAACTAAATAACTAACTAAAATAGCCAACTTCCTAAACAAGGCTTATGTACACTAGGAAAGACAAATTATGGATGTGTGGGGACATAATTTTGGGGTTGTCCACGTGGGTGATCCACATTGCCAAGATAAGATATGATTATATCGGACTCTAAGATATTTAGATAGAGGATAAGAGTCCTAGTTGATATCAACTACTTGTTTGGGTAAGGTTTGACTCTTGAGAGAGTTGATCCTAATTTGAACATGAGAAGTTTTGAATAGGTGATATCCTTGTAAAAAATAGAATTCCATGAAATAAGACTTTTAGGGAAATGAGACATCGATCACAACCCTGTGGGTTTAAGGTGTTCTAAGCTAGTGTGTTATTTTGAGCAGATATATTTGAGAGATAAGTTGAATAACTTGATCGTCGGTTAACTTGATCGACGAAGTGCCGGGAGCGGCCTTGTTGTCTTTCTGTGTGCAGGTGTTGGGCTTCTCTATTTCTGCACATGCTCTACGGCTTAGTAAAATTCAGCATCCATAGATTACATTTATAGTTGAATGATTATGAATTAATCATCGGTTAACTTGATCGTCAGACTGCCCAGAGCGACCTTGTTGTCTTTTTGTGTGCAGGTGTTGGGTTTCTTTATTTCTGCACATACTCTACGGCTTAGTAAGCCTCTTCCTTTTATTTTTGTACCTCAAAACATTCACAATTGTTAAACAATGTGTTAAGATTTTTATATTTTGATATTTTTACATAATTTAACGATCATAAGATTATCTCCAAATGATTCTTTAAATGAGGCTTATTAGCTCTAATGGGCTAGCTATTACCATAATTATTTTAACAAAATTCTTCAACTCTAGCAATATTTGAAGAGTCTTGGAAGACTTTTTAAACAGTTTGTGTGTATAAATAGGTAAAATAAATAGTAATGTTGGAGTACATAAATAACAAAAGAATTAGATAAAATAACGAATTATCTTTTTTCTATTTTAATTAGTAAAAAATGAAGAGTATTTTTAGTTAGTTAATGTGACAAACAAGTGGGCCTCATTTTAATTATAATCAAGCGTTTAATTGTGAGATGTGAGAGAAATTATGGATGGAAAACATCTAAGTCTCTCATTTTTTTTAGTTCGAAGTCGGTTAGCACCATATAAAAATTCTTAAAAAATCTACATATCATTCTATTCCCACTATTCTTTTTCTAAAAAAATTCCAAAAAAAAAAGGTATATTATCTTCCAATTATTTCTTTTTCTCATCCAAAAGTAATAAATAATAATTTTTTTCTTTGTCACATCCTAATTAAACATATCATTCTATTCCCTCTATTTAATTATTTATTTAATGTATTTATGAAATTAAGATATGACTTATCCTTATAAATTTATCATGTATCCAATCTTTAATGTAATCTAATTTTTATAATTATTGTTATTATTCTATCAAAAATCTCATTCATATCCAAATTAAATTAAAAACAATCCCACGCCCTGAAAGTTTCTAAAGGGAGAACAATAGCTTTACTCGAATTCTAGCCGTCGATGTCCTCTATGATGAGGATTAAAGCTCCATGACGGTTCAATTTAACGGTGAAGATCAAATAAGAGTTTGATTTTTCTTAGATTCACAATTTAACTTGAGATTATTTGGAGTTAATATTGTGAGTCTAATTTCGATGATTTAAATCATTCATTTTTCAATATTGGTGGACAAGAATATATGTAAAAAAATTCAAAATAATTGAAATTCAGTAACTATATATGTATATCACATTTATCTTTAAAAAAATAGACAATAAATATAATTTTAAAAATAATTGTTTATTTTTTAAAAACAAGTGCTTTTTAAACATATATCTATTGAAATCTAATCATTTTAAATTTTTACATAAATATTCTTCTAAATAAATTTTAAAAAATAAATAATTTAAATAACCAAAATTTGACTTACAACAGACCTATTAAATCCACACGCTATCTTGGAGTGCTTTGGTGTCTTTGTAGCCTGTTTGTTGGTTTCTCTCCTTCTTGGAGCTTTGAGTGTGTGCTAGCAGATGATTTGGTGTGCGTTTAGGTGCCAACCTAGTTGGGATCCAAATGTTTCACTGTGATGCTTTTTGCACCCTCATCTTTATTGATGTAAATTATAATTCTCGTTATGTTTTCATCAATAAAGTTTCTCTTTTGCCGATAAAAAAAAAAAAAAAAAAAAAAAAAAAAGTAATAACACTAGAAGTACAAGTCATCGCAGCTTTTGCTTTGAACACGGAAGAGGTCGCTTCTTTCTTCCATCCTAGAGTTTACGTTAGGAGGTCGCTTTTTTGGGGGAGACATATTTTGGTTTCGTCTATAAATAGCTTTCCACTCGCCTCTTCCACTCTCATCAACCCTAAGCTTCCCTCAATTCAAACAAACTCATCTTCTTTCTCTCTCTCTAGCTCTGGAAGAGAGAGAGCGAGCTTACTTACTTACTAATGGCGACACCGGTAGAAATCTCAACTCTTGAACTCATCGAACAACACCTCCTCGGCGACTTCTCTCCTGTTGACAGCTTCGATATCAATAGCCTCAGCGACACCAGCTCGATTTTTACAGCATTCGATTCTGCAACCAGTGTTCAAACCGAGGGTTCAAGCTCTCAATCTTATTCCTTCTGTTCACAGACTTTAAGCTCTGACTCTACCATCGCAATCTCAGATTACCTGGACTCGAACCAAGTTAACAATACTCGAAATTTTGATTTTGTCCATAACTCGATCAATTTCGAGCAAAATCAATTTAATTACTTTGGATTTGAGTCTAAACCTCAAATAATCGATCTTACTACACCGAAACCAGTGAATTTGAACACTCAGACAAGTTCTGGGTCGAGCTTCAGCGAGCGTAAGCCGTCATTGAAGATCGACCTAGCTCCGGTCAAGAAATTCGAGTGGTTGGATTTCAGCCAACCAACTAAGCCAGCAGTTTCCGAAGAGAAACCGTTTAGTAGGCACTACAGAGGCGTCCGGCAAAGGAGGTGGGGGAAGTTCGCGGCGGAGATCAGAGATCCGAAGCGGCGAGGGTCTAGGGTTTGGCTAGGGACATTCGACACCGCCATTGATGCCGCCAAGGCCAACGATCGAGCCGCATTCAAGATGCGTGGGAGCAAAGCCATTCTCAACTTCCCACTCGAAGTAGGAAATTGGCGTCACTCCTCCGCCGCCGGCACGAAGAGCAGGAGAGAGGTTGAAGAACAAACAGAGGAAAGGTCTGTGAAGAAGGAGAGGTTACCGGAATCTGAAGCATCGGTGGTTAGTAGTGAAGCGAGTTGTTCTTTAACGCCGTCTAGTTGGACAGCCCTATGGGATCAAAATGCAGATGGTATCTTTGACGCCGCGCTGTTATCGCCGTTATCTCTTCACCCTTTGTTGGGCTATTCACAAGTCATGGTCATTTAAAGGAGTAGTTTTTTCGTGAGTTGTACTAGTTTTGGATGTATATAGGGAATGCCGTGAGGAATCGGAAACGTTTTACAAATGACAAACCATGTTTGTAGAGAAAATTGTCCACGTGGTTTGAAACGGCAACGCTTTGATTATGAGGGGAAAAAAAATGTATTATTAGTTGATTTGAATTTATATGAACTTAAACATGATTTTGTCTTTAAAATTATGTCCATTTGATAAGTATAAATTGTTTAATTTTTTACTAAAAAAATAAATAATAATTGTGTTTTTTTAAAATAAATAGTCACAAATGTAATAAATTGAACAAATTATAATTATCGAATTAATTTAAATTTTTTTTTGAACGAAATACACAAAGTGTCCGACAAAATAAACAATTTGAATTATCAAAACAACATCTATAATGGATCTCACAGACCCAAACATCGCATTCTAATCCAAAATTTGGACTGAAGGTAGCCTCCTCCATTGATTTAATGGTTCCCGAAATACACTCCTAAATACTAAAATATTATTTTTCATTTTCCTTTCTTCCAAACACCTCCACAGAGGGACACCCACCACAATCCCCGCCCTCTCTCTGCCGCCGCCGCCACCACCACCACCTCCATCCTCAACATTTAGGTCAAGTTTGGTAAGTTAAAAAAAAGTTAAAAAGTCAAAACGTTATTCAAAAAGTTAAAAAGTTATCACTATTCACCAAAAGTCAAAAAGTACGACTGCACAACTTCCAATCTTAATTTTTCCCGACACATTAATTTATACAATTTTTTAATACATATTTTTTCATAAAAAGTCAAAAAGTTAACCCAAATATCCATAATTTTTTCCCTCAACTTTTTGGTCCAAAAAGACAAAAAATACACTTATTTAGGACAACCCAAACAACCCCTTACACACATGCCCCCAAGAGCCCGTGCATCCTCTCTCTTCTCTCATCCCGTCTCATCTGTATTCTGATCATAACGTACCCCCTCTTTGGCTCTCACTGGTTTTCTCTCACTTTCTCTCTCTAAATTGACGCATTACACACAGAAGAGAGAGAGAGAGAGACAGAGGGGGGGATGGCACACAACAGGCTGCCAGGCAGCGGACACAACAGCCCGTCGCCGCAGTAGTCGCCGCTCCTGTCGCCGAATAGGCTCAGACACTCCGGCAGCCGGTCTAAGCAAGGCCGGTTCAACTCCTTCGGTAATCAGCCCCCCCGAACCCTCGCTCACCGCCTGGCCTGGTCCCTCCTCTCCGTCCTCCGCAGACAAGGCGTCGTCCTCCTCCCTTCATTTTTCTACGGCATGTCTATATGACTGCTACACTGATCTTGACTTTTTAGTATATTATTATAATGCCAAGGCAACTTAAAAATTAGAAGTTGATGCATTTTATAAAAGAGTAATGTCGGAAGTTTTAAATATTTTATTAAATATTTCATATGAATATGAAATTTATATGGTATAGATTTTATATTTATGTAAAATATTTGATGAAAATTTGATAAAATATTTGAGAATTCTAATATTTTATTGTAAAATGTCATTGAAACTTTGCTTGGTTTGGGTTTTCTAAAAATATTTTTCAAAAAATTTTATTTTCGTATTTTTTTGTATTTTTTATTTTTACTGAATTTTTTTTTATATTTTAAGTAATTTTTTAAATTTTTAAATACACCTAATATAAGTATGCTTAAAAAGTATAATTTTCGTGAAAAAAATCTTTAAAAAATTCACTAAATACCAAAAATAAAAAAAAAATGAAAATTCAAATATTTTTTTCACAAGTATTTTACTTTTTAGATACATCTAAATAAGGTGTATCTAAAAAAATAAAAAAATGCTTAAACTTTAAAAAATATTTACTAAAAATAAAAAATCATGAAAAATAAAAAATTTAATTTTCATAAAACTGAAAGCAAACGCATTGATTTGTTTTTTTTGGTGGTATGTCATTGAAACTTCATTAGCAGTACTAGTGGGCGTTTGGCAAAAATTATGTTAATAGGCTCAGTGGTTCAGTTTTTATTTTTTCATTTTTTTTACAAGCCAAAAAAAGGAACTTTATTAATAAAAATTAATATGCATTGGCCTATAGCTGTTCTGCTTTTTGATCTGAATTATGGGTTTGGTGTTGCTGTGTTCTGCTTGTTGCTGGTGCTCTACTGGTGCTCTGGGGAGTGGTAATGCTAATACCCCTTCTGCTATGCATTTGAGAATCTGAGTCAGGTGCTGCTATGCATTTGAGTTGTATGGGTATGGATGGATGCTGGGATCTGCAGGTGGAAGGGTATTGGTGATCTTAATGGATGGATGCTGGGATCTGCAGATTTGGCCTTCTGCTGGCATCTTAAGGAATGTAATGCTGGTGTTCTGCTTTTCAGTTCTGTTTTTGACCCGTATTGGTGATCTGCTGAGATCTGAATTGGTGTTTTGCTGGTCTGCTATGTTTAGGTGCAAGGTTTGGTTGGTTGGTTGGTTGGTTGTTTTATTTCATATGTTTGGCTGATGGTCTGAATTGGGTGGTCGTTCTGATGTTACTATGGTCTATTTTTTCCGTTGGTCTCTCACCAACTTGGAGTGCTAGCAAATGATAGGATGAGTTTTGTTGTGCCAACCTAGTTGGGATCATTTAGCTCATTGTGATACTTTTACACTTTCATTTTTCTTTATTGATGTAATTTGTCTTGTATCTTGTACTTATTTATTCCATTAATAAAGTTTCTTTTTTGCCGATTAAAAAAAAAAAATATATGTATATATATATAACACTAGACAAAATTAATAAAGAAAATGCACATACATAAAGTATCAAAGCAAAGTTAATCAATGATAGTTCGCAACATTTTCAAACAAATAATTTTACATTTCATGCTATTTGTTATGGGTATAAAGGATTAATTTAATGAACATTGATTTAATCATTTACCATTTTATTACAGCCTTTTTTTAAAACAGTGTTATATATACATGATGCCACCATCTCCACTGCATTTTCATTATTGCTTTGAATAGTTATACAAGAATTTTTATTCTATGTTTTTTAAAATCCAAACTTATACAATAATTTGTGGTAGATTATACTTATTTTGGTTAAGATTGATCTTCACTTCTCAATAGTTTCACAAGTGTCTTCCAGTACTGGAATGAACTTCCCAAAAGACAAACGAACCCTTGTCTCAATCTAAATATGTTTCATGACTGATATGGTTATCACTCTACAATCAAAATTATGATTTATTTCAAATAATTACGGAAAAAGCATATCACTACAACATTTTTCTGGACTTCATTAAATTTGTATTAGTATGACTATATGATATGTCAACATGAGATTGTTCTTGGGATTCTTTTCTTCAATTGATCTCAAAAATGAATGATTTAGAAGTTTTGAGGAATTCCTAAGGGCTGGGCTCATTAAAATAAGTTTCATTTCTTTGATATGTCTGAATTAAAACTCCATTAGGTATTGGCCATATTACTTTTACAAAATTAAAAATTAAAAAGAATATAGAGAGTCAATTTTGAAGATATCAACCTATAATTACCCACATAACTATTCTGGCTACTTATTAATTTAAAAGAGCTATCTCACCATGGCACGAAACTATCATGTGCTAGAGAAAAGGTTAGGTGTTGTTTATAAGCAGAGGAGTGTGATTAGCCTGTGTTTTCAGCCTCATTTAACTTGTAGTGTAGAGGGGCTATCTAGTGTGTCTTTTTATTTTCTTGTTGCTTGCTACTGTTTTCTTGCTCTGTTGGATTGGTTTCTCACCAGTCCGTGGGTCAAGTGTTAGCGAATGATTGCACTTACTTCTAAGTTGTGATCGTAGAGTGTTAGCTATAATACTTTGTGCACTTTCCTCCTTTATTAATCTAAGTTATGCTTGTAATTTGCTTCTTTCATCAATAAAATTTTCTCTTTTGTCGATTAAAAAACAAGAAACTATCATGCACTACAAGAATTCACACTTTTAGCAACAAAAAAATTGGTCGCTAAAAGTCAATTTTTGGTCGGCAAAAGTTATCTGTGACCAATTTTTTTGGTCGCTAGTTTGGTCGCCAATTGAGGGTCGCGGAAAGTAATTCGCGACCAAAATTTTCGTTGGTCGGCAAAAGTTGGATTTGCCGACTAAATTTTTGGTCGCTAAAAATTTAATTACCGCGACTAATTCATTTTGTCGCTAAAACACTTTGGTCGCGAAAAGTCGTCTTTTGCCGACCAAATTTCTTAGTCGCCAATTGACACATTTCGCGACTAAAAAGTTTGGTCGCCAATTGTGACATTTCGCGACCAAATTTTTTGGTCGCCAATCGTGACAATCCCGCGACCAAAAAATTTTGGTCGCCAATCGTGACATTCCGCGACCAAAAAGTGTGGTCGCTAATTGTGACATTCCGCGATCAAAAAAAGTTTTGGTCGCCATTTGTTACTTTTCACGACCAAAACTTTTGGTCAGCAAAAGTGAGTTTCCACGACCAAGAGCTGTTTTGGTCGGCAATAGATGCATTTTTTGCAACCAAAACTCTTGGTCGGCAATTGTCATTTTTTGCAAAAAAAAAAAATAATTTATTTGTCGTGACTAATAAATTGGTCGCCAAAGCAGGAAAACAATACACCTGTGATTCCTAATAATTCATTCAATCCATAATAAACCTATAATTTTAAAGCATCATTCAAATTAACTGAATCATTAACATTTGACACAATACATAATTCATTAACATTCGACACAATACAACTATTCTCAGTTTTCATTCACAAGTCACATCCATCTAGCATAACAAATTGAAACAATACATAATTCAGATTTACAGCATCAAGAAAATTGCTTAATCCACTAAGTTGCCTTGATAGCCAATCAAAAAGATCCTTGCGCCCTTCCGTGCCAAGCTTCGCATCCATCAAAGCAGTAGTGATGTAAGGCACCTAATAAATAAACAGAATTGAAAAATTTATCAGAGAAGCATGATAGTGGCAGCAACTGAATTTTCACTTACATCTGTTTCTGGAGGGGTGATGAAACATCTGAATTTTCGCCTGTTGTACCTATTACTCCATCCATTTTTACGACTGAATCAACTTAGTATTCCCACAGCATGACAACAGTTCAAGAACTGGTTCAAACAGCCTACAAACTAAACTAACAAATCCAACATCAAATGCATTAGTTGTGCAAAACACAGAAAAAAAAAATTCAATTGTAGCCTTTTAAATGCAGGAATCCCTTCCATTTTGCTTGGTAGTGCCATAGTCTTTCTCATAAAACAAATAAATTAAACAAAGTCTTTTTTTAAATTCATATGCAATTCCAATAGGTTGTATCCTAATAAAGAGCATTATAAGATTCTTACAGGGAAATCAATGACAAAATCATTCATTTAGTAAATTCAAATATTGTGGATCAACTGATCAAGAAAGCTGCCCTTAAATTCAATTATGGGGGTATTTTTGGAATGCGTCAAAATCTCTTTTTCTAGAATTCAACCTTTTAACTGCCAGTCTTCATTTGAATCATTTCAGAGAATCTCTCAGTTGTAGGCTGACTAACCATTGTTTGTTGCTCTGCAAATGTTATCAAATTCTTCATTGTCTTGACTTTAAACAAAGGTCACATGAAAACTGCATAGATTGTGCCTTTTTTATTGTAGAATTTCTTATTTCTCCCAGCAAAACCACATTGCTATCCATACTAGAGAAAAGATCAGTTTCTAATACATGATTATAGAGTATGTTTAGGTCAGTGCAAAAAATAAAAACCAAACACATATACATTTAATTTAAGACTATGCTTTACATAGGGTTCTATGAGTTTTTATGAGATCTACTAGCAGCCCCCAACACAATCCCATGACACCAATTGGAGCCACATACAAATAATGAGTTCTTAAGCATCAAAATAGAGACAATCCATTCTCTTGCATGCATTTTCCTAGTTTTCCATGTAATTCTACTTTCTGGATGAATTCCATCAGAGAGGCTTGTTCAATTTGATTCTTTGAAGCCACTCTTTCTAATTATTAATCTGGGGGTCAAATTGCCACATTATGACAAAGATTCATCCCTAAGTCAACAAAAATATGCAATTATCATCTTTCTGGCAAACTTAACTCCTGCATATCTATAGTGAATGAGACACCTCAAAACATCCAACAGATAGTTAAAAAATAAAGATGCCACATATTGTTGTACTACACACAACTTATTCTTTACATCTATGTACATGTGCATACATATATTAAAGATCTCATATTACAATCTACCTAGGCATGCACTATGCCTATGGCTATAGAATTCACAGAAATATGTAATGTAACTCATCAACTCGTTCTGCCTTTGCTCCTACATTGTGCATTTCATAATTGGTATGGCTTCTTCCCATTCAAGATAACATTATCCTTGTTAATTTACCTTTTTTATTTGTAGTTAAAAAACTTTTTATTACCAAAAAAAAAGTACAAAAAAAAAGAGGATTTACAATAAAGCTCCAGACAAGGAATAAATAACAACCGGAATGAAAACCCAACTTTGAGACCCACATGGTATATAGATAATTACTACTCACCATAATGATCAGGCATGGTTTCTGTCTTCCAAAACCCAATCTGTCTCTGCCAATTGTAGAAATAGAAGGGATAAATAACGATTGGAATAGAAATATATTTATAAAAAGAAATAAGGTTTGCCACAGATTAATTGAGTTCTTATCTATAAATTTGCATATGCAAACTGCCTAACAAGAACAGAATTGATAAATGTTCAATTCTGACAAGAAGGCATCTCTCCAGCAGATACAAACTTCAATTCCTGTAGAACAATATCAGTATTTTCCAGCATCAATACCCTATAACTATACTAGGCTTACATAACAAGTTATTTAATCTAGTGCCTGATTTGTTTACTTTGACTTCCGTTTTTATTTTTTTGTACAATTAAGAACCTATTATGTGTATGAAGGTACTTATATCTTATGTGAAGCAAACAATGATAGCATGCAAATGAACAGAGTAGTTTGGGCTTGACTCAATACCAAGCTTGTTTAATAATTTAACGAATGAGCTCAAACCTAGTTTTTCAGGTTATTTAATAAATGAGTCAAGTTCAAACAAGACCCAACCTGACTCATTAGGCTCGCAAACATTTGTAATGGCACACACTTGTAAATATTTAGTATTTATTGGTCACATTAGTATTGTTAAAATTCCTTCTAGGGGTTGCAAAAGAGCAACTTGTAATAGCAAAAGAAACTTGTTGCCACTGCAGGGGAGGTCGAGGAGTTCATCTACAATGATCGAGCTTGGTAAGGCAACATGCAATGCAACAGAGTACAATGATAGATATGAAATAAAAAAAAAGGTGAAAGAAACTTCAGGGCAATACTACTATTATAATTGAATGAGTTGTTTCTATCAATAATTCCAATAATATTTAACTGACATACTTCTTACAAGTCAATTCAAATGTAGATTTAATATTTGAAGCTGTATGAATTTGTAATTTGAAGTTTTCGTGTCAATTTGAGCATGCGTAAGTGTAGAAGCATGAATTTATCTGAACATTTTGAATAATGACAGTTCCATATCACAAGAATGCAAGGCCTTCTCTTTCAAATGGGTGGGTCCCACGTAGTGATAAAGGGGTTGTGGATACTGCCCAAAAGGTTATGGGTTTAACAATCACCCAATAATAATAATAATAATAATAATAATAATAATAATAAACAAAAGCAACAAAAAAAAGAAAAGAAAGAAGAAAAATGGACTCTTTGTAGTTCAATCTAATTGCCAGAAAGAGCAGCTTAGACATTTAAGATACCTGTCTTTTCGCTTCTCACGATATCTTTGCACCGATGCTTTTCTGCTTCCCGAACCTTCAACTGCTAAAATTTAAAAAATAAATAAAAATAAAAAGGGGGATGGGGATGGGGTGAAGAAAATAAAGGGATTCCCACATGTCATTATATATAAAAAGCTTAAAGCATTTTTCTCATCATATATTAATCTACCCAACTGATTGAAACTAAAGAGAGAGAAAGGAAAAAGAGGGCGAAAGTAAATTTTACCAGTGAAATCAAACCCATTTACGAGATCAAACCCATAAAGCTCTAGAAATCAAACCAGTTTAAGAAATCAACACGAAATTATTCAGTATAAATCATATAAAACCCTATAGCAAGTGTTGATAGTTGGGGAAATAGAGGAAGGGAGAGAGAGAGAGAGAGAGAGAGAGAGAGCGAGACAGAGAACGCGACCGAGACAGAGAGGGAGAGAGAACCTGTGATCTGCGGCGGTGGCGGTGGTGATTTGCGGCTGCGGCGGTGGCGATGTGCGACGTACGGTAAGCGACGATGGTGAGGGACTGCTGAGATGAGGTGGGGTGAGGTTTGGTGGTGATGTGTGTGAGAGAGAGGACTTTTGTGTTTGTTTAAAACGAGAATGGAAGAGGGCGCGAATATTAAAAGTAATTTCCCCCGCAAAGTTTTAGAGCAATTTAGCGACTAAATTGGTTGTTTGTCGGCAAATAACCCATATAGTACGACTAAAACTTCTTGTAGCTAGAACTTTTTGTGAAAAAAAAATTTAAAAAATCCCTATATACCAAAAATACAAAAAAAAAAATTAAAAATTAAAATTCAGTATATTTTTCATATTTTGTGTATTTATTAATTTTAAAAAATATTTTTTTACAATATTTTACTTTTTAGATACATTTAAGTAAGATACATCTAAAAAAGTAAAAAAAAAATACTTAAAATTTTTAAAATATTCAGTAAAAAAAACACGAAAAACAAAATATTCAGTTTTCAAAAAACTGAATTTAGAAAACTAAAACCAAACACAATGAATATTTTCCGATGACCAAATCTCAAGGATGTTTAAGCAGTTAGAGCTTCTGACAAAGCCTCAAACACGTTGAAACTCTTTTAGTTAGTCAAACTATAAATACTTAATGGCATATTGAGAGTAGAAAAATACTGTATTCAAATTGGAGATGTGTATAGTAGCACTTCATTTCAAAGGGCAATTTGTAAGGAAATGTATTATTGAAAAACCATGACATGATTTTCAATATAGTTGACATCTATTTTTTTTTATCATCGCCTTAGAAATAAGGAGATCCAATTCAGAGCATTAATCATAATGCATTACTAAACCTTGTAACTTAATAAACGTGAGTGTTGCAGTGGTGGGCTGGTTTTAGCTTCAAGAGAACTAGATAACACAGTAAGAGAACACTTAATTTGGGTTTTTACTTGCATAGTCGGCGATAAGACGACCTCAGATGATGATGATAATAGGGGGAAAGAAACCAGCGGCCTTGCCACTCTTTGTGAGGGAGGAGTCGCCGATCGAGCTTACGTGGGTGATGGATCTTAGGTGAATCGATGCTCTAGTTGCCAGCAAATACAATGAGGTGTGGCGGAGGAGAGTTGTTCTGTGGCTATTGGAGAGGTGGTGAGAGAGGGAGGGGAGAGGAGCAGCAGAGAGAGAGAGAGACGCTGAAGGGAGAGAGGCGATGGTTTGATTAGGGATTGGTTTGGAAACAAAATATATGTATGTGGTAATTTTACACAATTCGTAACAAAACATTTTGGTCACCAATTCATTTTATAAATCCCTCCGAAATTTAAATTTACAAATTTAAAAAGACATTGTAGAACAAAATTACTTTAGTTAAAGAGAAAACAAAGACAGAAAGAGTCACAGAGTGAGAGAGACAGATATTAGGGGAAGAGAAGGACAGAGAGAAGGCAAAATAGAGAGGACATACTGCGGTAATGCTCCGATAGTGGATCGACGGTGGTGCTCGATGGCAGTGATGCTCCTTACATGACGGCGATGGAAGCAAAGCGACAGAGATTCAATATCAGAAGGAGGGCCGTAATGGAATGAGAGAGATAGATGCGTGAGAGAATTGGAAAAGAGATGATGCGAAAGAGAGAGAGAGTCACAGAGTGAGAGAGAGAGATAGAGATAGAGAAGAAAGATAAGTGAAAGAGAGAGAGAAGAGAATGAGCGAGAGACAGAGAGAAAGAGAGACCCATTTTATTTTTTGACTTTTTCCTCTTTCAACAACAATGGGCTTAGAGAAAGAGATGAGTGTAATTGAGAGAAATGAACGATTGAGAGAAAAAAGATATGAGTGAGAGACAGAGAGAAAGAAAAAAAGTGAGAGATAGACACAGAGAGAGAGAGACAACAAAAAGAAATGAACAAGAGATAGAGAAAGAGACATAGAGAGAGAAAGAGAGAGAGAAGAGTGATGAGTGAAAGAGAAATAGAGAGATAGATAGATAGAGAGAGAGACACAGAGAGAGAAGAGATAAAGACATAGACAGAGAGAAACAAGAAATGAGTGAGAGATAGACAAAGAGAGAGAGAAAGATAACGAAAAGAGATGATTGAGAGAAAGACATAGAAAAAGAGAGAGATAGAGAGAGAAGAAAGATGAGTAGGAAAGACAGAGAGAGAGAGATAGAGAGAAGAGAGATGAATGAGAGAGATAGAGAAAGAAAAATACAAAAGAGAGATAGAGAGAAGAGAAATGAGCGAGAGACAAAGAGAAAAAGAGACAAAGATAGACAGATAGAGAAAAGTGATGAGTGAGAGAGAGAAAGAGAGAGAGACAAAGAGAGAAAGAGATAAAGAGTGAGAGTCAGAAAAAGAGACAGAGAGAGAGGAGATATAAACGAGATAGACAGAGAGAGAGACAGAGAGATGAGCGAGAGAGACATAGAGAGAAAAGAGATGAACGAGAGAGACAGAGAGAGAGATAGAAATAAGAGAGATGGGCAATAGAGATAGAGAGAAAAGAGAGATGAGAGAGAGCGAGAGAAGAGAGATGAGCAAGAGAGATAGAGACAAGAGAAATGAACGAAAGAGACAGAGAGAGAAAAGAGATGAGAGAAGAGATAGCTGAGTGAGAGACACACAGAGAGAGAGAGAGACAGATAGACAGACAGACAGAGAAATAAGAGTGATGAGTAAGAGAGAGAAAGAGAATAGAGAAAGGAAGATGAAAAAATGAGTGAAAAGAGACATACAGAGAGAGAGAGAGAGAGAGAGAGAGAGAAAAAGAGCGAAAAGAGATAAACGAGAGAGATACAGAGAGAGATGATCGAGAGATATAAAGAGAAGAGAGACAGAGAGAGACGAGAGATGAGAGAGATAGAGAAAAGAGAGATGAACGAGAGACACAGAGAGAGAGAGACAGAAAGACAGAGAAGAGTGATAAGTGAGAGAGAGAAAGAGAAGAGAGACAGAGACAAAAATAGAGACATAGAGAGAGACAGATAGACAGAAAAGAGTGATGAGTGAGAGAGAGAGAAAGAGAAGAGAGACAGAGATAGAGACACAGAGAGAAAGAGAGAGACAGATAGATAGAAAGAGTGATGAGTGAAAGTAAATTTTTATTTTTCTTTCAACGACTAAATTATTTTAGCTGCCAAAACTATATATACCGCGACCAAAATATTTTTTAGTCGCTGAAATTAAGGTTTTGCCGACCAAACTTTTGGTCGCGAAAGATAAAAAATAATTTTTTATTTTTCTTTCAGCGACTAAAATATTTTAGCTGCCAAAACTATATATACTGCGACCAAAATATTTTTTTGTCGCTGAAATTAAGGTTTTGCCGACCAAACTTTTGGTCGTGAAAGATAAAAAATAAATTTTTATTCTTCTTTCAACGACGAAAATATTTTAGTTGCCAAAACTATATATACCGCGACCAAAATATTTTTTAGTCGCTGAAATTAAGGTTTTGCCGACCAAACTTTTGGTCGCGAAAGATAAAAAATAATTTTTTATTTTTCTTTCAGCGACTAAAATATTTTAGTTGCCAAAACTATATATACCGCGACCAAAATATTTTTTAGTCGCTGAAATTAAAGTTTTGCCGACCAAACTTTTGGTCGCGAAAGATAAAAAATAATTTTTTATTTTTCTTTCAGCGACGAAAATATTTTAGTTGCCAAAACTATATATACCGCGACCAAAATATTTTTTAGTCGCTGAAATTAAAGTTTTGCCGACCAAACTTTTGGTCACAAAAGATAAAAAATAATGTTTTATTTTTCTTTCAGCGACGAAAATATTTTAGTTGCCAAAACTATATATACCGCAACCAAAATATTTTTTGGTCGCTGAAATTAAGGTTTTGCCGACTAAACTTTTGGTCGCGAAAGATAAAAAATAATTTTTTATTTTTCTTTTAACGACTAAAATATTTTAGTTGCCAAAACTATATATACCGCGACCAAAATATTTTTTAGTCGCTGAAATTAAAGTTTTGCCGACCAAACTTTTGGTCGCGAAAGATAAAAAATAAATTTTTTTTTTTCTTTCAGTGACGAAAATATTTTAGTTGCCAAAACTATATATACCGCGACCAAAATATTTTTTTAGTCGCCAATTGTGGCAAATTTAGCGACTAAATTCTTTTTAGTGGCCAATTGTGAGATTTTTAGCGACTAAATTTTTTTTTAGTCGCCAAAAATTAATATACCCCGACTAAAAAAATTTAGTAGCTAAATATTGTACTTTTACCGACTAACATAATTTTTGGTCGCCAATTCCATAACTTTTGACAACCAAAATATTTTTAGTCGGCAAAAGTGGTCGCCAATTGTGTTTTTTCTTGTAGTGATGTGTTTGAGTTATGGATTTGAATAAGGTTTTGGAAAAAGAAAGAAAAAAAAAAGTAGGCAAAATGTTAATAAATTATAATTATATTTCACATACTTTGTACACGCTATTTCCCCCTTCATTTCCAAATCTCTATCCAATTTTTTTTTTTTTTTTTGCCAAAAGAAAAAGACTTTATTGATGAAATGAAACATACATTACATATGAGATCACATTAATAAAAAGGGAGCAAAAGCAAAGAACATCATAGAGTAAGTTCCTAATCAACTAGGTTGGCACCATAAAGAACTTCCAATTATATGCTAGCTCAAGCCAAGAGAGTTAGTGAAAAACCAACAGAAAAAGGAAACTAGAGAAGAAAAAAAAAAACTAGAAAAAACCACAACAGTAGCAACTGAAAGCTCTGCACTGCAAAGAGAACTTGACTAGCAAATGCAGACCAATCTCTATCCAAATTTATGAACTGAATACAACTGAATCAGACTATTGTTAAAATGGGGTCAGAAAAAGGACAAGCATTTTATCTCTCTCTTGATAGAAAATATATTTTGTGTCACAAATTGGTGCCACTAGGGTTTTGATTAATTTCAAAAATTAAAGAAAGTTCCATATCTTTTTTTTAAGTGTTAGAGGTTGTTTGAGTGAGCTAAATAAGTTAGGTTTTTTGGTTTATTTATCTAAATAAGTAAAAAAGTCAAAAGGATGTTTGTCATAAAAAGAAGAAGAAGATTAAAAATTTACTCAACTTTTGCACTTAAAAAAAATAAATTTGAAAGAAACTTTTCCAATGCATTCGTTTTTTTTAAAATAAAAAAAAATTCAATAAACCACTAAAAAGCGAATGTCAAACCACTCCAAAATTAAAACACATCGCTTTTGATAAGGGAATGTATTATCTACAAAATTAAGTCCTTGGTCTTACTTTAGGAGTGCTAAACCATATAGTTTAATTGTTTGTCAAAATTGAAGAGATCAACCTTTTTTTACTTTAGGAGTGCTGAACCATATTGTTTAATTGTTTGTCAAAATTGAATGCATAAAATCAGTTTGAAAATCCCTAATAAATTATAGAAGTTTTGAGGGTCCATCTTGTCTCATGTTTTAAGATCAGGATTGGACCGTCTAGTCCGGCCCAAAGACTCAATTTTGGATCCTGTTTCGATAATTCAAACTATTTAATGTGTAGAACTCGTTGAGTACTATATTCCTGTAAAAAATCACGTAGATCGGATATCAATAGCTATTTCATCGGATCAGATTTCTGTCAACCGTTTATTTTTTCACTGCCATTGTTTTATTCAAATCTAATCCGATCAAATAGTTATCAATATCCGATCAACGTGATATTTTACGGGAATATAGTACTCAACGAGTTCTACATATTAAACAGTTTGGATTATCGAAATAGAGCCCAACAATGGAGCCATGAGTCAGACTAAACGGTCCTATCTTGATCTCAAACATGAGACAAGTTGACCAAATTTTAAATCTCCCAACCCTAAAGGTCAAAGTCAAGAACTATTTTCTTCACTCTACCTGACTTATTCATATCTTCCTGTCTCCTTTTCCTCTTGCATCTGTGTGCTTCATTTTATGTATTTATTTTATTTCATTATATTTTATTTTATTTTATTTTATTTGTAAGAAAAGACTACATGCACCCATAAAAATGACACATTTAACAAAAATAAGCTTTTTGTGATGAAAATTACAAATTTTTTGATGTGTGTATCATGTCACTTTTGTTATAAAAGTTACCAATTTCCTTTATCCAACTTTAAAAAATAATCATATATTTTTATCATATCTTGACCCAACCTCATAATCTCACTCTATCTATCCAACCATTTATCTTATCTAGTTATTGCATGATATAATTCATTCTCATAATAATTATATATTGAATCTTTCTTCTTATCAAATCAATAGTATAACTCAGTGTCATAATTCTATCAAAGAAACGAAAAATCTTTGGTACACAGTGATATATCATATGTACCTAGCTATACATTTGTATAGTACATATATTATACATTTTGGTGATAATATTACGTAATTTTTTAATAGAATTACATGAATTTATAATTTAAAATTGAATTATGCATTTTGAGATAATGTTATATATTCTTTCATTGAAACATATTTGAACCACAAAATATGTAACATTATTATAAAAATACATAACATATTTTTGAATCACAAATCACAACAGATTGGTCTGTTAATTAAGACTTAGAGTTTGATAGGTATTCACTCAATGGTTTCAAATTTCAAACCTTCCAAATGAGTGGTGGTTTTGTTTTTTAAATTAGTCGGTCTATTAAATTAAATATCAAATTATCTATATATATTTAGAAAACACAAATTATGGTAAGTATGTTAAAAGTTGTTTAACATGGAAGACGCACTATGAATAGTCCTCTTTGATGAGGATGATTGAATCAAACGGTGAAAGACCAAATAAAAAAAAGCACACCTGAATTACAAGTCATCGCATATTTTGCCTTTGAATTGGGAAAAGGTCGCTTCTTTCTTCCATCCTAGAATTTACGTTAGGGGGTCGCTTTTGGAGTAGCCATTAATTATTATTCGTTTCGTCTATAAATACCTTTACACTCTCCTCTTCCACGCTCATCTCATCAACCCTAATTAAGCTTCCCCCTCAATTCAAACAAACTCATCCCTTTTTCTCTCTTAATTACTTATTAATGGCGACACCAGTAGAAATCTCGACTCTCGAACTCATCGAACAACACCTCCTCGGCGAGTTCTTTCCTCTTGACAGCTTTGATGTCAATAGCCTCAGCGACACCAACTCGATTTTCACAGCATTTGATTCTACAACCAGTGTTCAAACTGAGGGTTCAAGCTCTCAATCTTATTCCTTCTGTTCACAGACTGCAAGCTGTGACTCTACCATCGTAATCTCTGATTACCTGGATTCCAACGAAGTTAACAACACTCAATGTTTTGATTTTGTCCATAATTCGATTAATTTTGACCAAAACCAAATAAATTTCTTTGGATTTGAGTCGAAGCCTCAAATAATCGATCTTACAACGCCGAAACCAGTGAATTTGAACATTCAGTCCAGTTCTAGGTTGAGTTTCAGCGAGCGCAAGCCGTCGTTGAAGATCGACCTAGCTCCGGTGAAGAAATTCGAGTGGTTGGAGTTCGGGCAGCCGACTAAGCCAGCAATTTCCGTAGAGAAACCGTTTACTAGGCACTACAGGGGAGTCCGGCAAAGGCCGTGGGGGAAGTTCGCGGCGGAGATCAGAGATCCGAAGCGGCGGGGGTCTAGGGTTTGGTTAGGGACATTCGACACCGCCATTGATGCTGCCAAGGCCTACGATCGAGCCGCATTCAAGATGCGCGGGAGCAAAGCCATTCTCAACTTCCCTCTCGAAGTAGGAAAATGGCGTCGCTCCTCCGCCTCCGTCTCCGCCGCTGCCACGGCGGGGGACGGCGGCGCGAAGAGGCAGAGAGAGGCTGAAGAACAGACAGAGGGAAGGTCGGTGAAGAAGGAGAAGTTACCGGAATCTGACGCGTCGGCGGTGAGTAGTAGTGAAGCCACTTGTCCATTAACGCCGTCAAATTGGAGCGCCGTATGGGATCAAAATGAGAACAGTATCTTTAACGCCCCGTTGTTTTCGCCACTGTCTCTTCACCCAATGTTGGGCTATGCATAGCTCAATGATCATATATGAGTCAGGGAGGTGTACTGTATATAGGAAGGAATGCGAAACTTTCAAAAAATGGTAACAATGTTTATCCATTGTAACTCTGATTGGAAAGGAGGTTTGGAGTTATTTTAGTCACAAAAAATAAAATATGTTATTTTAGTCATAATAAATAAAATATCATATTCAATTCATAATCATTACACTTTTCTCTCACAAAAAAATTCAAAAAGTCATTCCCAAACTAAGGGGTGGTTTGGGATGTTCTAAATAAGTGTACTTTTTGACTTTTTATAAAAAGATATGTAAAAAAGTAGAGAGGAGATATTGATTAATGTGGCTCAAAAAAGATAAAAAGATGGACTAAAATAAAATATTTCAAACAAGGCCTAAGTTTTTTAGCCCATGCTAAAATAACTAAAAAATTTAAAAAGTCAACTCACTTCTCAAATGAAGGCACAGCAGTGACTGTATTGTATTGAAAATTTTAAGGAATATGATAATAATGTGTAGAAAATTGTTCTAGGCAATGAATGTGATGAATGTGATTATGATGAACAAATTATGAGATGAATTGAATTTACAAGAACGTGAATAAATAGTAGTTTGGGAGAAAATGTAGGTAGCAATGGTTGAGATTCATATTTAGATCTAATTTTTAAACATCAAGAAAAGTATCTCATCAAGTTTCGATAACTGATATTACCGAGGTGATGGTGGAGTGGAAATGTACATTCCTTCTACATAATTGAGCAGCGCTTGATTTCTAAGGACGTGACTAGCAGCCTATTTTTCAAACGATAAAACTGGCTGTGCTGTACTCTCATTGAGACTTTGTCTTCTATACTGGGAGTTGGTCCATTCCTCTCTTACCCCAGTGGTTTGTCCTTTCTTTTGAGTTGGGATGTCTTTGTTCGTGTTAAAAAATAAAAATAAAAAATTGATAAGTGATAAGTGATAAGTTTATGTAATTTGAGTTAGGAGGAAGTATTAGTGTTAAAGAAATTTTCATCGCAGTACAATGATTCTAGTTTTTCACTGTAACTTAAAAATTAGAGCCAAATGCGGTAAAAAAAAGGAAAAGGGGTGGCACAGCAGTGACTATGGTGCCTCCATTTGAGGTGTATTATAACCTTATTTTTATAATTCAAACCGTCATTTTGTAAGGTTTGTTAAGTATTTCATAACTACCAAAAATCATATTAATCGGATATTAGTAATTTTATGATCGAATTGCATATTATTTATGTTATTTCTCAATAAAAAAACTTACTATTTATTTTTTTGGTTGTCGATCATATAGTTGCTGATATCCGATTAATATAATTTTTGGTAAGTATGAAATATTTAATAAACCCTACAAAATGAACAATTTAGATTATAAAATTAAGGTCATAATACATCTTAAATAGAGACACCACAGTCATTGCTGTGTTTATTTTTCCTTAAAAAAATCATTGAAACGTCAAATGATTAGTGGTTAAGTTTCAATGTAAACCAAATGAGCGGCCTAATCCATCACTCCACATTTCATGATGTTGATGATTCACATAATGGACATTTAGGTCTATTTTGGGAAGATGGTAAAAATCAGTTTTTTTACTTTTAATTAAGATTTTTTAGAGTGATTTAGGGAGTTGGTAAAAAGTTACTTTTTACTACACTAAAATGACTAAAATAGCCTCACCCAACTTAAAAAATTACTTTTAACCCAAACTCACAAAATATAAACACTAAGGATAATTATGTAATTTTACCACCAACTTTTTGACTCTTGCCAAATGAACAAAAACAAAAAATCAAATTTTTGGATAAAAACACAAATCTAACGTTTTTATCAGTTCCCAAAATGGCCCTTATATGGTGGTAATTTACAATTATTAGTCTTTCTTTAAAAAAATGTAGACTCGAAATAAACGTTGTCAGTGTATATGATGCTAACCTGCTTAATTTGCACCACCCCCAATTTAGGGTAGGTTTGGGAAGTGGGTTGGCTTTTTGACTTTTTAGATTTTTTAGCTATTTTAGCCTGGGCTAAAAAGCTTGGTTTGGGAAGGACTTTTTGGCTTTTTGGCTTTTTTGACTTTTTTTGTGAGAGAAGAGTGTAATAATTATGGGTTGGATGTGATGTTTTGTTTGTTATGGCTAAAATAACCTATTTTGTTTTTTGTGGCTAAAATAGCCAAAAAAGCCCACAAAACCACTTCCCAAACGGTGCCTTAATGTCATTCCTTCCTACCATTTTCAGCCCCACATCGCCATTCATCACATGGAAAAATTATATACTAATTTTTTTGTTTCTTTTTTTAATCCAAAAGTTATGCGAGAATTTGAAGTAGGCTATACTTCTTTTGGTTAACATGAGATTGTTCTTGGATTCTTTTATTCAATAGATCTCCAATCCAAACTGAATGTTTTAGGTTATGTTTGGCATGAAGGCTTGGGTTGGGTTAGGTTTGGATTATTTTAGTTATAAAAAAACAAAATAAGTTTTTTAGTTAAATAAGATAAAATGTTATATTCAAACCATAATCATTTTATTTTTTCTCTTACAAAAGTCAAAAAAGCTAAAAAACCTATCACAAACGAGATTTTTTAGCCCCAGACTAAAATAACTAAAAAATTAAAAAGTCAACTCAAATCGCAAACGAAGGCTTAGGCAATTAGATACTTGAGAGTATTATGTAATATTATTTACGTGATATTTCTCGGCTAATAAAAAAATCCAACACATTAAATAAGTCATTATTTGTCTTTTTTTTTTCTTTTTTTTTCTTTTTTTAAATCTATGGTCATTCTTTATCTCTTAACTTTTGTATTCGTAAAATTTTTCATTACGTGATTCATTTCGAACACCATATAAATAATGTCATATCATATGATACTTCAAAAATATTGAATATTACCCCTGCTTAAGAATTGACCTACTTAAGGTTGAAATCATTAAAAGAATATTTCATATTTGTCACATGTTTAAATTAAAAAAATTCATTATTTTATGAATAGTTGTGCTACATATCCAGAAAAAAATATTCAAAATTTAAACATGTGAATAAGATTTATTCTATTTATAGCTCACAGTACACTAATTTTAAATCTACACCCTATGCACTTTCATGATACAATTATAGATAATTTTTCATAGTTCCTAGAATTATTGTTTCAAGTAGGGTTAACTATATTGCTATTCCTTTTTTCTTCTTCTTTTTTATTTTTTATTTTTTATTTTTTTGGGGGTACTGAACTTGAGCATCCTGAATTTAAAATAGTTAAGAAACTATGAACTCCTTATTGTTGAACTCACGTTTAAAAACAATAAGAAATATGCAATTTCATCTCAATTTTTAAAAGAAAGGCTTTTCTTACTCGAATCATACCATCGGGGTTGGACTCATTAAAATGTCATTAGTTAAGGGGTGTTAACCATATTATTTTATATACACTACAATAAATTAAGATTGTAGAAACAAAAAAATTAGGAACTAAATAGTTTAGTTGCCAAAAGTGTCACTTTTATAATTTTAGCCACGAAAATGAATATTTATTGATGAATTACTATCATTTTAGAACCAAATTTTTTGTCTCAAAAAATAAAAAATAAAAAAAATTGGACAAATTGCAATAGTAGTCTTTGTACTTTGGTTCTTGTATCATTTTGGTCTCTGTAATTTCAATTGGCTCGATTTTGAACTTAAATTTATGATTTGTTTCAATTTGGTCTAATTGATTACAACTCTTAGCATTTTTTTTTTAATAAAAAATATGCATATAAGTGACATGTGTCATGTTTTAATAAATTTACTAACCTCTGTGAGTTAACCTTAATAAATTCAGTGATTATTTTTAGTTAAAAATACTAACAATATTATCAATTGAACCAAATTGACACAAAATTTAAAATTAAGGGTCAAAATAATTCTAATTGTAAGTGTAGGAACCAAAATAACACAAGAGACAAAATCCAGTTTGCCCAAAAAAATTTGCACCAAATTCTTGACATTTTGAAAATTTGTCGTTAAAAGTTTTGTTTTTATGACTTTTTAGGACGATCTTTTAGCAACAATCCTCAAAACGAAAAGAAATAGTCCCCAAACATTTTTTGTAACAAAACTTTTATTTTTGAGAATTAAAAAAAAATTAACCCTAAAATCCTTATATATTATAGTTACATACATATGCACAATTTTATTTCAATTTTTAAAAGAACGATTTCTATGACTCGAATGGATCCCATTAGGGTTGGACTCATCTAATAAGAGGGGGAAAAAATTAATTTTGACATGTCTAAAATAAAACGCCATTAGTTAAGGGGTGCTTAACCATATTGTTTTATGGATTGTCATAAGGGAAATTTGGCTATAAACCCCCTTTACTTTCCTTTCATTGTTAGAAGGACTAAGAAAAAAATTATACTTTCTAAACCCCCTCATAATTATAAAATCTTGCATAAAGGGCAAAATTTATTATTTAAATATTTTATCAGACTATTATACCCTCACATATACACAATCCAAATACAAAATTTATCTTCTCTCTCGTCTCTCACTTCTAACCCTAGCTTCCTTCATGGTTGGAGCTGTGTCATTCCTAAGCTCCGACGATCTCTCTTCGCATCTTCTCAACCCTCCTCCTTCAACTCTCCTTCAACTACTCATCTTCTATCTCGTCTCTCTCTTCTAACCCTAGCTTCCTCCATGGCCGGAGCTGTGGAGAACTTGCAAATCGCGCTGATACATATATATATATATATCTGTATATATGTGTGTGTTTGTGTGTTTTGAGATTTGAATTCGAATATATATATATCTACATATTCCGATCTGTAATCTATATATATGTGTGTTTTGAGTCTTTAAGATCGGAGATTTGAATGATTGCATAGATCGGTCCATTTAATTCGAACTCAAAAGCTCAAAGATTTAAAGTAAAATCTGAAAAATCTGTGTGTATGAAAAATCTCAAGATTTTTGAAAGCTCAAAATTTCAAAAATCTGAAAAATCTGTAAAATCTGAAAAATCTGAAGAACCGGGGTATGAAAAATTGAGATTTCTCTAAAATTTTCAGATTATAGGCCTGATTCAAGGATTATAGGCATGATTCAATGTTTTCAGAGTAAACATCGATTGATTCAAGGATTATAGGCATGATTCAAAGCTCAAAGCTCAAAGTTCCATCGATTTTTCAGAGTAAACATCAAATTTCATTTGATAAAACCAGAGTAAAATTTTACTCTGGTTCTATTGCTCTGTTTTTTTCATTTGACAGAACCAGAGTAAAATTTTACTTTTATACAGAGTAAAATTTTACTTTTAGCTTCAGAGTCTCACAGTTTACTTATTTTTCAGAGTAAAATTTTACTTTTAGTTTCAGAGTGTAAAATTTTACTCTCATACAGAGTAAAATTTTACTCTGAAATACATAGTGAAAATGTCTTAATAGGAGAGCTGATAGATATGAGGGTAATATAGTAAAAGAAACAAGTTTTAAAATATCAGATGGTTTTGAAAGTACTTATATAATTCTTGTCCTTTTGAAAGAGAAATTAGATAGTGAGGGGGCTATAACCAAATCTCCCTTGTCATAATTGAAGGTATCAACCATGATCTTCGACAGTTAGTGTGTATAAATCGTTTTTTAATGCATAAACTAGGTTTGAAATTCAGTTCTCATCTACTAAGGGGGTGTTTGGTAAACATTTTGGACTAAAAAAACACAAAAGGACAAAAAAAAAAGTTTAAAAAATCACAAAAGGACAAAATAAGCAAAAAGACAAAAAAAAAATACACCATTCCAAAGTCAAAAAATCAAAAAAGTCAAACAAGAATACCAAACGACTAAAAAAGTCCCAGGTTAAAAAAATCAAAAAAATCAAAAAACCAACTAAAAAATTCATTACCAAACAAGCACTAAAATAATTTATAAAAATTAGTCAAAGTCAAAATTTCCATCCACTGTCCCAACGGTCTCCTCTCCATGGCTTATTCATTTATTTCCCTCTACTTAAAAAAAATATCGAGTGTTATTGTGTCACCATTTAGGTGTGTTATCAGTCAATAAAAAAATATAAATAAATTAAGTAAACAATTCTTGTTTTCTATTAAACCAATAATATTGTGATCTCTATCACAAATCAAAAAAATTTATTAGATGTTATCATCGTTTCATTTAATATTTACTCATCTCCTTCTTTTGCATGTGTGTTTCATTTGGAAAAAAAAAAATTAGAGCACATAATTTCAATTATAAAACTGGATATAATCTTCTTAGATAATGTGAGACTCATTGAATATGTAGGTCTCATCTTATATTAAATTTTTTTTATCTGTGATCGAATTTTAGATATAATTGATATTATTTTGTGTATTTTTATATGATTTTTGTGTGTGGTTATGACGTGCAAGGAAGAGATTTTCTATATTGCATATTTAATGTTGGTCAAGTATTTGCATATTTAATGTTGGTCAAGTATTTCTTTATTTGGCAATTTTGACTATTTTTTTTTGTTGGACATCATCACATTAGAGTTTTGACTAGGCAAACTTTTGCCACATTTGTCGTAGGAGTTTTTACAGTGTTACACGTAGCCCATATTCAAAAGGACACCTGAGACAGACTTAAATTATTTTATTTATTTAATTTTTTTGAGAACCGACAGACTTTTAACTGTGGGAGGCAAAGATCCGTACCTAATTTTGATTGGGTAAATTATCAATAGAATAATACTTGAGATCCCCTTTTGGGGGTCACCCCCTCACCCCCCTTTTGCCATGTGTCAGGGAGTGATTGGAGGAGCAGGAAAAAAAAGAAAAAGAAAAAGAAAAAGAAAAAGCAACCGATGAGAGAGAGAGGGGGTCAAAGGGGATGATGGGAAAAGGGGGATGAATTATTGTTGTTATCAATAAACTTAGGACTTTTCTTAAGCACACCATGTGCCACTTACACAAAAAGTGTAAATGGAAGGTGAAAACAAAAGTAGGACTGCAAACAGAAAAGGCGTAAGTGTAAGGCGTAAGTTGCACACCATAACAGTACCCATAAACTTAATAGTTGGGATTAATTCTCATAAAATCTTATTGAAAATAAGTTTTGATAAAATTATCATTAAAAATAATTTTTTCGTGACAATTTTTCATATATATAGCTAAAAATTAACAATTAGTAACATTTTTTTATCAAAATTTTTATAAATTATCTTTAAAACTTATAATTAGTGACGTTTTTTCATGATAAATTTTTCTCATAAAACCTATTAAATAATAAATTTACTTATTAAGATCTATACGTAAGCACCTCTCAAATTTAATAGTTGCAGTTAGAGAACATTTTTAGATATAAAATTTTCATAACATCAACGCTTAAAGTTTGCTTTATAAAGTAATATAAAAGATTATATAATTGTATTGAAGCCCTTCCATTACATATTTAAGGTTGTTAGTGGCGGCTCAAGAATTTTTATCTAATAGGTCCTCTAAAAAAAAAAAATTCAACTCCATGTAAATTGTTTATCTAATTTTATAAAATTTAAATAATGATTAGTAAAATTAAAACCCTAGTTCTATGATATCCATGCAATATCCATGATGAAGAAGAAAAAAATTCATGACTAAAAGTCACAAATTCACTGCAATTAATTAAGTGCATTTCTTTGGCGATATGTCAATCTCAAGTACAGTTCTCAAATTCCCATGAATATTTTTTTTTATTTTAATTTTTCATTTGTCAATCAATATAAGATAAATTGTAAATATAATGAAAATTACATGAAAGCGGACATTTAGGTGGTGTTTGGTTATCATTTTGGGCTAAATAATTACAAAAAGACAAAAAAAAAAGTCAAAAAAATAACAAAAAATCAAAAATCACAAAAAGACAAAAAAAATATCCACTATTCAAAAGCTAAAAAGCCAAAAAAACCAATCAAGAATACCAAACGAACAAAAAAGTCTTAGGCTAAAAAAATTTTAAAAATCAAAAAATTAATAAAAAAAAAGTCATTGTCAAACGAAGGCTTAGTGATGAAAGAAAGTTCAACCACTTAGACGGATAAGAAAAAAAATATATCAAATGAGTACAATAACACACATAAGGAGCCAAACTATCTATAAGATGGAGTAAAATTGTCTTGAGATTGGAAAATGTGTTGAGCAATTTTTGAGAAAATGGACAAGGCTATAATTAATTGCTTGCAGTAACAACTCTTTCTTTTTAAAAATATCATAAAATTTATATCTGATGAAAAAAATAATTTTCTTAAAAATTCATAACACCTTAGTTGCAAGGAAATTAACAAAATTTAATTACTTAAAAAATCATAACAACTTAGTTACCAACGAATTTTCTTCAAAAAAAAAAAAAAAACAACAACAACAATAACAGATTTGCTTCTAAGCAAATATGTGGATCCAATTTAAATTTGATGTTTCCACAGTAAAAACTTCCTGGTGTCATTCTCAACAAGTTTCAAACTTTTCTTCCACTAGTTTATTTTTATAGCTTTCAACTTAATAAAAGTCATAGACGCATGAAAACACTCTCAATTCAGAAAAATGCAAAAAATATGAGATTGAACTTATCATTTCATTCAAATTAGAAATTGAATTTTGTACAAATTTGTCTCTTGTCATTATTTGGATGCATTATTTGCCGTAAACAAGAAAAGAAAATTCTACTAAATTCAACTTATCCTCTGTACCTTTCATTTGAAACGTGATTTGGAAATGACAAACTAAAATTCAAATATAAAACAGAAGAAAAAGATTGTATTTGGTAGAGTTTTTTAAATGTGATTTGAGAATAGAGTTGTATTTTGAGTTTTTGAGTTTTGGAATTATGATTTGAGTGTGAAAAATTTATTTGGTGAATAAGTTTTGAAAAGAATTTTGCATTGAGTGGGGAATTTTTGATGTGACATATGATATTTGATACAAAAACTTACAACTCATAATCAAACACACATCTTAAAATTCTATTAAAGCTCATAAAATTTTTTTAAAAATTCAAAAAATATGTTTTATCGAATATATAAAAATTAACATAAAAAAAATAAAATAAAATTGTACTGTTCTAATCAACCGGCCGGACGACCGGTTAGTCCAAATTTTCACGCCTTCAACTGCGTTTTCAAAAGTAAGCGTCAAATTAATTTTTAAAATTCGTAAACAAATGCCTTATTCAAATCAAGCTCTTTCGGTCTTTCTAACGAATTTTCCATTGTGGAAAATTGGAGATCCAACAAAAAAAATTGCTTTTTCCACATCAAAAAGGCCACAAAACAAAACAAAGACAAAATATGTTTGGAATAGTTTCATTGCTCTCATCCACAAGTTTGATATTTAAATTTTGAATTTTTCAATATTGAAGATGAAGAAATCAAAAGAATATGAGTTAGTTTGCTGACCAAGTTCAATTATGGAACTCAAAAATGACCACATAGCTGGTTAGACTCGTAGCCGGAATAGTTTCATTCCTCTTTTCACATGCAATAATTACAATAATGATTGATTGGAAAGTCAAACGTAATGGTCATGGGACATTTCCCAACACTTCAAAATTTATCTTGATTGTTTAAGATCACAATAATGATAGAGAGTTTTAATTTTTAAATTTTAAAGAGAGTTTTAATGATGTGGTAAGAGAAAAAAGATAAAAGAAAAATGAGGCACATACATCATATCACATGTGGACCCCACTCCTTGTCACATCACTAGAGCTCTCTTTAGGGTTTCAAAATTAATGCTCTCAATCTTTATTCTTAAGATTATGGGGTTGTTTAGGAGGAGGATTGGGCTAAAATAGTTCATTAACAAATAAAATAAGCTAAAATAACTAATAAGACCAAATGTTACAGTCAATTTATAATCATTTTATTTTTTCTCTCACAACCATCATATCAAAAAAGAATAATAATTCAACCAACTTTCGAAACACAACTATTTTAGCCAAACTAAAATAGCCAAAAAACTAAATAACTAACTAAAATAGCCAACTTCCCAAACAAGGCTTATGTACACTGGGAAAGACAAATTATGGATGTGTGGGAACATAATTTTGGGGTTGTCCACGTGGGTGATCCACATTGCTGAGATAAGATATGATTATATTGGACTCTAAGATATTTAGATAGAAGATAAGAGTCCTAGTTGATATCAACTACTTGTTTGGGTAAGGTTAGACTCTTGAGAGAGTTGATCCTAATTTGAACATGAGAAGTTTTGGATAGGTGATATCCTTGTAAAAAATAGAGTTCCATAAAATATGACTTTTAGGGAAATAAGGCATTGATCACAACCCTGTGGGTTGAAGGTGTTCTGAGCTAATGTGTTATTTTGAGCATATATATTTGAGGGATAAGTTGAATAACTTGATCGTCGGCTAACTTGATCGTCAGAGTGCCCTGAGCGACTTTGTTGTCTTCTGTGTACAGGTGTTGGGCTTCTCTATTTCTACACATGCTCTATGGCTTAGTAAAATTCAACATCCATAGATTACATTTATAGTTGAATGAAAACAATAATTTTTTAATTTTATTACCAAAGTTGAATGTTATCTAAGAGAACCCCCCCTCCAAAACCCAAATTGTCCATAAGCTTCGCTAGCCGAACAGAATTCAATCTCAAATACATCAACAAATTTTATTGTCAAGATAGCTGCCACTTTTATTCATTATCAGGGGTGTGTACCCACTCGATGGATATAAATGTTTAACAATTTTTTCTTTCCTCCCCTTTTTCCTGAAAAAATGGTATGTATACTCTTATCTCTTATCATATTTTCTTACTCAAACAATATACTACTTTGATGAGTTTTGACTTTAAATTATAAAATTATATGAAAATCTATCACATTATTTTGTACATATTTATACATATATATATATATTTTGTTTACATATCTCGTTGTGACCATTCACCTTTGTGACAACCCTCACCTCGGATTATTGCTAAACTGTGACTGAGAATGATAAGTAACTGATTTGACTGAAATTCTGAATTGATTGTAAGAGTATATTGCTTTACTTGCATTTCTATCTGTTTGTCATTTGATTGATCTGTTCATGTTTTAATTTCAAACTGCAAATTGAAGGCCTTATCGGCGGCCGAATCAGAAATTGATTAGTGTTATGTGTTAATTAGAATTTATGTGATTTTATGGTAGATTTAATTAAAATTTGATTTGGAACGATTAAATTAGATTAAATAATGCTAAATTACATTAGTTGGAGTTATTTGCATGTTTGCCATTGAGTGGGCCACTTTCATTCACCTTGCTTGTTTCCACTTTTCAAAAAACACTTTTTAGAAAATTCTACTTTCTTATTTTCCGTGTTTTTTGTTTTTACTGAATTTTTTTTAATATTTTAAGCAATTTTTTTACTTTTTAGACACACCTAACATAAATACAACTAAAAAGTAAAAAAATTATAAAAAAAAATCTTTTAAAAATTCACTAAATATCAAAAATACAAAAAAATACAAGAATTCAGTACATTTTTTGTATTTTTATGTATTTATTAATTTTTTAAAATATTTTTTCACAAATTTTTTACTTTTTAGATATATCTAAGTAAAGTGCATCTAAAAAAGTAAAAAAAAAATGTTTAAAATTTAAAAAATATTCACTAAAAACAAAAAAACACGAAAACCAAAAAAGTTAGTTTTCAAAAAGCTTAATCCAGAAAACTCAAACCAAGCACACTGATTAGCATCTTTGAGGCTCAATTTATACACTTAGCTTATCACCTCTTCAGCCATTTTTTCTAGACCAAACCGTATGAGAGAGGAAAGTAAGAGAAAGAGCTTGAGTTTATGTAGATTGGCTTGAAATTTAGAAGATTTGAAAGAGAATTGCACATTTGAGCTATCACACCTAGAATTCAAGACCTAAGGTAAGAAAATCACTTTCTTAATTGTGAATTTGAGCTACTTCTTGCATGGTTCATGGTAAATTGGTGATCTAAGTCAAGAATTGACTTAAAGAGTTGATTTGAGTAGCTAATTCATGCATGCATGTACATGTTCTTGGAATTTGAGGTTGTTTTTAGAAAATCCTCACATGCATGTCCATTTTCTAGTTGTAGTTCATGAATTCATCATGTTTTTGGAAGGATTGACTCATTTGATCAGGTGTTAGAAGCTTTGAATTCAATTGAACACATGCATGTTAAACGTACATCTTGTTCTTGAAGTTTATTTGAAATTCGTGTCTAATTGACTTACCCTTGGGCTTTGATTTTTCAAATTGATCTTCAAAACATGTTATATTATGGGTTTAAAGTGTTTTTCCAGAAAATTGGCCTAAAAGGATCGAATTTGAGGCTTTTAAAGTTGAGTTTTGTGCTTGGGGATAAATCTGGAAATTCCAGATTTTGGACCCACGCTCGAGCGTAGGACTTCACGCTCTACGCTGGAGCGTACACTCTGAGTCGTGCATATCCGCTCGAGCGTGGAAAGTCATGCTCAAGCGTGAAATGCATATGCCCAGAAGTTCATGTGTTTTACAGTTCGCTCGAGCGAGAGAGTTCACGCTCGAGCGAGGACCTAAGTCTCACGCTCGAGCGGAGGTCGAGCGTCCGTCGAGCGTGAATTACATGCATCCAGTACTTTTCATGAAGTTTGCAGTCTGCTCGAGCGAAGGAAGTCACGCTCGAGCAGAGCTCCTTTGTTTGCATGTCCGCTCGAGCGAGACCCCTATTTTTTGAAAATTTTGAAAAGTGTTTTAAAGTGTATCTTTGCATCCTCTTTCCATCCTAAGCATTCCTAGGCCATGTTTAAGGCATCTTATTGAGGATATTGATGTAGAACCACACCGAGTCAAGATAGGGACTAAGTTGTTGATTCCCAAGTGTGTAACTTAGTGTGTGTTCGTTCTGTAACTGTGTAGGGTTGGCATCCGAGGACGCTCATTAGCTGCTTATAGCCCAGTGCTCTGTGAGTAACAATGTTGTAAAGATATATTCAATGATGATTATTTTCTGAACAATTAACTGTACTGTTTTCTGAAGTGATACTGTTTACTGAATGAATGATGTCCTAGTTATGAACTGTACTCGTGGCATCCATAGCAAATTACTGTTACTATACTGTTACTGCTACTGTTACTGCTACTGTTATAGAGATCTCTGTCGGTTCCAATGTTGGAACCACTACTGTTTACTGTTATGATGGCCATCAATTGATTGTTCGGTCTGTTAAGACTTACTGTACTGTTTTGCTATTGGATGTACCACAAATAACTGCTATGGTTTCTAAGTGATTGATATGACTGTTTAAATACTGAAAGGACATTCATTCTTAGCCCCTTTACGCATATGTTATTCACTGGGTTTTAGCTCACTGTTTATATTTATATGTAGGTGTCCAGGTACCGGACTGGAGTTAGATGCGTCGGGTTAACTCCCTTTTGTCAAGCCAACCTTTATGCCTCACTTCGAGATTCCGAGTCTGTTCAAGCTAAGGCTTTTTGGGGTGTTTCAGCTCACCCTTCTGTCTCCGTTTTGTTGTACTATTTAAGACTTGCACTGTACTGTTATGGTAGGGATTTGGTCCCTAACCTGAATGTCTGTATATGATGTATGTATATACTGTTTTGGTTTTGAATGTGAATATGTTCAGAAAAGTCTTTTTGCATTCGGAAAGTTACAGCTCATTGGACATCTTTTATTTACTGTTTTGGCTTTCGCCAGCCCCTTTACTCTGTATTACTGTCATTACTGTTAAGTAGGCCTTCGGTGATCACAGATTACTGGCCGGTTGCGATGCTAAACCCATAAGGGCGTGTAACAACCCCCATACCGTTTATCGATAAATTACTGAATTACATACTGATTACTGCTAAACGGGACTGCTTATGACTGATAATTGAACTAACTGAAGTACTGCACGGACTGATTGAAAATTGGAACTGAGTTGACTAAGCACATCTATTGTATTGCATGTTTATCTGTTCGATTATTTGATTATCTGTTGGTGTGTTTATGTTTAAATTGCAAATTGAAGGCTTTATCGGCGGCCGAATCGAAACTAGATTAATGTTTTAGGATCATTGGAAATTATGTGATTTGATGGTGTATTTATCTAAAATGTGATTAGGTATGACTAAATTAGATTAAAATAAGTTAAACACCTAAGTTGCCTTATTTACATGTTTGCCACTAAGTGGGCCACTATCCTAGACACAACTAAGGACTTGTATTACACTTGAACAAATGCATTTCATCAGCCCTTTTCTTCACTCTAGCCGACCAAGAGAGGGAGTAAGAGAGAATTGAGTTCATTTTTATGATATTGCTTGGAAATTAAGAAGATTAGAAGAGTTCTTGCTTGTTTGAGCCTCTACACTTGTAATTGAAGACTTAGGCAAGGTAATTGAATCTCCCATTGTTGCATTTAAGGTTTTCTTGCATGAGTCAAGTTAAATTGTAGAGTTAAGACTTGAATTGGTTCTATGGTGTTGAATTAGAACTCATTTCATGCATGCATGTGTGTATTGATAAATCTTGAGTTGATTTCATGGCCAATTGTACATGCATGTTCATAATTAGGCTTGAGTCCATGAATTCATCATGTTCTTGAAGAAATGAGTCCATTTGGACAAGCTTTGAAGGTTGAATTTGGTTTGAATCCATGCATGTTTGCATTTCTCCATGTTCATGAAAATGGGTTTGCAAAATGGTTTTAATTGACTCACCTTTGGGGCTTGAATTCGTAAATTGAGCTTTGAAACTTGTTATACATTGAATTTAGATGTGTTTTCCAGAATTTGGGCCCAAGAGGTCGAGTTTTGAGTGAAAGAATGCTTGGTTTGAGCTTAGGAGACAAATCTGGAAATTCCAGAATTTGGCTTCTTCACTCGAGCGAAGGATTCTTCGCTCGAGCGACCAACCTTTGTTCGAAGCTACGCTCGAGCGTAGGATTGGTGGCTCGAGCGTAAAATTTCAGCATCTAGTACTTTTACTGTTTCGACAGACCGCTCGAGCGAAGGATTTCTCGCTCGAGCGAAGCCTTTGATTTTGGAAGCTCGCTCGAGCGAAGGAAGGCTCGCTCGAGCGAGGCTCTTATTTTCAACAAACTTTGCAAAATGTTTTCTAAGTGTATTTTTGCATCCTCATCCCATTCTAGGCATTCTTAGGCCTAGTTTAAGACATCTTAATGAGGATATAGATGTAGAACACACCAAGGCAAATAAGGGATTAAGTTATGATATTTCCCAACTGTGTAGCTTAGTGTGTGTTCAACCTGTGAACTGTGTAGGGTTGGCGACTGGGGAGACACGCTCTAGCATACTGTAGCCCAAACTCTGTGAGTAACAATTGTGTAAAGATATGTTCAACTGAGCATGTTTTCTGACTGTTTACGGAACTGTTTTCTGAAATGATTACTGTTATTTGATTGAATGTATGTCCTATATTCTGAAATGTACTGTGGCATCCTTAGCACCTACTGTTTACTGTTACTGTTATAGAGATCTCTGTCGGTTCCCTCATGGAACCATTACTATTTACTGATTGATGGCCATCATTACTGTTCGGTCTTTAAGACCTACTGTTTACTGCTATGCTAATGGATGTACCACATATGACTGAATAACTGTTCTGACTGAAAGACTGAAATACTGTTTAATGAACTGTTTTCATTACTGTAAGGACATTTCATTCTTAACCTCTTTACGCATTATGTTATTCACTGGGCTTTAGCTCACTGTTTATATATATATAGGTGCTCAACCACCAGATCGGAGCTAGGAGCGTGGGTTAGACTCCAGTTTTGTCAAGCCAGCCTATGTGCCTCACTGCGAGGTTCCGAGTTGCCATGTTATGGCTTTGGGGTGTTTTGTTTTTCCCCCGTCTATCTCCGTACTGTTTTGGATTACTGTATAGACTGTCAGCTACTAACTGTACTGGTATCAAGGGATTAGGTCCCTTTACTGTGTGACTGTAAATTTTGTATAGACTGTACTATTTGAATGTGTGAATGCATGAAAAATCTTTTTGGCATACAGACTGTCACAGCTCAATGGACATTATTTATTTACTGTATGGCTTCTGCCAGGCCCTGAACTCTGTTTTACTGTACTACTGTTAAGCAGGCCTTCGGTAATCTCGGATTACTGGCCGGTTACGGTGCTAAACCCATAGGGCCGGGTTTGGGTCGTGACATTTAGGTGGGATCCATGCGTCAAATTTAGTGGGTCTAAATGGTAACGCGTTCTATGCCGCGTTGTGATTCACGTGGTATATTTGGTTGCTCAAAACCATTATCAGGTGAATGAAAAATTGAAGCCAAAGTGAGCTCCATGGAAATAGAGTTTTTGGTGGAAATTCCTTAAGGTTTGAATAAAGGCTTGTCCCACATTAGTTTGGTGGGAAGAAATTTATGGCTTTATAAAGCTTGGGATTATAACTTGGGAAGGGCCCCAAGGGGCACCCCAAGTTTGTAGAAGGAAGAGGTTATGGGCAAATTGGGCTAGACCTATTGGACCCAAAAATAACCACACAAGCGGGATGGGATGGGCTGGGCTGGGCCTAAGCCTAGGTCTGGGCGCGCGATTGGGTTGGGCTTGCCTGGCCCAATACCTATCTTTTTGGGCCAAAAATATTTGAAATTTATTTTCTAAAATTAAATTCTAATTTTTTGGAATTTGAATTTCAGAAATTGAATTCAAAATGGGCTCCGTTTTTTTTTCCGCCACCCGAATAAATTCAAATCTGTTAAACACGGGTTTTATCTTTTTTTTCCCCCCCACCCGAATAGATTCAAATCTGTTAAACATGGGTTTTTTCTGTTCAAATTTTGAACCCAATAGATTTGTATCTGTTTGTTCAAACCGAATAGGTACCATACCTGTTCATTCAAATCTGTACCTATTTAATTCAAATTAAACAGCCACCACTCCATCTATAAATAGGCAGCCCCTCATTTGATGTTTTCACTTCAATTTTCGTACTTCTTCTCTGCAATAATT